>VDFB02252616.1:105336838-105624787 GCA_007258455.2 Sequoia sempervirens | reverse complement strand
TTTACATTTTTGGATACCCTTTTCGTCATAATGAAATTCCCAAATTATGGTTTTCATTTTCTATTCCTGGGTGGAAAGATATTGCGGTTTTAGTTTCCCAGATTTGCACCTGAAAATCTTCTGAGTTAGATTTGAGGCACTTAGAGCTCCCAGATCGGCCCCGAAACTTGCCAAAATCGGTTTAGAAAATTTCAAGTGCATTTTTGACTTCGAGACCTTTCCAACAGTTCAAACGGCTCGCGAATCAAAGGCCTGGATCAAAAGTTATGGCCTCGGGAAGTTGAAGCACTTTCTAGAAGATACAATTGCAAATGTTCTTTTGAAATTTGAACTTCATGTAAGTAAATTTTCAGCCAAAACTGCCAAAACTCAAATTTGAATGTTGTTTTGGCTCCAAACTAAAAAGGAACTCTATTTATGGGTGGGTTTCTAATTTTTGGGTAACTTTTTGGGGACAAGCTCGCATATTGCGAAAGGGTGATTCTGTAGCTTTTTGTAACTGCATGTGTTGTAAAACTTGGAGATTTGAGATCCTCTGCATGTAAGCTCCATTTTTTGGAATGACAGATTATTCTCTCTTGTTTGTGGGTTATTTTCTAAGTGCGTCTGATGCGGGGAGCATCCGGTGGTGCAAGGGGCAATCTTGCATCACCCAAAATAGTTAATTTCAAGTTTCTGGTTTTTATATGTTTTTACATTTTGGATACCCTTTTCATCATAAAAAAATTCACAATTTACAGTTTTTATTTTTTGTTCCTGGGTTGAAAGATATTACAGTTTTAGTTTCCTAGATTTGCACCTAAAAAATCTTCCGAGTTAGATTTGAGGCACTTAGAGTTCCCAGAATGGACCTGAAACTTATAAAGTGCTGCTTAATTTCAAATGTGTTATTGACTTTGAGACTTTCCAGCGGTTCAAGCGGTTCACGAATTACTTGGAGTCTTGGATCCAAAGTTGTGGCCTTGAGAAGTTGAAGCACTTTCTAGAAGATTCAATTGCAAGAATACTCTTTTTGAAATTTGAACTTCATGTTATACCGGTAGCCAAACTGCCTAAACTCAAATTTAGTGTTGTTTTGGCTCCAAACTAATGAAGAACTCTATTTATGGGCCTAGTTTCTAATTTTTTGGGTAACTTTTGGGGACAAGCTAGCATATTGTGAAAGGGAGGTTGTCCTTAGCTTTTTGTAACTTGCATGTGTTGTAGAACTTGGGGATTTGAGATCCTCTGCATGTAAGAAGCTCCATTTTCATAATAATAAAATTATTCTCTTGTTTTTGGGTTATTTTCTAAGTCTTGGGCTGCGCCCTCATCAAAAAAATAAAATAAAATTCAACTATTAACTATCCAATACAATCTAACAAACTACAAATATACAATGAAATATTATGATTAAAAAAATGATAATTTTAATTGTTATCTTAAGGTAGACAAAAAAAAATTATGCAAGAGAAAAATACTACTCTTAGATTATTCCTAACAAATAACATTTTCATTTACATCATTTTCAAGCAACAATTTAAATTAGATCCGCCCATCTATACAAAAATCAAATCAAATCTGCAACGATCTCAAAGATCTAAAGGTTTAAAAATATGATATTTTTAGATATATTCTTTAGTGTATCTTGCAAACTTCATCATAGAAGGATGTGGCATCACCTCATTTAGACCTAGATGTGGAACTATCTTTGTTGTTTCCATAGAATCCAAAATAGGCCTAACAAATACTAGAAGAAATAACCCTGTAAACACGTAAAAATGAAAAGCTAAATCAATAGTAATTTGCTAATTTTCATTCAACTTCTCTGTAATCATTTTAAGTACCTGATTAGATATTGTACTTTAAAGATTTATAATATGAAGTTTAGCTATTCAAATAGCTTAAATAATTTTAAGTTATAAAACTGATAAATAGGCAAGTTAGCAATTCAAAAAAAAAATCCACTTCTAAAATTTTAAATATCTTCACTGTATCTATTTACCATTGTTAGAGAGTTGTAAAATGTGAATTTTCCTATATCCTATAGGACTGAGAAAGGAAGAACACTGTCAAACAGTGATTGAATCATAACAAACAGTTCAGAAAAAATGAAAGTTATTGTCAAATGGTGACAAAGATTTGTCCTCTAAGTCATTTGCACATGGTGATTGAGAACACAGTGAGTAAGAAGTAAAAGAGCACTAGACCATAGCACTGCAAAATGGTCATGAGTTATGCAATGAACTTCACTATTCTTTTGATCGCAAAACACAGTGAGTAAGAGGTAAAAGAGCACTAGATCATAGCACTGCAAAATGGTCATGAGTTATGCAATGAACTTCACTATTCTTTTGATCACAAAGGATATTGAGACAATAACCAACATACTGATGTGCACAGAGAATGTTCATGGAGTGAAAACATTCTTACAAAGCAATTACCACAACAAATTTTGAAGTGAATTGCACTTGCTATTTTATGCTGATATGGATATGTTCTAACATGTAGTTAATTGTTGTAGCATAACATATAGGATGAATATTTGTTCATATACCATTATTTCAAATTCTAAATTACTATACCTTATTCTAGAAGAAAATCATAGGGGGATTCTATACATAAGACACCATTGTTTCAAATTCAAAATTGTTGGCTATTTCACAATCGTTTGCTTCATTTATTTGATCTAAGATAGCCTGTTGTATAGAAGATGCTCTCAAAACCATGTAGTAAAATCCTTTATTCTTAGATGACTGATTAGAATCTTTCCCATCATAACAATGAACAAAAGCATTAGTCATTAACCTGAACTTTGCAAGAGTTTCATCAAATTCTACTTTTCCACTCTCTTTTCCATTCCTAATTTTATTCCCAATTTCATCCATGAAGAACTTCCTCGGCCTCTAGATCCTGCTATTAGCCATAACTTTACCAGGTGTCGAGGATAGCTTCGAGTTTTCACCCAAGCAACAATTGAAAAAATTCGCCCTTACCAGATCAAAATTTGGTAAGGCCAAATTTTATCAATTGTTGCTTGGGTAAAAACTCGAGGCTATCCTTGACACCTAGTAAAGTTATGGCTAACAGAAGGATCTACAGGCTGAGGAAGTTCTTCATGGATGAAATTAGGAATAAAATTCAGAATGGAAAAGAAAGTGGAAAATTAGAATTTAATGAAACTCTTGCAAATTTTAGGTTAATGACTGATTCTTTTATTCATTGTTATGATGGGAAAGATTCTGAATAGTCATCCTAGAATAAAGGATTTTACTATGATTTTGAGAGCATCTTCTATACAACAGGTTGTCTTAGATCAAATAAATGAAGCAAACAATTGTGAAATAGACAACAATTTTTAATTTGAAACAATGTTGTCTTATGTATAGACTCCCCCTATGATTTGCGCATAGAATAAGGTATAGAAATTTAGAATTTGAAACTATGGTATATGAACAACTATTTAGCCTATTTGTTATGCTACAACAATTAACTATAGGCTAGAACATATCCATATCAGCATAAAATACTAAGTGCAATTCACCTCAAACTCTATTGTGCTTGAGTATGACAATACCTAAGCTTCTGGTGTTTCTAGATGGAACCTGTAGCAAAAAAGTGTAGTCTCCATCTGAAGGAACCATCTTCAGAGCTCTTCACTAAAATGAGGGTTGAAAACATTAGAAGAAAAGAAATACCATAATTCTAAAGTAACAATTTGTATCAAGCCAAATGTCAGAAAGTATAATTAAAAAGACAAATCCTTACAATTCTCAAATTGGACCAAGCAAATTTATGATTTTATCTTTAGAATGTAAGAAATTTCTCTATCAAAGCTTCACGACCTCAAATTGGATCTCAAATTGGACCAATAAAATTTATGATTTCATCTTTAAAATTTAGGAACTTCCTTTGTCGAAGCTTCACTACCTCAAATCGGATCTAAAATTTATCCAACAAATTTATGATTTTATCAAGTTACAATGTACAAACTTTCTCTATCATATATTAAAGAGCTCAGGTTGGATTTCCAATTGGAAAAGAATATTTATGATTTTATCTTTAGAATAAAGGAACTTCCTTTGTCAAATATCGGAAATTCCTACAATTAGGTTCTACTTCCAACTGAAAACACCTAGTAGTGTTTCACACTGGCTCAAGGTACTCTCCAACCTGGTTATGACACCGATAGCAATCCATTTTTTCTTGAACCATCCATACCTGAACTTTGCATCATAATCTATTCTTTCTACACATAAAAATCCAAATATTAACCCCTTCTAAATAAAACTCAAAATCATCATAAAACCATAATTAATAAATCATTTCAGCTTTACAAAAAATCCAATGTCATTTACTATCAAAACAAAAGTTGTATAAATCACAAAAAATCCATGAAGCAATCCATCCAAAGAGAAAATAAGCAATGTAAGGATTTGAGCAATATAAGTACAAAGGGTTATGCTATAACAGTAATGGAATAACCATAAGAGCACAACTAAGGAACAAATTCTTGTGACTGTAATTATGTGATCCATAACTCAATTGGTCATGCGACACAATTTTGCTATGAAAATACATGATCCATTCATGTGTGACCCAATTTTAATGTGGCTATGTTGTGATATAAATGGAGGCACTCATATGAGCACAATTAATGTACAAATCACTATAATCACAATTAGGTGTCAATCATCATTGGATGCATTCAAGTTAACTCAAGTTTAATAGGTTACAATTTAATGATAGAATGATCCAAGAGTGATTACCTTTTGCTGCAATAAAGAGCATATAACTCTAGTTGATATGTAGAGTGGTTGTGTTATATCAATTATGTAGTGCATTCAATGACAACCCATGTTTAATGGGCTATTCTAGAGAGTGATCAAGAATTTTTAGACCTTATGAATGTTACTTAAAAGTGTACAACTTAAACTACAAACCAAGTTTTTTACATACTTGAATGCAATCTTGGGTTACCACAAACTATAATAATGTGATATGCTAATAACCATTATGGAAAGTATTAAAGAAAGACCCATGCTATATAGGATACATTTCCCTGATCAGGTTTGCATACCTTAATGATCAAACACAAGCTTCCCACACACTCTAGGATACAATCCAAGATCATACCACAACCCTATCAAGACAACTAATTTTCTAACCCAAGATTTAAGGTTTTTTTTTAATACCAACATAAACATTGGTAAGAGCATGACTAGGGTACAAACCCTAGGAAGGTCTGTAGAAACATAAACAATAACTCTAGTGGATTAGTGAGGTTGCAATACCAAAAATATTGAGACATTGTAGCCAATAAAAAAATCTTGCAATCTAAAGATTGTAGCCAATAACAAGCACACTATGTAGTCTAGTGACATTTTTAAATGCAACCTATGGTAAAAAAAATGACAGTCACTTGAGGTGTGACAGTAAAAAAGAGGCTAAGCAGTAACAAGATAGTAAAGCTCAAACCTTGCATAGTAAAGTAGAGATTTTAACAATGATTTTCCTTACCCCCTTGCTAACCTTAACGGTTTTTCAAATGCTTTTGGTAGTGTTGGAAAAGGAAAATGCAATCAGGGAATGACAATCCAAATGAAGTAACAATGTTAATCACAGGTTCAATGTTTCTTCTTAGCCATTGTATAATGGAGGTAGTGGATTGCATGTTTGAGCAGTGTTTTGACTCATCAAAGATGGGAGAATAGTGAATAATACCTTGTGGACTGTGAAGTAGTGACAATAAGGTTGAAGGATATTAAGACCCACAATACCATGAAATAATGAGTCCCCTGTAGTAAGCAAGTAGGAAATCTATAGGGCATAGTTTGATTTTATAGAAGGATACTCATGAAAGGAATCTTGAAGTGATAGTGAGTGAGCTATTTGAGATTGCAGTTGAGGGTGCTATATCCAGTCTTAAAGGAAGTTATCAAAGTAGTAAATTTGCAATAAAATCAAATCATACACAACAAACAATTCAAAATTTTATCTTGAATAATTCCTTGAGTTTGAAGACAAAAATCTCATTATATCTTGATGAAATTAGTGACCTTAATGATCAATCACTGACAACCATGATTTTAAAACATGATATTCTGCTTATGGAGGCAACATTTTAAGCAAGGAAGTGAGTGGTGGTTTGGAACAATGGCAGGTGTGAAGGACTTTCTTTATATGCATACTATGCAGTCTAGCTTAAGACAACATTCTTAGAAGAGATTGAAGGTGGATTATGGAACTCAAGGGTTACCATGATAAGGATTAAAGGAAAGATTGAGATTTATTTAAAAGCCACAGTTTCGAAGATATTAAAGATGTCACATAAAAAACCCTAGCAGTTGGAGTAATGAATACAGTGCTAAAGAGGATAGTGTGTTGGGGAAGATTTATGAGATCTCCACATTATCTAATCATAGGAAAATTCATCATTTTTTTTTAAATTAAAAGAAATCATTCTAAACCCTATATAGGATACATTGATACTTCAAAAACATCAGATTTATTTTTTTAATTAAAAGAAATAATTTTAAGCCCTATATAGGATACATTGATACTTCAAAAGTATCTGAAGTAATTTGAGATTATGCAAATATATGTCAATTAAATACCTAGAATAAAAATAGTAGCGCAAACAATGTAACCCTTGTTGAGCAGAGTAGGAATGAGATAAGTAGCAATGAATCCTATTCCTCTTGTCACGCACATCTCCTTACCATTCTCTATCATTCTTTACTGAAACACTTCTTTATTTTGGTAGGAAACACTTGAAAATAATGTTTTGAAAAAGGTTTTAGAGTGTGTTTATTAAAATGAAAACTCCATTCTAGACGGCTACGCCTTAAAATAAGATTTTGGCAAAAGTTTTAGGGTATGTTTATTAAAGTTTTAGAGTATTTTGGTGGGCCATATTCTTGATTCCTTAAATTATTTATTCAAATGGATTGTGACTAAATAAATGACTAACTATTTAGTCATTTTTATTTGTGTGAATAAATAATTTTTAGCCAAGGACCAAATTAGTCATTTATTTACTCATTTATAGCTAAGTTGCAAAAAATGAGTAGAATTTAGTCATGTTTTTAGTTGTTGTGACTATAATTTTTAGTCACCTATTTATTTATTTGCCAAATTATACAAGTTCTCCCTCTTTCTATCCCTCTCTCCCTATCACTCCTAAAGAGAGTAGAGAAGGAATTGGGAGAGGAATATAGAGGGAAGTAGAGAGGGAAGGTAAGAGAGGTAGAGACAAGAGAGAGAAGAGATATCTAAAGGAATAAATAGGAGGAATGAGGGAGGGATGGAGTGAGGGGTAGGTAAAGAGAGAGACAAAGAGTAGTAGAGAGGGATGGAGGAAGGGATATGTATAGATAGTGTGGGATGGATATAGGGAGATAAAGAGTAGTTATAGAGAGAGAGGTAAGGTGGGAGGGATAGAGGGAGAGGTAGGTAGAGAGAGGGAGGGTGAGGGGATACAGAGAGAAGTATAGAGGGAAGGGGGAGATAAGTAAGGTGGGAGGGATAGAGTGAGGTAGGTAGAGAGAGAGGGTGAGGGGAGATAGAGAAGTAGAGAGGGAAGGTGAAAGAGAGGTACAAAGAGAGGGAGAGGGAAAGGGAGAGAGATAAGGAGAGAGAGAAGGAAGGAGTGAGAAAGGGAGGGAGAGGTAGGTAATGAGAGAGAAGTAGGATGGGAGGGATCTAGAGGGATAAGTAGGTAGAGAGATAGGGTAAGTGGAGATAGAAAAAAGTAGAGAGGGAAGGTGAGAGGTAGAGAGGAGAGAGAGAGTGAGTGGAGATATATAAAAGTATAGAGGGAAGGTGAGGGAGAGGTAGAGAAGAGAGAGAGGGTGAAGAGAGATATAGAGATATATAAAGGGGGAGAGAGGAGGAATGAGGGATGGATGGAGTGAGATGTAGGTAGAGAGAAACATAGAGGGGAGATAGAGAGACATAGAGAGTGAGGGAGGAAGGGAGAGGTAGGGTGGGAGGAATATAGGGAGAGGGAGGTAAACATAGAGGATGATGTAGATGGGGGATAAATATAAGTAGAGATAGAGATAGAGAGGTAAGTGTGGAGGAATAAAGGGAGAGGTAGGTAGAGAGATGGATGATGACCACATTACCTCTCTCTCTCTATCTTTACTTCTCTTTATATCCCATCTGCATCTTCATCCTTTTCTACCTACCTCTTGCTATATCCCTCCCACCTTACTTGTCTATCTCTACCATGTCCTTCCTCCCTCCCTCTCTACTTATCTTTATCACCCCTCTCTATTTCTCTCTACCTACCTCTACCTCCATCCCTCCCTCAACATTCCCCCCTCTCTCTCCCTTTAGTTGTCTCTCTATATCTCTCCTCACCCTCTCTCTCTCCTCTCTACCTCTCTCTCACCTTCCCTCTCTACTTCTCTCTATCTCCACTCACCCTCTATCTCTACCTACTTCTCCCTATATCCCTTCCACTCTATATCTCTCCTCACCCTCTCTCTCTCCTCTCTACCTCTCTCTCACCTTCCCTCTCTACTTCTCTCTATCTCCACTCACCCTCTATCTCTACCTACTTCTCCCTATATCCCTTCCACCCTACCTCTCTCTCATTACCTACCTCTCCCTCCCTCTCTCCCCCCCTCTCTCTCTATGTACCTCTCTCTCCACTTCCCTCTCTACTTCTCCCTATCTCCCCTCACCCTCTCTATCTACCTACCTCTCACTCTACCTCTCCAATGTTTCCTCTCTTTCCCATTCCCTCTATACTTATCTATATATCCCCCACCCTCCCTCTCCATACGTACATCTCCCTCTATCCCTCCCACTTTACTTCTCTCTGTCTTTACTTCTCTTTATCCCCCATCTCCATCCTCCTCTCTTTCTACCTATCTCTACCTATATCCCTCCCATCCTACCTCTCTATCTATACCTATCCCTTCCTCCCTCCTTCTATACTTCTCTCTATGTCCCCTCTTTGTATCTCTCTCTCTCTCTATGTACCTCTCACTCCATCCCTTCGTCTTTCCCCATGTCTCTCCCTTTAGATATCTCTCTATCACTCTTATCTCTCTCCTCTCTACCTATGTAACCTTCCCTCTCTACTTCTCTCTATCTCCACTTACCCTATATCTCTCTATAGAAAGGTAGAGAGGAAGATAGATGGATATGGAGAGAATATATATAGATAAAGAGAGGTAAAGGGAGAGATACAAATATAGAGAGATAGGGAGTTAGAAATAGAGATGAAGATATAGAGAGATATAGAGGAATATGGAGATAAATAGATGGAGAGATTGAAACATAAAAATGTGCGGTGACCATAGAATTAATATTCATAACCTAAGGCCATTTCCATCATTTATATTATTTCATTAGGATATAGATCAACAATGTGTATAGATTGACTATCAACCTCAATGGTGAGTCAATCAAACCTAGATCTATATCCTTTTGAGGATAGGAATGATTTGTAAATTATTGTAGTTGATTAACCTAATTAAAATAAATGACCTAATGCAATAAGTGAAATTATTTGGCAATTTATAAACAAAAACAATCAAGTTCAAGTAGATCTAGAAGGTGTAGATTACTATGTACCTGCCCAAAAATATTGGTTTTGTTGTGCCTAGAAGGATAGGGTTGCCATTTGATTGTTGAGTCCTTGTAAGGGTATCCTAATCAACTTTTGGGATCCTTTGATGTCAAATATGAGATTCTATTTTATGCTTGTCTTATAGTGGAAATATCGTAAATAAATCATATAGGTAAGTTTTTGTGCCTTGATAAGAATGGTGACAATAAATGCAACAATACAAAATGGATCTTCAAGCTCTCATCAATCCACTTCAAGCCTCCAACCTACACATTCACAAAGAAGGGAAATGTTGAGCCATATAGGGTCTTTTCTTAGTCAAACCCTATGTTCATGTTTCAACTTCCACAATGGAAATGTCAATCATAAATCTTGAATGGAAAGGAAGGAAATGATGAATGACCATAATGCTGCAACTCACCACCCTTCAATGGCTTCCTTGAAGGACTGAAGACATACACATCTCTTCAAGGGTCTTGGATCTTGCTTGCTTGATTTTCTTGAATTATTGAATTCTTTAATAATTAAAGACCTACAACCATGTTAGCCTTCACATAACACATGAACATGAAAGCACATAAAATTTGACATGATGTTGCATCTTGAATTGTCGTAATAAACATTGATATGATAGTCTTGAATTTCTCTTGACAATAGTATTTTCTCTTGAATGCATGTTATTTCTCCTAATATTTTAAATGATAAAATTATTAGGAATTTATAGGTTTTTATCCAATTTCCTATAAATTAGATTCCAAAAGATGACACTTCATATTTGGGTGAGTGCACGATCATGGGGGTCCAAAAAGTGGTGATATGACCAAAAATGGCTAATGACTTTTTTTATCCAAATTTGATGAAACAAAAAGGGTTTATAGAGAAAATTGCTAGCTTTCCAAAAAAATAAGATACACCTTATTTGGAATTAAATAAATAATTATTATTTATTTTATACATACATTTTGACTAAAGTCCTGATTGATAGGTTGATTGAAGAAAATCTATAATTCTTAAACAATTTCACATTTTTTGAATCCAAAAGATGTAGCACATTATATGCTTCCCATACTATAGGATAAAAAAAGAAAAATTTAGGGTAAAAGCACAAAGTTGTGTCACACTTTCAACCAATTTATCAACACAACTGAATTTAAGTATTTCTAACTAAAAAATAATTTCGGTCAAACATATGATTTAATAAGATTCATTCTAGCTAAGTTAGATACTTCCACAAATTTTTCAACTAAAATTGTTGGTTAAAAATATATGGAGCACCACTTTGAGTCCAATTTACCAAAAAAATAAAATTATTTGAAAAACTTGAAGTATCAAAAACTCTTGCTAATGTAAATAACATTTTAAAAAATATATAAAATACCCATTTGTAGATCCATCAGTGTAGTTTTCAAAAATATATTTATTTTAATAGTTTAATTATTTGTTATATTTTATTTTTTATTTTTACTAAAAGTAGGTTATCAACACAAAAAATTAGGTTGATTACTATGCCAAGGAAAAATACTAAAACTTATTAAAAAAAATTGAAAAAAATATGATGCACTAGATAAAAGAATCTATTTCAAGATGGTATAATTTTTTTTTCATTTTAGATAAATATTTAATATGAAAGTTGAAGTCTGATGAAAACAATTGTTTTTTGATTCATGCACATTTTTAATATTTATTTAAAAATATATATTTATCAAAATTGGCAAAAAATATATTCATGCACTAAAATTTTAAGCTATAAATACACAAAAAAAAAAATTGAAAGAAAAAAAAAATTACTATAAAAAGTTTGACGTCCCATGCAACTTCATTTTTTAGCATTTTATTAACAACTAAATTATAGTGTTAATTTATTAAAAATTAGTTTAAAATATTTTTAATTCTTTTTTTTAAAATACAAACATAAAATATACTAAAAACTACATATTTTACTAGTTTACATCATTTCAAAATTCAAAACATATGTCACTTTTTAGTGATTCAAGTTTAAAAGTTGGATCAACATTGGTTGTTTCCTTTATAAAGTGTGACACAAATTTGTGCTTTTACCCTTTAATTTCATAAATTTTAGACAAAGTTATGATGGTTAGACAAACAAGTTTTAATATTTAAAAATAATAATAATAAAAAAATCATAACTAATTATTTACTTGCAAAAAAGAAAAGAAAAAAATGTAGTACATTCAAACACGTGTCTTCTACTTATATTGAAAGTTTCAAGTAAATACATTATATTTTTTATGTACTTAGGTTGTGTAGTGATGGAAAAAGTAACCTTTTTCCTTGTTTGCTTGGATAATTGACATTAAAACTGGACTAATGGTGTCTTGGAGTGGTGTTGTAATGTCTTGTAGACATTCACACTATTCTAGGACCTTTATTTTACTAAATGGGTATGTGCAGGATCATGATGGGCCAAAAAGTGGCGATATGATGGGTATGTGGCTGACGACTTTTTTTTTACCCAAAATTGATGAAACAAAAAGGCTTTTTAAAGGATATTCTCAGCTTTCCACCAATATAAATTATGCTATATTTTTAATTTAATAAATAATTATTATGCATTTTCTATTTGAATTATGACTAAAGTCCTGATTGATAAGCTGATTGAAAAACATCTATAGCTTTCAAACAATATCACATTTTTTGAATTTGAAACATGTGTCACATTCTATGCTTCACATAATATAGGATTAAAAAAATAAAAATTGAATTTCATGAAGTTTTGACCAAGTTAAGGTGGTTAGACATATGAGTTATTATATATTTTAAAAGTTGTAAGAAAAAAATCATAATTAATTATTTCCTTGAAAAAAAATTACAAAAAAATATGCATCACATCCACACATGAGTTCTTGACTTATATCTAAAATCTTATAAAAAAATATTATCATTTTATTGTGGTTAGGGTGGTCAGACAGACACCTACTTCTTATTTTTTCCCTGAAATTTCAGTACTACTGCATTGAAATATCAAATTTTCACCAAATAGATTTTTTCTTTTTTTAAATAAACCTAGTATTTTAGAAACTACATTCAATTTTCTACAGATTCTATTCTCACATATTTTTGAAATAATATAGATAACTTATTCAATTTTTTGCATCAAGTTTCCTAACTCTGATTTTTCTTAATTTTTTGCCACTTAAGGGCCTATTTTTTCCATGATGATCCTGCGCATACCAAAATCATGCTTTAATTGGTCCTTTGCAAGGGTGTTGTAAAGTTTTGTGACACACTTTCACACTTTTCTAGGACTTATTTGCTTAATTAAGCCTAATGGGACCCTTCCTAAATAAAATATGCATAATGTATACCTTGTTTAAGTGTTATAAAGTGTTTTAAAGCACTTTCACATTTATGTAGGTGGTCCTAATACATTTTGGTTAAGTGGAGTTATTAACCCCCCCTTTTTAGGCCTTGATTTTGACACCTCTTGAGGATCTCTCTTGACAATCATAAATTAAATGTCAAATTATTTCATTGGGAAAAATCTGGTCCTGGTAAGTTCAACCAGTACCCATTCACCTTTAATGGTGAATGGGTCCTCTCTTAGCAGGACCCCCCTTTTTCTAGTGATCTGGAATTGTTTTTGGCCTTCTTTCAGCTCCTTGAAGCTCAGTCTTGGAAACCTAACCAAGACCCATTCCCCTTTGGTGGCGAATGGGTCCCCCCTTAATGATACCCTAGTTTTTGAATTTTATTATGGTGGGAATTTGATTGTCTTTCTTTCTAGATCTGGTGTCATCCTTAATTATTTGAATTTCATTGTTAATCTCCTAATTTAGTATAAATAAGGGGTTAATTCACATTGTTTTTCCTGGCAATTCAATCTAAGAAATCCTAGGCATTCAAGCATTCAAGTGATGAAGCACTAGATCATTTTCAAGGAGTTACAAGGCATATTTCAAGTCATTATTGCAACAATTCAAAGATCATATCATCATGGTAAGCTTCTAATTGCATCATTTCATATTCATGCTTCATTATCTTATTTCTTCATTTGGTTTAATTACCTACAAGGGGTTTGACTGAGGAAAACCCCTATTCACTAACAAATCAACAAGTTTGTTGTCCTTAAGTGTTTGATTGCAAATTTACAGGTTGAAGAGAAAGATTATCAAAGTTGTCAAAATTGTCAAAGTTGCAAAGTTGTCATTCAAGGTGCAAGATCACGAAAAGAGCCCTACATAACTGAATATTGACTTCCAAAACTAGATAATATGAATTTCAAGAGGGAAGACATCAAAAACAACAACTTTCTGGCCAGATACACAACTTTTTTATGCTCTAAAATTTTTCCCCATAGTTGCTATAATAGTTAGGTTGTATTTCTAGTTGTTATTAGCATCTTAGTTTGCATATTTGAAGTGAAATTTGGCTTGGAAAATAAGTGATCCATCCTCTTGCTCTTACATTTGGACTAGATCCTATTTGTCAACATTTCATTTTTGGTGAACCTGGCTTATTCAAAATAACACTTTTCTAAATTTTGGAGTCTTTCATTGCATTTCAAATTAAAATATTCCATTCATTGCATTGAATTAGGGTTTCTTCTTTTGTATTTAAATCTTCCATATCATATAGGGTTTAGATTTACACTATTTTGCACTTCTTAAATATGAAAAATACAAAAATAAAGCACTCATTTTGCATCTCATTTCAATTTCATTGAATTTCATTTGAAAATAAAAACAAAATTGCATTTCATCCTTTTATTGCATTTTTGCATTGAATTTCTGGAAAATTTGAAGTTGCATGCTTCACTGTCTACAACCTGGAACTGAAGGATATATCTAAAATCTTGCAAAGCATTAAAAAATAGTTTTAAAAGACCTTAAGGACCCATTCACCTTTACTGGAAAATATTTCCCTGATTAGGTCTGACCTGAAGCTTTTGGCATTTGAAAAGACATTAAAATTTAGTTGAAAATCCACAGGAAAATCCCATAAAAAATCTAACTAGGACCCATTTTTCCTTACTAGTGAATGAGTCCCTATTAGCTATAGATTTGCAATTTCAAGACATTAAAATATTATTTTTTAGCTTCTGTTTGGTACATTCATCTTTTTGTTTCAGTTTTCAGATTTGTTGTTTCATCAAAATTCATTACATTTAGCTTAATTGCTTCATTTTCATGAATTGTAAAAATTCAAAATTGCACCAAAACATTTCATTTTTCAGCTTATTGCATTTCTTAATTATTAAATTTCCCTGCTTAGAATCTGAAAAATTGCATTTCATTCTAGGTTATTGCATTGTCCCTTTGCCATTCTAGGGTTTGCACACCAGGGTTGTAGAAATTGCATGATCTTTACAACTTGTTTTCCTATTCGTGATACTATTATAAGACATAGTTTGAGGCTCATGTCATCTAGTGATTTCTCACTTTTTGTGGATCTTGGGTGCTCTAACTCTCTTTCTGATAGTGTTGAGAATCAACCCTCCATGGTCGCATAGTTTGCATACTTCCTTACCCATGACTTCACCCCTCACAACCAATATCCTTAAAATTCCCAACACCTTCCCTACAATTACCACTTCCACTCAAGCTTTGGGGACTACTCAAAGTCAAGGTGGAATTTCAATTTCATCATCCACAATAGCAATTCCCATCCCTATATACACTATTACACTGTAACCTAAAACAACATTCTAATCCACAACAACATTCCAACCCACAACAACATTCCAACCTAAAACAACCTTCCAACCTACAACAAAATTTCAACCCACAACTACCATTCAACCAACCACAACAATCATACCTACTAGCACCATATACACTTCCATAGGTATTCCCATAGGAAATGATTCAAACACAATAATACCTCAACAATCCACCTTCAATAACCTACAATTCACTAGTCATCTACATACATTCAATACACCACCTTATTCCCCTCAACCTTATAACCAAAATGACCCTCTCATTAATTCACTTTTGTAAACCATGACATCCCTTCAACAACTAGTGGCAACATTACAACAAAACAATAATGGTCAACCTTCGCAATACATCAAGTCCACCCTATTTTCCCTCAACATATTAAGAGCACAAATTCCACAAGGTATAAAGGTCCCTCACCTTTAGAAATATGGTGGGAGATGAGATCTTGTAAGCCCTGTTTCCGCCTTCATAGCCTTGTGTAGTGATTTCATCTTTGAAGATAAACTATTGGCTAAGTTATTCCCTAGATCCTTGAAGGATACTGCTTTAGAGTGGTTTTCATCGTTACCAAATAATTCAATTGGTTCATTCAATGAACTCATTGACTCATTTTACAACCACTTCCATATTCACATGGGTCCCAATATGACTCTTGTGGATCTAATAATATTCAAGTAAAAGGAAGATGAAAAAGTGACTGATTTCATAGGAAGATATCAAACACTTTATTTGCAAATAAACATTAAGATTCCTGATGTTGACCTTCAAAGAATGTTCATTACCACTTTAAAAGATAAATTCCAAAAGAAACTTGAAATATTAAGGTTTCCATCCTTCACACAAATATGTACAACCCTTCATGACCATCAAAAGTTGACTAGTGGTCGTGATGTGAAAAATCCTACTAGTCGTCGTAAAAGGACTGAATCCACAACTCAAAACAACTATCAATCATTCAAGAAAAAAAATAAGGGATTTTTACAATTCAAAACTCCTCAAACAAGTCAACAAAATAATAATCAAGTAGCTACTATAAAAATGACAACTCCTTTCAGGGATAGGGAGAGAGAGTTTACACCTTTACCCGATACCCTTCACAATATCATGTTGCAGCTCATTGACAAGAATTTTTTTGTGTTACCTCCTATTAGAGAATGTGACCCTACTATACCATTGCCTAAAGGCTTTCGAAAAAATTCTTTTTGTCATAACCATCAAACAAATGGACATAGTACATAATATTGTAAGCATCTCAAACATCTTGTACAAGACCTTATTGATTCTAATCATTTGCTAATCAGAGGTGTGAATGATTAAGTAAATAATTCTATAGCTCCTCCTCATCAAAAATTACAAATATTTACAAATCATATTCCTAAGCATAGTATTTCATTTGTCAAAGCTAGTGAAATGAAGACTGATGTGATGAATGTTGACACAAATGATGACAATACGAAAAACATTGAACAACATCTCATGAAGGTGATAGCATTTACCACAACTAAACCTTGTAAGGGCTTGACTAAAAAACCTCTTGATATTGCTTTCTCATAAAGTGACATATCTAAACATGCACCTGATGGTCCTCTTTACATAGCTGGCTGAATCAACAATACGCCCAGTAATGGGATATTGATTGATCTTGTCTATGGAGAGAATGTGATCACAGAAGAATTCTTATATGTGCATGGGTCATATCAAGATGCATATGACAACCCGAAAGCATGCATCAAGACACAAAATGGATTTTCTTTCCTGACAATAGGCTTGATAGATCTCCCTCTAAAAGTGTGACCAAAAACATTAATAGTCTCAGTCTCCATCATTCCACAATTAAACCAATTTTTGGTGAAGGTAGGCTATCCATGGCTTCAATCCATGAATGTCCTCCCTTCTGTTGTGCATAAATGTCTAAAGTTTCCATCTGAAAATGGCATCTTTGCTATGCATCATAGAGGATTTCATCTGACCTCAGAAAAAGGGAATTTTTCACTAGATTACTTTTAGCCTGAGCCTATGGAACCTATCAAGCCTCGTGAAGATTTCTTTTCAAATCATATCAAAAATTAAAGGTAAATAAAATAGAAAAACTATCCCTTCGCAGCATTCCTCAACCCGTGACTGAACCAACCATCCTTGATGAAACAATGATTGAACCCAAAACACTTCCAACCACACAAGAACAATCTATAGAACAAACTCCTACAATTTCATACAAGAGACCACGAGATAGTACAAACAATCTCGTTGTCCCTCCTAGAGTCAAACAAATTTACAAAGTCAAAGAGAAAGTGGTTGAGCAACCTCCCGTTGTTCTCTCTAGTCCTCCCAAGCAAGAGAAGGAACCTTTGATTGACAAACCCACTCTTACACAAAACCCAATTGACAATAAATTGAAAATAAATTGAAATGCTAGAGAGTGTAGTCGTAGATGTTGTGTTGTTTCTCATAGATTGCAAACACAAGAAAACAACAATAACATAGAAAATAAAAATCCAAACCTACCTAAAGAAATTCATGATGACTCTCAACCCTCACCGCAACATAAACAAGAACATTGTATGGAAATTGTTATTCGACCTCTTGTCATGATTAATTTAGATGATGACATTGATATTTTAAAGATTGATGAACAAGTGCATGATGAGTTGAATACATTTTTTTATTCTTCCATGAGCTTAAATGAAAAATCTCCTAATAATAGTCTTGAACTTGGTGTGTGTCCTAGTTTGGCACTTGCTCTTATCCCTTTCGTTAGTTTCCCTCCTTCCATTTATACCGACCGAGATTGGGAAGTGAATAACCTACTTTAGGTTGAATCACTTGTGCCTTAGTAGTCTTTTTTATTTTTCACTTTTCTTTATGATTGCATGTGTGTAATGTGATCCCCCATGATGTTTCATGTGATGTTCCTCTCTTTTTGTTAATTCTTTTATATGTATCTTCATTCTTCTATATGTCGTAATCATTTTCCACTTGTCTTGTGTTTTCCTTTTGGGGATGATGCAAGACGTCGAAAAATTTATGTTTCTTCCATGTTGACCTACAAGCTTTTCCTTTTTGGGGTGACACAAGGCATTGAAACATTTATGTTTCTTCCAAGTTGACCCAAAATCTTTTTCTTTTTCTTTTTCATTTGTCTTGTGTTTTCATTTTGGGGATCATGCAAGGTGTCAAAAAATTCATGTTTCTTCCATGTTGACCCTAAATTTTTTTCATTTTTTTCACTCTCTTTGTGTCATTCTTAAAGTTCTATGTGTATTCGGGGAATGATGAAAGTTCCATGCTCTATGACAACATTGTAGCACAGACATACTGACCCAAAATCCATAGATCCCTTATGTGTTTGTGGGGGAAACTCTTCCTTCCTTCATGACATGGCATAGGGTTTTTCAAGGAAATCTCTCATGTCTTAGGATAAAAACTTTGGCTACTTTAAAGCTATTTCTCATAGTGATGGTGTAGCAACCATTTTAAAGTGGGGGCATGCATTGATGACATCTTTTGGAAAATTTCACAATATTTTTTTTCTTGCGATGTGTCCTATTCTTAGTGGTGTCATTAGATTTGATGTCATCCAAGAGTGTAAAAATCGTTGTCATGGCATGATGTGAATGAGGCATCCCATGGGCGATCTGACACCTTAATTTTTCCTCTCTTGGAGACCTTAGGCACAATGCTCCCTAAGAGGAAGACCATTACACGAACAAAGAAAAATCCCCTTGAGCAAAATTTTTACATGACATTCAAAAATATTTTACAAAGAGAATTTTCATTGTGGTGCCTTATCGAAGTTTTTAGGAGGATGACCTTGGTATGGTATGAGGCTAATTTGATTCTCTCATTTGCCACCTCCTTGGGATAACTCACCTAGTGGACAAACTGATGTTCCACTACCCAAGAGTGAGCATACATATTTTGGGAAAAACTCACCCCATGGACAACCTGAAGTTCTGTGGCCCCAGAGTGAGAAACATATGTTATGGACAAACAACCCTGTTTCACATCACATTGAAATAGTTGTGTTGATCCTTTGTTTTTGTTTATTTTTCCTGGCCTTTGATAGGGTATAATCATGTATATTTGTTATTTCTGCATATTTAAGTGTCTTGGATTTCTACTTTAGTGTGAGTTTTTGAACCATTGATTTTTGGCTCTTATGGACAACTCTTGCACTTCTAGGGTTTTTCACCTAAAAGGAGAGAGATAGGAGAAAAAATGCTAATGGTTCATTCAAATAATGTTATGTATGATGTTGTCTAACCTAAATGAAGTTAACTAAATTCAATTGAATGATCTAAATGAATGAAAACGAATGCACAAGTGAGATTAAAGCTATTTTTAAAAACACATTGTGCTATGCAACAATGAACTAAATGAAGAAAATATGTAGAACAGAAAGGAATGAGTTAAACTGGAGTGCACCTGGGAAAAATATGATGAATTTGGAATGTTGTGGATGTTGACTGAAATCACTAATTTTCCATAGTGGGACTCATTCACCTAGAGTGGCGAATTAGTCCTACTCTTGGTGAAAAACTGTCGGTAGCAAGTTTCTGTCTATCACGATCCAGAATCTAACAAAATTCATATTTTTAGTCCTAAGGTGGGACTCATTTTCCATAGGTGGTGAATCAATCCTCTCCCAAATTTCTAAAAAATTAGGAGACAACTCTGCAACACCAGATCTATAAATCATTGAATGTCGGGTTGCCAAAGTCAATTTTGCAAGAAATAAACATAAAACCTTCTTCAAGTTTGAAAAATACTTAAGTTGACTTGTAAACCAATCTTCAACACCAAAAATCTTGTCAAATTTGTATACCTAGGTCTGCAAACAAACATGCAATAGGGGGGAAATGGTTTAAGGTTAGTGAATAGGGGTATTTCTTGGTCAAACCCCACTTTTGGTAATCAAACCTTTAATAAAATAATGAAATGCAAAGGTAAGATAAAATTACAACATGAAAATGCTATCAACTTAGCAAACCCTTGATGATGCAAGTCTAAAGAAATGTCAATGGCTGCTTCAAAGTGAATCGGTCCTCTCCCAAATTTATGAAAAATTAGGAGACAACTCTACAACACCAGATCTGGAAATCATTGAATGTCAGGTTGCCAAAGTCAATTTTGCAGGAAATAGACAGAAAACCTTATTCAAGCCTAAAAAAGACTTAAGTTGACTTGAAGCACCTAGTTGACTTGTAAACCAATCTTCAACACCAAAAAGCTTCTCAAATCTGCATACCTAGGTCTACAAACAAACATGCAATAGGGGGAAAATGGTTTAAGGTTAGTGAATAGGGGTTTTCCTTGGTCAAACCTCACTTTTGGTAATCAAACCTTTAATAAAATAATGAAATGCAAAGGAAAGATAAACTTACAACATGCAAATGCTATCAACTTACCAAACCCTTAATGATGCAAGTCTGAAGTAATGTCAATGGCTACTTCAAAGTGCTTGAATAGTGCTTGAAAAGACGTTGTAAAATGCTTGAATGCTTAAAATATGAGATGGAGTGCTTGAATGAATGAGAAGATTGTAGAAGATGTAAAATGAGGTGAAAATCACTTATTTATACACACTTGTGCCTTAATAACCCATTCATACCTCATCACAGGCCGGCATCAAGTATTTTTGAATAAAATCCTAAAAGGAAATTTAAAATATTTTGAATTTGGTGTCAAGGGGGACTCATTTGCCACCCATGGCGAATGGGTTCCACCTAGGACCTAAAAACAAGTTTCAGGAAATATGTTGTATTTAATGTTTTTTGTTAGGATAATACTCAAAGATACACTTAATTAAGAATATGAGAGCATAAAGGGGTCAAATAAATCATGGGAAAGGGATAAATAGTAAAGATGTGCCTAGAAAAGCATGAAATCTTGTTACAAGACTTTACAACACTTCAAAATAGGACTTGTTGATGAATAAAAAGATGATTTTTCGGTGAATTGTAATTAATAGAGTCTAGAAGAGTGTAGAAATGTCTTACAAGACTTCACAACACCTTCACAAGACGTTATTTGAGTTTTAGTACCTAAATAAGCATGTTCAAGCCATGTCACAACATAAAATTAGAGCAACATAGTTCCAACACCATGAAACAAGACCTAAAAGGCCATGAAAATGACAAGGGGCCATTTTTCTATGGCACATTTAGCCCCCACTTTAGTGAGAGGATGAACTTGCTTCAAACTCACACTAAAGTAGCCATGAATATCAAGGGGAGGGTCCAAATGCAATTACATTAGCAAGATGGAATAACAACGATCAAGAGGGATAATCAAGCCCCTAGGATGAAGATCACATGGAAAACTAAGCATAAGAACAAGGGAACACATAAGTGTTGAGATGAATTGGATGAAGCTTCGATCGTCAATCCAACTAGTTGTGGATTAGATCTAGGTTGATTGCCTAAAAAAGAGAATGTGTACTCACTCTAGGTGACAGAACACAGGACGGTCCGTCGGGTGGGAAGACCCAAATGTACTCACTCTCGGGCCACAAAACTAGTTGTCCGCGGGGTGAGAAAGCTCAAAAGGTAAGATACATATGCTAGTTGGTATGCACTCACAAACACAAAAGGGGATATGGGGAAAATTCATGCCACTAGGTGGGCTTCTCACTCAACCATATTAAAGTTATACCCATTGATAACTTTAACAAGGCACCACAAAGAAAAATTCTATGAACAAAAAGACAAAGTACCACAGTCATGCAAGTTGCATTATGCAATGTGGCAAAAAGGAATGAAAAAATGTAAAGCGTAAAGATGTAAAGTGTAAAATATGTTCAAAGGAGTCTTGTTCAGTTCATGCAAGGTCATTCACTTAGGGAACATTGTGTCTAATGTCTCCAAGAGAGGACCAATCAAAGAATAATATATTCAAAACTTAGGGGATATAGTGTGTCGCATTGGGCCACCAAGAGGAATGTAATATGCTTAGAAAGATCACACTTATGAAGGATATCACACCCAATGTCATCCACAAAGTGACAAAAACATCACATAAATGACAAGGATGCACTAGGAACTAAGAATGCACATGAATTAATGGTAATGTATGCCCCCCACTTTAAAGGAATTGCTACACACCGTTCTGTGAGCAATTACTTTCAAGTAGAGAGGAAAAGAAAATGCAAAAAAATAAAACAAGACATGAGAGCCAACTTGGAAATCCCTATGCCAAGTGATATGTTTCGAAATTAGGCTACATCATGTCAAGAAAAAAGGAAAAACAAAGAAGGGGAGTTGCCCCCTAGAAAAGAAAGCACACCAAACACATAAGGGATCTATGTATTTGGGGTCAATATGTTTGTTGCTGCAATGTTTTTATGAAAGAGTAGGGAACTATCATCATTCCCCAAAGCACATAGAACTGGAAGAATGACACAAAAACAAAGGAAAACGAAAGTCTATTTTGGGTCAACATGGAAAAGACATTGTGGTCTCGATGCCTTACATCATCCCTAAAAAGGAAAACACAAGCGAAATGAAAATGAAAAGGAGAAATAAAATGAAAAAGGTTTTGGGTCAACATGAAGGTGAAATTTCGGTCTCAATGCCTTGCATCATCCCCAAAAGAAGAACACAAGCAAAAAGAAAACAAAAAGGTGAAAGAAAAGTGAAAAATATTTTGGGTCAACATGAAGGAGAAATTTGGTCTTAATTCCTTGCATCATCCCCAAAAGGAGAATACAAAACAAAAAGAGAAAGAGACAAAGACCTTGTGGGTCAACATGGAAGAGACATAGGGTGTCTCTACGCTTTGCATCATCCCCAAAAGGAAAACACAAAAAAAAAAGAGAAAAAGACAAAGAACTTGTGGGTCAACATGGAAGATACATAGGGCATCTCTATGCTTTGCGTCATCCCCAAAAGGAAAACACTAGAAAAAAAGAGAAAAATACAATGCACAATGAATAGAAGAATAGAGATATGAATAGAAGAAGTGTATAAAGAGAGGGAATATCAAACACATGATACGCACATGAAAATGCAAAAAGAAAAAGGGACAAGTAATGAAAATGTAAGTCAACCATTAAATAAGTTATTGGTTTCTCAATCTAAGTCAACCATTAAATAAGTTATTGGTTTCTCAATCTTAAATGGTTAAGCAGAAAAGGAATAACATAGTTAAGAGACAAAGGAAAATGCATTACAAGGACAAGGCTAATAGCTTCTTGCCTTCCACAAAGTGTAAAGGAAAGAATGAGCTAAGGTGGGTGATGTGAAAGAATCATGCAATAATGAGAATAGGGAATTCTACAACTATGGCATGACAAAGAATATTTATATTGTTTTAAGGTATGAGAAGGAATAAATCGGTATCAGTGAAGTGATACTTACCCAGTATTTCCTTCAATGTTTGACATTCTTTTGTTCAATGTCCAAGAATACGATGATATTTGCAAAATGTGATGTTAGAGTCTTTCGGATGAATAACCAACCTATTCATAGGTGGTAATAGTATAAGACCTTTATTTAAGAGCAGTTGAAGTCTCCTTTCACATTCAGGTGGAGGATGTGTAGGAAACTTGATCTTTTTGAGTTTGTAAGGTCATTTTTGCTTGCTAGATTCACCTTGTTCATGAACAGAAGGAGGAAGAGGACCCATAGGGATCCTAACATCCTTTACATTAGAAGGAGATAATGGTTGTTAACGTGGAAGGAGAATGTTTAAGTTAGGAGGAACATTCAAGATCATTGTTCCAACATCCCAAAGCCTCCTAGGTTTAAGAGGATGTCTATCAGGATGAGAAGGATCTTGATATATCCTAGTCCTATTGTGTGTGCTTTGTTTGATTGTTGTTCAAGAAGTTGATGGATATCATGTTCATTTTTTTTGTCACAACCTTGTTTACTTAAGATAGTGAATCCTTTACCATATGTCTCTTCAAGGCTGATAGAAGTGTTTGTGACTTTGTGATCGTAAAAGGGTTGTGAATGTGATTGGTGAGAGGGACTAGGTCCACTTGAGGGAGGAACCATAGGTCCTATAGTGACTTCAAGATGTAAGTATACAAAGTGATCAGGAGGTGCAATAGTGGGAAGGTCTTGTGACCTCATGGAGGGATAAAACGTTGCTTTTGCTTCTAGGTTATCAAGGCAGACATTGTAGAACTTGTTCATGCTAGCATCATCTTCTGCAATGATGTTTACCTCACATGGAGGAAAATCACGAGGAGTTAAAGGAGCATGAGGTTGTTCAAGGTCATTAAGGTCACAACCAAAGGCATAATTGGACATGTCTACCAATGATTTTAATGAATTCCAAAACTTATTGAAAGAAATTGCCATGATGCAAATAAACTAAGATGCAATAAATGATGAAAAAAAAGGATCTGTAAATGAAAATAGAATGAAAAAATAGGAAACTGTAATGCAGAAAAATACCAAAAAGATTGTAGAAATGTTGTTTAAAAAGTGCAAAGGGATTGATTCACCCTATGTGGCGAATGAGTCCTAGTATGATGTTTTTATGTGTTTTTCAGAAATTTTAAGATGATTTTAATGTTCTAAGAATGCAACCAAAGACGTAGAATGTATATTTTTAGTTTTGTCAATGAGATGCAATGCAAAAATGAAATCTAAATGAAGCTTTCACAAATGCAAGTTAAAAAGTCCTAGAATGCAAAAACAAAACAATGTACTAATTGAATGTTAATACAAAAGTAAACTAGGATGCAATATGTAAATGAAATCAGAAATGAAAAATTCTCAAATGTCGGGTTCACCAAAATGAATCGTTGATTTTTAGCTCCTATGAACAACTCTTGCACTTTTGGGGTTTTTCACCTAAAAGGAGAGAGATAGGAGCAAAAATGCTAATGGTTCATTCAAATAATGTTGTGTATGATGTTGTCTAACCTAAATGAAGGTAACTAAATGCAATTGACTAATCTAAATGAATGAAAACGAATGAAAAAGTGAGATTAAAGCTATGTTTGAAAACACACTATGTTATGCAACAATGAACTAAATGAAAAAAATATGCAGAACATAAAGGAATGAGTTAAACCAGAGTGCACCTGGGAAAAATATGATGAATCTGGAATGTTGTGGATGCTGACTGAAATCACTGATTTTTCACAGTGGGACTCATTCGCCCAGGGTGGCAAATCAGTCCTCCTCCTAGTGAAAAACTATTGGAAGCAAGTTTTTGTCTGTCAGGATCCGAAATCTGACAAAATTCAGATTTTGAGTCCTAAGGTGGGACTCATTTGCCATAGGTAGTGAATCAGTCCTCTCCCAAATTTTTGAAAAATCAGGAGACAAATCTACAACACCAGATCTGGAAATCATTGAATGTCGGGTTGCCAAAGTCAATTTTGTAGGAAACAGACAGAAAACCTTATTCAAGCCTAAAAAATATTTAAGTTGACTTGAAGCACCTAGTTGACTTGTAAACCAATCTTCAACACCAAAAAGCTTGTCAAATCTGCATACCTAGGTCTACAAACAAACATGCAATAGGGGGAAAATGGTTTAAGGTTAGTGAATAGGGGTTTTCCTTGGTCAAACCCCGCTTTTGGTAATCAAACCTTTAATAAAATAATGAAATACAAAGGAAAGATAAACTTACAACATGCAAATGTTATCAACTTACCAAACCCTTGATGATGCAAGTCTAAAGTAATGTCAATGGCTGCTTCAAAGTGCTTGAATAATGCTTGAAAAGATGTTGTAAAATGCTTGAATGCTTAAAATATGAGATGGAGTGCTTGAATGAATGAGAAGATTGTAGAAGATGTAAAATGAGGTGAAAATCACTTATTTATACACACTTGTGCCTTAGTAACCCATTCATACCTCATCACAGGCCGACATCAAGTGTTTTTGAATAAAATCCTAAAAGGAAATTTAAAATATTTTGAATTTGGTGTCAAGGGGGACTCATTTGCCACCCATGGCGAATGGGTCCCACCTAGGACCTAAAAACAAGTTTCAGGAAATATGTTGTATTTAATGTTTTTTGTGAGGATAATACTCAAAGATACACTTAATTAAGCATATGAGAGCATAAAGGGGTCAAATAAATCATGGGAAAGGGATAAATAGTAAAGATGTGCCTAGAAAAGCGTGAAATCTTGTTACAAGACTATACAACACCTCAAAATAGGACTTGATGAATAAAAAGGTGATTTTTAGGTGAATTGTAATTAATAGAGTCTAGAAGAGTGTAGAAATGTCTTACAAGACTTCACAACACCTTCACAAGACGTTGTTCTTTGAGTTTTAGTACCTAAATAAGCATGTTCAAGCCATGTCACAACATAAAATCAGAGCAACATAGTTCCAACACCATGAAACAAGACCTAAAAGGCCATGAAAATGACAAGGGGCCATTTTTCTATGGCACAGTTTGACATGGGGTCATCCTCTCACTAAAGTGGGGGAAAAATGTAGTGACAGAAAAAGTAGCCTTTTTCCTTGCTTGCTTGGATAATTGACATTAAAATTGGACTAATTGTGTCTTGCAGTGGTGTTGTAATGTCTTGTAGACATTCACACTATTCTAGGACCTTTATTTGACTAAATCATGCTTTAATTGGTCCTTTGCAAGTGTGTTGAAAAGTGGTGTGACACACTTTCACACTTTTCTAGGACTTGTTTGCTTAATTAAGCCTAATGGGCCCCTGCTTAAATAAAATATGCATAATGTATACCTTTTTTAAGTGTTGTAAAGTGTTTTAAAGAACTTTCAGATTGATCTATATGGTCCTAATTCATTGTGGTTAAGAGGAGTTATTAACCCCCCTTTTTAGGCCTTGATTTTGACACCTCCTGAGGACTCTCCCAACAATCATAAATTAAATATCAAATTATTTTATTTAGAAAAATTTGGTCCAGGTAAGCTGAGCTAGGACTCATTCACCCTTAATGGTGAATGATCCTCTCTTAATAGGACCCCCCTTTTTTGGTTGATCTGGAAATTTTGGTTTTTGGCCTTCTTTCAGCTCCTCGAAGCTCAGTCCTAGAAACTTGGCCAGGACCCATTCGCCTCTAGTGGCGAATGGGTCCTCCCTTAAGGATACACTAATTTTTGAATTTTATTCTAGCATAATTTTTTTTTCTTTCCATATCTCGTGTTGTCCTTAATTCTTTGAATTTTGGGGTTAATCTCCTAATTTAGAATAAATAGGGGTTAATTCACATTGTTTCTCCTAAAAATTCAATCTAAGCAATCCTAAGAATTCATGCATTCAAGTGATCAATCATTAGAGAATTTTTAAGGCATTACAAGGTAGATTTCAAGTCATTATTGTAACAATTTAAAGATCATATCATCATGGAAAGGTTCTAATTGTATCATTACATATTTGTGCTTCATTATCTTATTTCCTGATTTGATTTAATTACCTACAAGGGGTTTGAATGAGGAAATCCCCCATTCACTAACAAATCAAAAAATTTGTTGTCCTTGAGTTTGTGATTGCATATTTACGGGTTGAAGAGCAAGATTATCAAAGTTCTCAAAATTGTCAAAGTTGCAAAGTTGTCATTCAAGGTGCAATTTCACGAAACGAGCCCTATAGAAATGAATATTGACTTCTGGAACTTGATAGCAGGGATTTCAAGAGGGCAGACATCAAATTATAGGATCCTAAAATAATTTTTCCAAAACCCTAAAGGGACCCATTCACCCCTGAAGGTGAATGAGTCCTCCATAGCTCAAAATCAACTTTCTAGCAAGGTACACAACTTTAAATGCTCTAAAAATATTCCTCATAGTTGCTATAAAAATTAGGTTGCATTTATGGTTGTTATTAGCACCTTACTTTGCATATTTGAAGTGAAATTGGGCTTGGAAAATAAGTGATACATCCTCTTGCTCTTGCATTTGGACTAGATCCTATTTTTCACCATTTTAAGTTGGTCAGACATACACTTGCTTTTTATTTTTTCTTGCAAAATTTAGTACTACTGCATTGAAATTTCAAATTTTCACCAAATAGATTTACCTTTTTCCAAAAAAGGAATAGTATCTTAGAAACTACATACAATTTGCTACAAATTTTATTCTTAGATTATTTTCAAATTATGTTAATAACTTATTCATTTTTTTATGTCAAGTTGACTATGTCCATTTTTCTAAATTATCATTACCACTTAAGGGCCTAGTTTGGACCCCCGTGATCCTGCACTGACCCATTTGAATTTTGGATATTAAAATACTACTGATAACATATTTTAATTTGGGTCTTGGCTAAGAAGGGTGACCCATTCGCCCTTGGGCGAATAGCTCCTAGCCCAAACTTCTAGGGCAGAAAATGGTAAAAATAAGGCTTTGGAATGTATAGTTTTGAAAATTAGAAGCTTAATTAAGTCCAATAAATTAGGGGCCAAAACATAATGTGAATTGTTAAGGAATACAATTTTCTACACTACATTGAGCCTCCATTTTAGTGAGAGTATGAACTTATGCTCAAACTCACACTAAAGTAGAGAAATATATGTCAAGAGGGGTTTGATTTTCCAAATGTTAAAGAGATAGGATAACTAAGGATCAAGGAGGGTGATCAATTCCCCAAGATCCAATATCACATGGAAAACTAAAATAGGAACAAAGGACCACACATTTATCATATGATATGCAACAAGACAAGATACAAAAACATACAATGTCAAAATTAATGCAAAAAGAAAACAAATAGACTAGCAAGTTGTATTATTCTATGTGTTCATGAAATATATTACTCACAAGGGCTAGTGAAGCCTAATGTTCACTTGATGAGCCTCCAAGACAAAGTAAAAAGTTAGACACAGACTAGGTCTACAAGGTGTTCCCATGATAAAGTGCTAAAGTCAATAGGACACACAAGGCTTACAAGTGTTTACCCATTTTTCAAACCATACCAAGAGTTATACTCTCTGATAACCTTGATAAGGTGCCTCAAAAATGATCAAAATGTTATGCCAATGCTTACACTAGGTTTATCCCATGAACAAAATGAAGCTAATAAATGTAAAATTTCTTACACTAGGTTTAACCTATTAAAAAAAGTGAAGAAAAAATGTCAATTTTTGTACACTAGGTTCAGCTTGTGAACAAAGTGAAGAAAAAATGTCAAAATGTCAAATGTCAATGCATCAATAAGGTCGACCACTGTGAAAAAAGTGAAGCAGAAATAATGTCAATGCATGCCCCCACTTTAAACAAATTGTAAAACATGGTGTTGTGAACACTTAATTTAAAGTAGAAAATGCTAAATGTTATGCAATAAAAGATCACAAGATCTTATTTGAAAAGCCCTAAGTTAATGATATGTTTTCAAATAAACTACATCATGACAAGGGGTTTTCCCCATAATACAATTCCATGAATAACATAAAAAGGTACAATGAGGGATCCATGAATCTGGGGTCAGTATACGTCTTTTCTACAATGATATAATAGAGCTCAGAATTGACATCATTCCCCAAATAATTGTGGAATAATGAACACAATGGAGGAATGACACACATAGAGGGAAAAAAAAGAATCTTTTGGGTCAACATGGAAGAGAGGTCTACATGTCTCAATGCTCTTACATCGTCCCCAAAAGGATAACACAAGACAAATAAATGATAAAGTTTATGACATATAGAATAATTTAGATATAAATAGAAGAATGTCATGACAAATTCATTTCCTTTGTATCCCTGCACTAATGGAGCAACAAGCGTCATCCAAAGAAAACTTACAAACATTAAGGCACGACAAACAAAACGATACAAGAGATCACATTACATGCAACAAAATGCAAATAAAATAGAAAGAAAACATAAAGTAGTACATGCAGTCACATGCGATCTGACCTAGAGTAGGTCATCTACATCCCAATCTTGCTCATCTTAAATGGAAGGTGGTTAACTAGCTAAAGGGACTACAACAAGTGTCATAGTAGGAGCATCACTAGATTCAACATGTGGTTGGTCACTCTGATGAAGAGGATCATCACAATTTCCCCCATCTAAGTTCTTAGAAGTGGAAAATAGAAAATTCATCTCATTATGCACTTCTACATCAATCTTAGCAAGATCATCATCATCATCCAAATTGATCACAATAGGAGGATTTATAATTATTGCCTATGAATTCTCTTGTTTCACTTCTTGTTTTGGTTCATTGAAATTTTTTGGTGAAGGTTGAATTTCTTCTTGAGATGTTTCCATAGGTGTGGGTGGTGTTGGTTTGTTCTTTTCTTCCAATTGGTGAGCAATAGCACGACATCTAAGCCTGCGCTCTTTAACACTTCAATTTATTTTAGCATTATTTTCAAGTTATGATGGTGTAGGATCGGGTTTATCAATCATGGTTTCTTTTCTTCCCTTAAGGGAGGAACTAAAGGAACTACCAAGGGTTGAGAAATCACTGTCTCTTTAGGTCTATATAATTGTTTTATCTTTGGAGGCACAAAAGGGACCATCTTATTTTATTTTGATATTTTTTAGGAGATGGATGGAGGAACTGTAGTGTACTCATCTTGATTATTTGGAAGGGATTTTGGATAACTCATATGTTCATCAATGGTGGGTTGGAGAGAAGGAACAACCATGGACTTATTAGACTCAATAATATTGCTAAGAGATAACTTTGTTATGTGCTTTGCTTTGAATTTTTTATATGATTTGAAAAAGAAATATTCATGAGACATTATAGGTTACATAGGTTTGGGGGCCAAAATAAATTCAACAAAAAATTTCCATGGGAAGACAAGGGATTAAATCCACTATGATGCACTATAAATATCTCATTTCCAACAAGAAACTTTATGCACCTATGAATAACTAAGGAGACAACATTTATGGAGTGTAATCATGAGTAACCTAGCTTCACATGGAATTGGTTTGATGTTAAGATGATGGAGAATGACAAATATAATTGTTTTGATCCAATTTTTAATGGAAGAGTGATCAAACCTATCATAGGGAAATAAAAACCATTATGTTTTTTAATCCATGCTTTCAATTGTTCATAAGAATCTTAGTAAAGTTCATGCACAAACAAGAATTCCTTGGTGATCACATTCTCTACACATGCAGGATCAATAAGTATTCCTTTTTCAAGTATGTTATTGATACAACCAGTAATGTAGAGAAGACCATCAAGCACATGTATAAGTACATCATCATTAGTGAAAGTAATCTTATGTAACAAAGTGGTTTGTCCCTTACAAGGTTGAATTTCAATGAGACTGACCATGTCATGTAGGTCATCTCCATTATCACTTCTAAAATTATTACCATCAATTATATCCTAAATCTTATCAAAATTCATCACATCATTCCTGAATTCACTAGCTTTCAAAAAGTTAGTTGAATAATTTGGCATTGGATTGGTAAAGATTTGAAAATTTTGATTGGGCAGAGCATTGACTGATTTTATCTATCATTAATACCTCTGAACTAGATATGATTAGAATCAATGAGGTCTTGAACATGATGTTTAAGACACATGCATCATTTGGTGTCATGCCCACTTGTGCGATGATATTGAAAGTGTGGTGGTGGAGGTTTGGTGGTATCTACTAGTCTAACAAGAGGTAATCGAATGAGATTCTTATTCAAATTTTGTAACAAAATTGAATGGAGAGAATTAGGTAAAGGGGTAAACTATATTTCTCTTGATTCGAATTGGTATGGCGTTGGACTTATTGTAGAAACTTGAGGTTAAACATGGTTTGTTTGAGATGAATTAATTTTTAAAAAGCTCATGTTTGCTTTCTTGAATTGTTGATAACTAGTTTGATGCAGAGGCTTGAAATTTTTAGTATGTTTAGATGAAGATGTTGTTAGAAACATAAGACAAGTGAGAGGGGGGTGAATCAATTGTGCATTAAAACCTTCAAAGCCTTATTAAGCATTAGTATGAATGTAGACAAACAAAACACCAAACCATCCACAAATATTCACAATAGAACATTATATTTTTATCTAGAAAACCCAATAAGGGAAAAACCACACTGAGGACTAACTCACTATATGAAAAGAAAAACCAATTATAAGAGGGTCACTTTTAGAAAGGCTCACTACCTAGAGGACTCACTATCTAAAAGGTAAGGCTCACTACCAAGGGCTCACTACCCAGGAAGATCACTTCTTCTAGATCAAAAAGAAACAATTAAAAGGAGGTTCACTACCTCATAGCAACTACAAAAAGAACCAAAATGTCTCTTTACCAACCACAACCTTGGGCTCACTACCTCTAGAAACTTCTGACACACTAAACTATAGACACCTTCTACTCACTGCTTCCAATAGTTCTAGGCATTCTTTCTCACACTAAAATCTCAACACATGATCACGCATACATCATTTCACACCACACACTTCTCCAAAATTTTGACCTTGAATATATATCTTCTACAACCTTGAATAATCTTCTCTAAGTCAGCTTCAATGAAAAGTATGCACCTCAAACATGCAACCACCAAATAGGTTGGAACCAAACACCTCCATGGTGGGAAAAAGTGAAGGTATACAATATCAAGGGTTAACCATGACCCAAATCTACACTGACATGCTACACCAGGCTTCCAAAAACTACAAAGCTCATCTACAAATAGTGCTAATGCACCAGGTTGGCCAAACTAGCATAACACTATCAAGAAACAAAATTCAAACTTCATAAGGGCTGAAAACATCCTACAGACCATGTAGAAATATTACACAACATCCTAGACTATTAAAATACCAACATAATATCCAAAACAAAGGTGCAAACGCATGAAATTGAGAATACTATCATCCTTTGCAACAAGTCAAACTGCTATTGAGATACAACTCATGAACCAATCTTGTGAAATAGGTGAACACTAGATAAACAAAGGGAAGGGAGGTATAGGAAATATTAACACATTCCAAAATCTACAAGACAAGAAACTTTAGTGTAGTGTGGAGAAATGAAGAGAAATTCCATTTCCCCTAGATATCCCTCCTCACAAGCCAAAGACAGTCTAGCACATTGTAAAACATATCTTCTATTGTCGCATGATCCAGAACCTCAAACTCTAAAGACCTTTGAAAACTTTTGATCATCATGTTCAAACCGTACAAGCACATCTTCAAGAATGAAGAAATGCAAAGAAAAATACAAAACACTTCCTAGTCACCTTCTATAGTCTTTATTCAAATTTTCTCAAAACCACTTGGAAACCAAGTAACCCTGCTACATTTGCAACACCAGATCAACACCATAACCACCTTCTCAACATATCTATACCAGAGGTTGATATCAATGAAAGTACTAATGACAATAGAGTGCAACAAATGCCTCATTAATTGAATTTTGATAGTCATGAAGTGCCATACACAAGCTTATAGAGGATGGAAATTTTTGAAAGAGGAATTTTTCTCTTAGTTCCTTTTGCAAGTTATTAGTGAACATTCTCTATATTTTTGCATCACAAAGATTGAGATTAACCTATGATAGTATCAACTGATAGAGGTTTATGAAATCTATCACCCTTTCACCTTTTGTTTGTTTGTGTCTCATTAAATCATTGATATTGATCTTGGGACCAATTTTCACTTGAAAACGGTTGAGGAAGGCATCAAAAATCTATGAATGAGTGTATTGAGTAATTGGGTAATGAAAAAACCATTCTAAAGCCACATATTTTAATGACCTAGGAAAGATTTTAGCTAATAGCTTATCCTTGAAAATAAAGTAACTACACATGGTAGTATATGTAACATGCCCATTGTTCTACATAGTAATTTTTCTCAACCCTAAACCCTATAACCTATATTATAAACTATAAACCCTAATAGATAAACCTAATGTACCCTATGTCCTAAACCCTAAAACCCAACATTCACAATTTAACACTAAAACTACATAATTGAATTTAATCCCTAAACTGCCAACTCTCAACTCTCCATGATAAACCATCAAGAACATGATTATTAGAGATATGTAAAGAGAGTTAGAGACTAAGGTTGAGAGAGAGAGAGTTGGACAGTTAGATTCAAGAACATGATGATTTTAGTTCAAGTCAGTACTTAAACATGAAATTGGGATTATGTTGATATGCCTTTACATACATAAATACATAGTTTTCTAATTTTAAAATTATATATATATATAGTGTGATGTTGGATATATAATTTTCTCTAAAATAAGATACTCAAGTGGTGATTTTAGCTTCATTCCCTCTTTAGTAATTTCATTTTCTTTGCATGATTCATGAACCAACAATTTATTTATTTTCTTTAATTATTTACCTTTAATTTTACAAAACACATACATGTTTTGGCTTGCACAAAATGCATGTGTGTTTTATATTTTACAAAACATGTACATGTTTTGGCTTGTAGAAAACACATGTATTTTGGCTTGCAAAAAACACGTACACATTTTGGCTTGCATAAAACACATACACATTTTGGCTTGCACTTAGGCTTGGATGACAAGCCTTAAGCTTAGATGGTTCATTTTCCTCATTTTCACATGATTTTCTCCTCCATTCTCATTTTCTAACTTTCTCATCATCAAGTTCACTCATTATAAATCAAATCTTAGTAAAATTACCACCATAATTTCACACATCTTCTAAGCATTGTAATGATATATTTTTAGATTTTAATTACATTAACACATTTTTTTTAGTTTCTTTCACTAATGTATCCATAGTTATTAGAGACATATGTATTGATTTTTTTTAATAAATTTTGACTTACTTGTCCATATTTGAAAAAAATTATATAATAGTTTTCTACACTTCATTCTTTAGACATTGGAAAAAAAATTACATGTTTGATTAGTTCAGTGGAAGTTATGTGACATGCACATTCAGTGATATGATTTTTAGGATGCATCCACTTTGAAAAATCATTTTAAAAAATACTAAATAAAAAATTAAAAAAAACATACAACTTCTAGTACTCACTCTTAACTATATTTCTACCAATGGATTTTTGAAAATACTAAATGCAACTAAAAAAATTATGGGTGCACGCTAGACACTATGCTATGTTTTTCTGAAAAAATAGGAACACTTTTGTGTGCATGAAGAATTTTATCCTCTTAATCTTATCTATTTCTAAAAAAAATAGTAGTTTAGAAACTAGATTCAGAGTACTAAGATTCTTGTTCTTTTAGTATCTTCAAATTTTGAGTGCATGAATCTCAAACTACTCATCCAAGTTCAAGTTTAGCTGATTTCAGAATAAAAGTGGCCACTTTTGACCTAGGCCTTTTTTGCACCATCTTGGTGCACTTTCCCTTATTGATTATTATAGTAAAAGGACATGAGTTTATTTTTTAAGGAGTAAGGTTGCCCTTATTGATGATTATAGTAAAAGGACATGAGTTTATTTTTTAAGGAGTAAGTTTTATTTTTTAGTTACTTTAAATAATTTAAAGCAATGGTTGAGTTATAAACTATAAATAAAATTAAATCTTTGAAGATAAATAGTGGTAGTGAATTTTTCTCTAATAGTTTTGATTAATTCTTTAAAGATTGTGGTATTCAGAGATAGAAGATAATTTTGTATTATTTCTAGTAGAATGGAGTTTTAGAAAGAATGAATAAGAAACCATTAGAGAAGACTAGGATTATGCTTAGCAATGCTAGAATAGAAAAAAATGGCAAAATTTGTAGTCATTGCTTACTACCTGATTAACAAGTCTCTTGCATCAACTCTTCCTGGTAAAATACCTATGGAGGTGTGGCTGGGTCACAAGCCTTCATAGGGATATCTAATATTTTTTGGTCGTGAGGTGTATGCACATGTACCAAATAAAAATGAAAAAAATTGGAGAGCAATGGTATAGCTTATATCTTCATTAGTTACAATTATGGTATGAAAGGATATAGGTTTGTGATCTTATTGAACAAAAGGAAATATATAATAAAATCATGATTTTTACAGAAAGTAAGCCTTTTTCTATTATCTTGTAGCTATAAAAGTGAAAACAATATGTGATTCAACTTCCTTATATTCCTAAGAAAATTGAATTGAGGCCCCAGGATAGAAAATAACATGAGGAGAGTTCATCAAAATATAAATATTTAAAAGAAGAAGAACCTCCACTATAGTGTATTCAATAGTTTATGAAGCCTGGACAACCACCTAAAAGGTATGGATATTCTCATAATGATTGGAGATGTATATTTTATTTGAATATTGAGATTGATTCAAACTAAGATCTACTAAAGAGGCATTGTGTATGAATGATCCAAATTCTTAGAAAATAGACATAGATAAACAAAGGAAAGCATTAAAATATAAAATTAATGGTACATAGGATCTAGTATCATTTCCTAAACCTAGATGAAAACTTGTTGGTTAGAATTGGACGTTCAATAAAATGATTGGTTTAGATGGAGGTATTGAGAAGTACAAAGCAGGACTAGTTGTGAAAGGTTACTCTCAATTTGAAGATGTTGATTATGATAATATATTTTCTCCTATTCTAAAAATGACATCCATTAGATTATTTCTCTCTATTGTTACATCTTATGATCTAGAGGTTGATAAAATAGATTTAAAAATGATATTTTGAATGGAAATTTGGAGGAGGATATTTATATGACATAGAAAAAGAACTATGTGGTGAAAGATAAAAGTAATTTGGTTTGTAAATTGAATAAATTATACTTATACGGTCTCAAAAATAGTTTTAGGATGTCCTCCTAAAATTTTGATATGTGTGTGTTGACTTTGAGATTTGCTTGTTTTAAATCAATCTTAATTTTTATTCTAAATTTGATGTTGATCATTTAATGTTTTTTGTATTATATGTTGATGATATTTTATTTATTGGGAAAAATTAAAGGATTAAATTTTGAAGTAAAATATCAATTTGTAGCTAAATTTAAAATGGTATATCTTGGTTTACCTAAAGACATGATTGGAATTCAAATGAAAAGAGATAGAGAGAAAATAAATTGTTGGTTTAGTTAAAGTAATTATGTCAATTCAATTTTACCAAGGTTAAACATATAGGATTGTAGACCATTATGTGTTCCTTTTATATTTAGAATGAAATTATATGATGCATTATATCATATATCCCCATCAAAGATGTAACACATGACAAAGTGTTGTACTAGAGTGTAGTCAAAAGATTGATGAATTTTATGTTTTGTATTAGACTAGACATTGTCTAAGCAATGGGAGTTATTTAGAAATATGTCTTATCCTAGTGAAGTTCATTAGAATGTAACTCAAATAGCACTTAGATATTTTTGGTTAAGCTTAGATTATTCTTTGTGTTATCATGGTAATTTTATAAGAAATGGAAATTCTTCAAATATTTTTGTTTATGTGGATTTATAGTGGGTAGGTGATGTTGATAGAAAAAGATCCACCATTTCATATGTGTTAATTTTATTTGGTGGTACTATTAGTTGGATGAATAAGTGATATGATATAGTTGTGTTTCCCACTATTGAGATTGAGTATATGACATTTACTTGTATCTTTAAGGAATCCATTTGGATTAAGGGATTGTGTTCAAATATTGGATTAACATATGTCAAAATGTAGTTCATTTTGATAGTCAATATGTTGTTTACCTAGAAAATAACTTTACATTTCATGCTAGAACTAATCATATTAATATATAATATCGTTTTGTGAGAGATATAGTTGAAGATAGTAAGGTGAAGCTTGGTAAGGTGGAGACTTTGATGAATGATGCATATTCATTAACTAAACCTATGAGATTAGATAATTTCAAATGGTGTTCAAATTTTACGGGCCTCTTGACCTCTATTAGTTGATTCTATGATGGTGTGGTACCCTTAGCTCAAGTGCAAAGTATTCAAAAGTGAGAAAATATTGAAAATTTAGATGTCTCAACCTTACATTTTTTTAATTTATTATTAATATTTTTTATAATTACCTAACATGTTTTATAATGTATATTATTAAATAATAATTCTCTACCAAAATGATGTGTGAGATTATGTCGACACTTGTTCCACATGTCAATTCCTTGAAAAATGATTTATTAGTTGTAAAAAGATGTCCATTTAGTGGTATGTTATGGAAGGCCTATTTTTAAAGATGTTATGACAATTGTGAAATTACTAAATTTATGTAATGAAAAAAATATATAACAAATTATGATAGATTACTTACAAGGTTAGCATTACATACTATTCTTGGAGGTTCCACTCATGTGAGGGGCATGAGAATTTTTGCCTCCATTTTTATGAGCTATTTTTGGGTATGTATGACTATTTGTAACACCTTTTTGGGCCCATGGTAAATTAGAACTTGGTTTACAATAACATTTTTTGTATTTTGTATTTTATTTTTTTTTATAATGAGGTTTTGGGATAATAGTTTATATTTTGGCCCAAACCCAATTACAAAGAAACCATGAAGGTGAAAAATGAGTTTCACAAGGATAGAGACTAAAAATAATAGGACAAAATAAAAGGAGAAAAAATCCAACAAGGACCAGCAAATGCTTTTGACTATAGCCATGATCTGGGAATGAGTTTTGAAACAAAATCATAAAATTCAATGGTGGAAAAAATAATTCAAGGTGCTTGAATCTAAACCTCACCAAAGGGTACTAAAGAGGAGAAGAGACTAAATGAGATGTCTATCCAATTCTTGGGAAACCTCTGCCAATGTCAATGAGGTCCTTCTTTATTGAATACAGATCCTTCACTTTGTCTAGAGATTGAGGAAACAACACAATGGTCTGCCTATTCAAAGACGAAGGCCCTAGGGTATTAAGAAAAAAAATCCTTATGCATTATCCTAGAGTGTCCTTGAAGTAGCGAAAATGATTCATAAATAATTTCTTACTCTTAGACACCTAACTTGGAGCACAACTTGATACTTCTTATAAACCCTTATCAATTTCAACATAAACAAAAATATAGTGAAAAGGAAACATTTTCAATGGAAACCCATTTACCAATAGCATTAGCTATAGCTTGGATGATACTTTCATCCCAAAATTCTAGTGGGAGCTCATGAAGATGAACCCAAATAGTGGTCATTTTCACCTTAGTAGCATCAAAGCCAATAGTTGGACATCTTGATAAATGAAGATAATACCTACCAACAAACTATAGACATCCTTTTAGAAATCTTGAATAATCCTCAATGGAATGAAATGATAAAAGGAGGTTTTTCTTTAACATTACAGTAATACGAAGAACAAAAACATTTCAGCATTTGGTCACCCATCTACAAATAACATCAATGTTTTGCTAATAACCAAAGAATCTACCAATGAGGGTAGACTCTAACCTAGAAGAAGCTTTATCCAATGAGACATCAAGTATCTTTAAATGGGCACAAGGAACACCACCAAGACCAACAATGAGAACATGGGGTTCCATGGAGGAGGAGATAACCCCATCACAACAAGCCTGAGACTCACATAAAGGAAGAGAGGGAGTGTGAAGCAATATACCATCCATAAAAACATAAGCAACATGGAGAAAAATAAGGGTCACCTCATAGGGAGGGAACCCTATACAAAATCCCACACCAGAACATAGGGAAGGCTCAACATCCACACCATGAAAACTAACAAAAGAAAAGGCATGTGACAGGCTGTCATTAGGTCCTATCTCTTTAGTTGAAAATGCATCAATTGTATTGACCGGGTAGTGTTCGAAGGCTATATGTAATAGAAAATGTCTTGAATATCTCTCTGAGATTTTCTAAATGTTTTGAAACAATTGTAAATGAAACTTAAACTAAGAGGCCACTAAACTAGAAAGTGGGAAATTATTAATCTAGAAAGCATAACGATTAAACTAGAAATCATGGAGATAATTAAACTAAGAAGCATGTAAATTGCTGAAAAGAAGAAGCTTGAAAATAAACTATGAAACATCTAACTAACAATGAAAGTAACTGCTTTGAAACTCTAGATAATAGAATTAAAAGATTACAAACTTGATCTACAACTTGTAAGATTAACTTAATAGAGCTCAACACATGAAAATAAACTTCACTCACAATTATCATCTACAAAATGAAAACAACAGAATTAAAAATAGAATACTTATCTATCTACTCTGCAGTCCCTTGAGTGGCCAGCTCTTGGGTGCTCCTATGCTTAGCTTAGATCACATAAAATTTGTAACTCCAAGATTACTCCATTCAAAATGATTCCATTCACAATACTAACAACTCATAATGAAACAGGAAAAAATGATTTTATTCATATTGAACGTATAACTCAGAAACATAGTGATAGCATAATGATATCTCTTTGTCTCTCATTGCTTCTAATGGTTACATATTTATACAAAATAAGTTAACAAAATCCTATAATTTAGATGGTAAATATTACCATTGAAAAATTCTTCAATTTATTTTAACAAACTAACAAACTTAAATTCCATAACATAAAGCATTAAAGGGCTCTAGATGATCCATAAAGTCTTCAAACCGAAAATAAAAGAAAACTTCAAAAACTTGGTCCACCATGCATTCCCCTAAAGTTTTGACGCCTATTCTTTTGGAAATTGTCTTCAAATGTGTTGAGGTCTACGTTGAATCCACTTGGCTAGCATAATGACTAATTGTGTTGATTAACTTTACAATACTTAGAAACTAAACCATCATGTTAGCGTGAGTTAGCTTATTTAAATTAATTTCAGGAAATAGAGATTGTACACCTTTTCACAAAAAGAAAGCAATTACTAATCCTAAAGATAATTAATTGGAAAGGTAAAGGTGACTAGAAGATGTGATGTAAGGTATTTAGTTCATTACATTGATGAGGTTATTTTTACCTCATCATTTCCTCCCCTTCCTAAGCTTGAACAGGTCCTCCTACTCTTTGTTGTGCTCCCTATTCTCCATTTCCCCTGTTTCTACTTAGCTTTTCATACTTTTCACTGAGTTCATAAAAATCATCTTCTTTTGTGTCCAGATCCTCAAGTTCTCTCAAAAGACCCTGATGAAGCTTAAGCCTTGCTATCCATTCCTCAAAACTTTCAGAGCTGTTATCTATGTTGATATGTAATGTATGGGGTGGTGAAAGAAGTAGAGGAGGTTTATATATGATACCAATCCAATCAGTTTTTAATTTCTCTAGGGTACCAGTCAAGGCTACTACTCTTCTATAGGACCATATAATTTGGTAAGAGGTGAAATTACCTCTCTTTTATGAAGATGGATAGGAAGAGGAGTATATCTCTCTTCACATGCATTCCAAGCTCTCCCTATCAATTTTGGCCTCTAATCTTGAAAATTATTATGGCATAGCCAAAGGTTATTGTTGTATTTACTTCGTATAGTCTCTTTTAGCTTAATGCTTAGGAATTGTGCTTTGAAAGAAAAAGGCTTCGTGTGAGGATACCTAATTTGAAGTCCAACAATTTTCTCTACCTGTGAATATTCCCTTGTGTATTCTTTCCATTGAACTTGATTACACATGGTGGATAGAAATGCCTTCAATTTCACTTCACCAACAAAGAAATTGACATAAAAATTTGTATATCTTTCTAAGAACAAATTATGGACAAAGAATTCGCACAAGTCCTATTTATCAAGGGTGGATTCTATAAATATTTTGAAAAATTCCTTGTCATCAGGATCATGCGGCTGGTTGTTGTAAATTCTGAGTAATTTCCATATCAGGAGTTGCTCAGTGAGAAACAAGAATATAGCTTGGATGGTCTTCTACAAGCCAACAATAATTTACATATTTGACAAGCATCTTGTTTAGCTCTATACACCCTGTCAAATGATTCTTTCAACATAACTAACTACTTTTTCAGCCTGACATCTTCAAATTTTACCTCCCTTAGAAAATATCATATTTCCATCCATTTCATTAGTAATGGAGGGATATGTACCTAGAACCATCCCATCATAGTTGGTTTAATTTTTATTCCTTTAGACTCCATGATAGGTTTGCTATCACTTTCCTACAAATCCTTTTCTAGTTCAACAACTTTTCTCAAAGAGGCATTAAGTTCAGTTTTCTATTTGTTCATTTCTTCCTCAAAAGTAGTAAAAATTTCCATAAATTTTTTTGTTAAACCTTTGATGTGCTTATCTTTTTCAGATAAATCAGCCACATGCTTTTTGCTTTCTTGATTCCACTATTGTATTTGATATTGCAATTGCTCAATAATCTTGTCTTTCTATTCCATTTGAATTTTCAAATTCACAATTTCTTGATCTCTTTTCCCTATGATTGTAGTATGTGCCTCTATTTCCTCTTGTTGTTGGTTGATTTGTTTCTCATTTTCTTGCAACCGACATCTTAACTTAGCAATTTTTATCTTTAATTTTTCTAATTCCACTCCTCTCTGATCGGATTCTCCATCCCCCAGGTATTAATAAAAAAAGGTGGATTGGGAATTTCCATATTATCATTAACTACATTTCCCTCATCACTAAATACATTTCCTTTGTCAAACACATCAAATGAACCTGACTCAACAATTCTATCAATAAATGGGAACAACCATCCCACAGGATCATCCTCAAAATCCACAAAATGTGGCAATTGTACTCTTTCCTCTTCTTGTTATGTTGGAGATGGAATATTTTCCTCTTCAACCCTAGGAGATTGACTAGCCTGTTTCTCACTTTCTCTTATTTCCTCCTCACCAGGCTAATTATCAGTTTGCAATGTTTGTGCTTTAGTCCTAGGATTTTTCTTGTTGGAGGTACTTCCTGTGTCATAAGCCATAGTTTCACTAGACTCAACAGATAACCTTTTACTTCTTCGTAAAGGAGGGGTTGTTTGGAAGGATACTCTGGTTCATCTCTTCCTCTTGCAAGGAGGCTCTTCTTCATCTCCAGAATGTAAAATTTCTACATTTTTTAACTGCCCTAGGATTTCTAACACATAGGGTAGAGTTTTTGTTGTGGTTGGTGAACAAGTTGAACATCCTTTGTATAGATATGATGGGTACAAACACTTGGGTGTATACCCCTCATGTCTATATAGTCCCAAGCAAAAGCTTTAGATCTATTCAGCAGGATATCAAACAATTTATGCTCTTCCGGTTCTGTCAGCCAACTATTAATATTCAGAGTTTTCCCTGGCAGCAACATGATACTTTTGACACCTGGATGGTTTGAAGTGACAATATACATTGGTCTTGTTAAGGTGTTAAGAGGACAGCTATGTGGTATGGTTATGTGAAGTCTGGAAATATCTTCAAAGAAATGGTCTATTTTTGGAATGATATTTGTCAAAGGATAAGGAAATCCCATAAAACTAATGTTATTGAATTCAGTGTGGTCTATGTTGATGGGTTTTCTTAGGATCTCTTCTACGTCCAATATCTCCTCATCACTTGAATCTATAGTAATATTTTCCATGTTTTCCAATTCATCCTCCAATTATTCACTATTTGTTTTTATGACTACCATAACAAGTGAAGCTAGATTTTCTTGTTTGTTAGGACCTTCTGGTTCATCAACCCATACTTTATTATATTCAGCTGGTTTGGCAGGAGGATACAATTATAGATGCTTATTGTTAAGACCATGTGAAATGGTCATTCCTCCTCTATAGTCAATCTTGGTTGCAACAATGGCTAACCAAGGTATTTTGAGGATTAGTGGATAAATATCTTCTAGTGTGAGGGACTAAATTATTTGAAATTCCATTGGATATTCCCAACCATCAACCTTAACAAGAATATTTTCTATGACACCCTTGGGAATGGCTATGGATTGATTTTCCATTTGCAACACTGTAGTTGTGAGATGTAAATCAGCGAGTCTCAACTTTCCCATCACATCAACAGTCATTACATTAATGGATGCTTCCAAGTCCACTAGGGAATTAGGTATTGCTACCTCATTGATTATTAATGTTATAAGCAGGCTACCTGGGTCATCATACTTTAGAATTGTGGTGTTTCCAGCCAAGAAGTCAGCTAGGTAACCATTGATGTGAATAGTATTTATTCATTTTGGCTTTATTCCTGGTGTTTTAATACATAACGATTTGATCAATTGGTTTACTCAGGAATTTCATTAATAGCTTGTAACAAAGGGACCTCAGTTTGCAACTATTTGATTTCTTATATCAACGCAATTTTGATAGACAAGGACATTTCCAAAGTATTTTTCAAAATGGTTGGTTTTAGACACTTTGGAAAAGGCTCTTTATTTTTCTCTTTAGGAGTAAAGTCCTTCTGTGGAGAATTAGTTGGAGACTGACCCCCCTCCTCCTTAGGTGTTACAGAAGTTCCACCTAGAGTTGGCACAAAAGTGTTGGCTTGGGTGCTAACTGGGTGTTTCTCTAAAGATGTGGAGGATTTTTTAGCTATCTCAGTAGAATCTTTAATGGGCTCATCCAGGATTTCAACTATGGTCAGCTGGGAAAGTGTTTTTCCCGACCTTAATTGTATGTTTCCACAATAAATATCATTCAAATCAGTCACATTTTCCTGTCCCATAGAATACACTAGGGTATTCTGATGATTGTTCTTTGGATTCGAAACATGTTGTGCCGGAAGTTGTGGTTGGTTAATATTTTCATTCTGTTGAGGATTATGAGGGCCTCGTAAAAGATTCTATTGTTGATTAGGCGTCCTTTTGGGACCAGTATAAAACTGATTTTGAGGTTGATTCCATTAAGGAGCAGGATTTTGAGGATACCACTGTTGTTGAGTCTGGTTGGGCCATTGAAGGTTTCCCCAAGGACTGAATTTCCCATTTAGGTTGTCCCCAAGGGTAAACTCCCCAATTTGGTGGTACTGGTGGAGGAGATTGAGGCCAAGTTATTTCCCATTTATTGTTATTCTAGTTGTATTGGGGCTTCCAAGAAGGATTTAAATTTTAACCATCATGTTAGTGCGAGTTAGCTTATTTCAATTAATTTCAGGAAATAAAGATTGTACACCTTTTCACAAAAGAAAGAAATTACTAATCCTAAAGACAATTAATTGGCAAGGTAAAGGTGACTAGAAGATGTGAGGTAAGGTATTTAGTTCATTATATTGATGAGGTTATTTTTACCTCATAAGCATGAGATTTGAGACCACCAAGGGAGATGAAGTAGGATGAAATTATTTGTTATCAATGGGAGAAAACACATCACCCACTAAATTTAAAATATGTGCACTCATAACATGCTCAAGAAGAGAGATCTTGCACTAAATAGGTTCAAAGTAAAAAAAAACTGTCGAGTTCATGGAATAGGGTAGTAAAACTTCCCTCTTGAGAGAGCTACCAAGGTCACATGATTTAGACCTAGAGAGATCAGTCTTAGTAGACACTGGAGAAATATTCCTCTAAATAACATGCATCTTGGAATATGAGTGCATTTGAAAGAACTGTTGTGCCTCCATCCATGAAAATAAGAGAGAATCATCCTCTTCAGCCTCCACTTGGGAGCGTCTCCCATTAAAGGACTTAGACTTCCCATTGTCAACACATAGTTGGGCATTCACATGAGACTTTAGGATAATACCAAGGATATTTTCCCCCTCCTTGACCCATTCATTCTCCTAAATGTCCAAATCAAGCTCCTATGAGTCACCCCATCACCTTCCTCATCATTTGAATCACCATCATCAAAACCGTTAGTAGAGGAAACACCATTTCCAACACCATTGTAGGATTCCATTGCTGCTAGGTTTTTGGTCCTAGTTGTAGAAAAAATAATTGTGCCCTTCCATCAATTAGGTCTAATCCTTGTTATATGTTTGTGAAACTATAGTGAAATAATCTAAACTTGACTTAAGAATAGCATTACAAATATGTGTTTAGGCAACCTTTGGAGGGAAATTTTTTGGAAAAAAATATTATAAACTTGACTTAAGACCAAAAAAATTATGGACTAATCATCTAAACTTGACTTGAGACCAAAAACATTATGGACCAAGGTGGAAAGTGTGTGTTTTGGAATATGTACACATATAAGTGTTATATTGGAAAAAGGGATCTAGGGTCTAAATAAAACTTTCTCCTACATCATATTGGAAGGAACCAAAAATGATTACAACACAAGTTGGCTACTAACATCTATGAAAGAGCCAAAATGGTGGATCATGGTTTTGGTTCTTTTGTTGAGGGTTGATCAATTGATTAATGATTTATTTTATTTGATGATGCAAATGTGTACCTAGGTCAAATATTAAGTTACAACAAACTATTGCAAATACAAAGAAATACATAACTAAAATAGAGAAACCAATTATGGAACAACAAAATGTAGAGATAGAGGAACATGTCATATGAATTTGAGCTAAAATTAGCTGGACAGGGGTGTTGATGCAATAGACCTGGAAAGGAATATATATGGAATCATAAACAAAATATTAGATGGTCACTATCTATAGGTTCTTCCTTTCTTGAATCAACTTCTAAACTTTATCTATTTATGATTAATTATACTTTCCCTAATTTTTTGGCATAGAAGGCTTGAATGCTTGATCTTGCATTTAGGTATTCAATCCTTTCCCAAATCCACTTTAGATTTGTCACCCACACACAAGAGAAGAGAGAAAGGGTTGTGTCATATAGTGGATTGCCTAATTCAAGCCCCATTTTTGTGTTTCCACATCCACAACAACTATGATGATGTAAAGAGTTCTAACCCTCAATTGAGTAGAGGGAAATAAATTAAAGGGGAATGATTAAATTGACAAGTGCTACAAGTTGCAACTCATATTTTCTTTCATTGATAGACTAAAGAAATTGTACTCATCTCATACAAGGAGGAAGAGATGATTGATTGGAGGGGACTATAAGTGTTATTATTCACAGAACAAATGAAAATAAAGCATGAAAAAACTCACATTTAAAATTGATGCATTGCTAACATGAATCTTGACTAATAATAAGTGTTGTAAACTTGTCTAATTTTTCTATTGACTACATTTTAGGATACTACGATTTTATTAGATTTCTTAGTATTTCAAATGGTGAAAAAGGACATGTATTTATATGCATTAATTCAATTTTTCACAAAATTAATTATCAAAATCCAACAAATGAATTCAAATTTTAAAATTTTAAAATGATGACAATGACATGTTTTAAATTGGAGAAAATATAGGTTGGAAAAGGGGCCTAGCGCCCTAATCCATACCTATTTTGGGTCGTGAAGTGTCATTAAATAAATATTAAATAATATTCCCAATTTAATTTTTATTTTACGAAGGTGACCATAAAATGGGAAAATTAAGAGCACATTGGATCCAGTCACATAAGGGGGAGGTAAACCTAGTGTGAAATTGTCGAGGGTGACAATTTATGATGCTACATTTAGCTCCCACTTTATCGAGAGTATGAATCTATGCTCATTCTCACACTAAAGTAACCTGATAATCCAAGAAGGGTTATTTTATCTTAGCATTGAAGAGATAGGACAACATTGAATCTAGGGGACGTGCTAGCCCCCATCCTCAAAATCCTATGGCACAAAAATGTAAAGATAAAGGAACAAAAAAACATGAGGTGCAATGAAAAAAATAAAGCATACACAAAGAAGGCACAAAATGAAAAAATAACATAACAAAAATACTACATGATACAAACATAATATAAACACAATACAAACACAATGCAAAATGCAAAAAAAATGGGGGTATGACTATCATAGACTAGCAAGATCTATAGAATTATTGCTAGGATCCATACCCAACACCTTCATGAATCATAAGGCTAGAAAGTATGATATTTTCTAGGTGACCCATGAACAAAAGAATTATAGGCTAGTAAAGTTTGATATTCACTATTTGAGCTTGATAAGAAACAACACAGGCTAGTGAAGTCCAATATTCACTAGGTGAGTTTTTTCCACCATACCGAATGAAAAACATGCAAGGGCTAGTGAAGTTTGATATTAACTAGGTGATTTTCAATGTCAACCATACCAAGAATTATAATCCCAATAATTCTAATAAGGCACTACAAAATATGATCAATATGTCAAAAATGCATCACAAAGTTCAATGTGTGTGAATTCAAAGTGAAGCACATAATGAAATGTATGCTACCACCTTAAATTAATTGCTAATGCCAATTGAGATAATTTTCCTTTAAGCTAGAACAAAATGATATTTGATAAGACATGAGAGTTTGTTGGGAAACCCTATGCAAAATTATATATCCTAAGAAATCCAACTCGTTATAAAGGGTTTCCTCCAAAAAAAAAGCCACATAATTAACAACACAAAGATAGCACATGAGGGATCCACAGATCCGGGGCCAATATAGAGGAGAGATAATGTATGATGTGATCATGATTAGAATCAACATCATTCCCTAAATACTTGTGGAACTAAAAATACAAGGGAGGAACAACACATGAATATAATGTAAATATTTTGGGTCACCATGGAAGAGATGTAAATGTCTGAATGCTTTACATCATTCCCAAAAGGAACAAAGACAATACATTCATAACATAAAGATGAATTGAAGATACAAATAAATGAATGTGACAACAAATTTATTTTCTTTGTATCCTTGTGCCAAAAAGAACAACAAGGGTCATCTAAAGAAAACTAACAAACACAAATACATTCCAAAAAACAAATTACGAGCAAGAAAACACACAAAGAAACAAAATGGTAGTACAAAATTGAGTCGATCTATAGAAAATCGTTTGCATCCCAATCTTCCTCATCATATATGGAAGGAAAACAATAAGCTAAAGGAACTGCAGTAAGTGTGGTACAAGGAGAAGTATTGGGTTCAACACATGGTGGCTCATTCTCATTAGGAGGATCATCATGGCTACCCCCATCTAAATTAATTGATTTGGAAAGCATGATAGATAATTCATTATGGTCTTCTTATTTTTCTTTTATTTTATCCTCTGACTCATCATCAAAATGTATCATAATAGGCTGCATGTTTGTACTATCAGCATGATTGCGAGAACTAACACTTGTATTTGTAATTAGTGAGCTCTTTATTCTTTGTTTTGGTTGGGATAAATAAGGTTTGACTTCATGGTTTAGAGAGGGTGGCAAAGTGGAGTCAGTTGATGATGAGGATGGATGGGTCCAAGAGGTATTTCATCAAAATTTTGTTGTATTAATGGATGGTCATTAGGTGATGATTTATGCTCTTAAGCAAACTGATGAGTCATAGCCCGATGTCTTCATTTGTGTTCTTTTGCACTTTGATTTTATCTCACACGAGCTTCAAATTGTGAAGAAAAAATTGAGGAATTTTCCAACATTGGTCCATTTTCTTCCTTTTTAGGGGGAATTGACCTGGGATAATCGAAGGTTAAGAAACCATAGGATTTTTAGGTTTTTTCACAACTTTCTTTCCCTTAGGAGGCATAAAGTTGATCCCCAAAGACCTTGTCAAATATTTGTCTCATAGTCATTTATAGGATGGAGGAGGGAAAACTATGACATATATGCCAAAAGGTCATGGGAGAATGCCTAGTTTGGGCTGAGATTAATTCACTACCAAGGAAGTAAGAGGAACAACCTTCATAGCCACGAGAGACCGATGAGCCTCAGGCAAAATATTAGTAAGGGATAATTGGGCTATACACTTAGCTTTAAATTTTTTATATGAAACAAATAAATAATCCTCACAGGGTTTTATAGGTTAGGTTGGTTGAGGCCAAAAATAATCTAATAAAAAGTTTCCATGAGGGTCCAAAGGATTAAATCGATTATGGTAAAAGGTATGTGTATGTTATTCACATGGAAATTTAAGACATTTGTGAATAAAAAATGGGACCATGTTCATGGAGTTTAACTATGGATTACCTAACTTTAGATGAAACTAGTCTAAAGTCAGGATTATGATAAATAAGACATCCAATTTTTTAGGTCCAACATTTACTGGGAGAGTTATAGAACCAATCGTAGGGTGAATAGAACCATCATGAGCCTTAAATAATGCTTTCAATTGTTAATAATAATATTTATAGAGTTCATGCACATACAAGAATTATTTGGTGATCACATTCACTATACACATATGATCAATGAGTATTTAGCTTGTGATTTTATCATTAATTCTACTAGTGATATAAAGAGGATCATCGGGTGCAGTTATAGAAGCATCAATACGTGTGAAAGAGATATTGAGCAATAGATTGGTTTGACCCTTAGGAGGTTGAGCATCAATCATGTTTATCTCATTGAGTAAATCATTGAATTCTTCTTCAATATCGGTTTGTTGGACTAAATTGGTTGAACGACTTGGTAATGGGTTTGTAAATATTTGTAAGTTTTGATTTGGTGGTGAAACTGATTTATTTCCTTTGTCATTTACACTAGCAAACTAGATGATATTAGAATCGATGAGGTCTTGCACTTGATTCTTAAGATGCATACATCTTTCCATATCATATCATGTTGTATGATGATATTGACAAAAGGATTTTGCATTAAATTTTTGTGATAATGGTTTATTTGTGTCCATAGGATGAATTGGAGGAATTTGAATCATATTTTTATTTAAGAATTACAACATAATCACATGGATGGAATTAGGAAATTGTGAAAATTTTCTATTTCTTGGTTTAAATTGATATGGCGTTGTAGATGTAATGACAACTATTGTTTGATTGTTACTAAATGATTGAGAATTGTGTATCTTTATCATGTTATTGTTTTGTTTCTTAAATGGTTGATAATTGTTATGAGGCACAACTCTGGATTGACTAGTAGGAGGTGATGAAGGCATCCCTTCATATTGACTAATCGATATTTGATAATCACAAAGGGTCACATGTGCATAAATGTGTAAATGAGGGATATTTCATCAACAAGAACTTATCTCTAGTGTTAGGTTGTTAATTTCCAATAAAGACTCTTTGTATATCACTATCTAGAAGGCTATAGGAGATTAGTTAATAAAGAGCTTGGTATCCCCTATAAATTCAATCACTTTATCTTTAGCTCCTTAAATTTGCAATGCATTAAATATGTTAATGTAACTTGAGGTCAAATTTTTGCTTGAAATTTTTGAATGAACTCATTAACAAGTTGTGCAAAGGAAGCTATCGAGTTATTTGGAAATGAAAAAAACCAATCCAAGGCCAGATATTTTAATGATTGTGAAAAAATATTAGCTAAGAGAGCATCTACAAAAAGGAAATCACTACATAGAGCAGTGAAAGTTGACATGTGATTGGTGGGATTTCCTTTGCCAACATACTTCTCCAAGAAAATTATCTTAATGCTTTGTGGTATGGGTGTCTTTAGGATAGAAAATGTCAATGGACTATGTGTGAGGTATGTTGGAGGGTTCTAATTGGATTGACTTTTATTTTTGTTTGAGATTTTCTATTGTAATGATGACATGTTTTATAAAATTTGGTTTATCACATGATAATTTGGTGAAATTTTCTTAGAATGTGTTGAATATGGTGGAATATAATTGGTGATTGACGGGTTATTGTTTTACATGTTCATAATAGGTGAAGAACATGGAGGTGAGGGAAAAAGTATATAAGGATTCCCATAGGAAACCCATAAACTTTTGTTTAGACAATTGCTATATTGCATAGTTAATGCTATGACTTGAGGGGTAAATGTGAGAATATAAGGCATGGTTGTAGGAGAGGAAACTTGTTTTCCTAATTGATTTTGAGCATTAGTAATGGATTGAGCACAGCTAGCCATTGTAGGAATGTTTTCATCCACTATATGAGCTAGGATACACAATGTTCACTTTAATCCCTTGCAAATCATTGATCATCTTCCTATGGTTATCCAAAAGAGGAACCATTTCTCTAGCCAAAGACTCGATACTTAAGAATTGTTGAATTACATCTAGGCCTTTCTCCAATTGTTTAAGTTTATCTTTAGGGACATGGGAAATAGTAACCTCCAAGTCCACATAAATGCTAGGCGATGATGATAGAATATCTAATGTAGGGTTAGGAAGAAAATCAAAGATAGATTGAGTAGATGTAACACCTTTAGTGAAAGAGTTATAAGACTCAGGCTCAACATTAGATGTGATTGCATCTTGGAAATCCATAAGTCTAAAACTACGTCTCATAGGGGTATTAGATATGGGACACCAGGTCGTGAAGCTCATAAATTTATTAATACATTCAAAATGCTTAAGTGATCATATAATAAAGAGAAAAGTAGATCATGAAAATGAAAACCTAAAATAAATTTCAGAAATCAAAGACAAATTTATAGTGAAATCATAGAGACAAAATTGTGATCCAAATTTGGCCCCAAATTAACTGGACAAGGGAAATGGCACCCTAGACTAGAGATGTAATTTTTTTCTATTTAAAATTGGCAATGGCATACAGTGTTTGAGGATTCAAATTTGTAGAGGTTCAAGTCTGACAATAGATAGATTTTTGGAAATGCACAAAACCCTACCTTTTTTTATGTGAAATACACAAACATGCATAAAATTTGATATTTTTGAAGTAATGCAATATTATCAAAAGATAATTTTTAGATTGTAAAATGAAATAATTGACTAAATATACTTTGAAAAAACTAAAATTACCACTTTTATCTTTTGAAATGACAAACACTACACATTTTTTTCCTTTTCTATTGCTTTTCAATGCAAATATGCATGCAACAATGACAAATTAAAACACCCTAAGATTGCACTTAGATTTTTAAATGATAAATTTAATATTTCAGAAGGTTTTTAAAATGTAACAAGCATCGGGTTCACCAAAATGTGGTGTGGGAAAAAGGGATCTAGGGTATAAATCACACTTTCTCCTACATCATATTGGAAGTTCAACTAAAAATGATCACAACACCCACTTAGATACTAACCTCTACAGAAGAGCCAAAATGGTGGATCATGGTTTTGGTTCTTTTGTTGAGAGTTGATTGATTGATTAATGATTTACTTAATTTGATGATCCAAATGTGTAGCTATGTCATTATTAAGTTATAGAAAATTTTCGTAAATACAAAGAAATATAGAACTGAAACACAAAAACCTATTATGAAACAATAAAGTGCAGAGATAGAGGAACCTAACATATGAATTTGAGCTCAAACTAAATAGGCATGGGCATTGGAATCCTAGAACTGGAAAGGAAGATCTTAGGAATCAAAAATCAAATCTTAGATAGTCACTGTCTATAGGTTCTTCCTTTCCATAATCAACTTCAAAACTTCATCTATCGATGACCAATTACACATTCCCTAATTTCTTGACATAGAAGGCTTGAATGTTTGATCTTGCACTTAGGCCCTCAATCCTTTCCCAAATCCACTTTAGATATGTCACTTGCACACAAGAGAGGAGAGAAAGGGTTGTGTTGTATAGGGTCTTTCCTATGTTAAACCATGTTTTGATGTTTCCACCTCTATAATGGCTATGATGATGTAAAGAGTGCTTACCATCAGTCGGGCAGAGGGAAATAAATAAAATGGGAATGATAAATTGACAAGTGTTGCAACTTACCACTTAGATCTTCTTTCCTTGATGGACTGAAGTCATTATACTCATCTCACATAAGGAGGATTGCATGCTTGATTAAAGGTCCTAAAACTATTAGTACTCACAAAAAAAATGAACATAAAATATGAATGAACTCACATTCAAAATTGATGCATTGCTAACATGAATCTTGACTGATAATAAGTGCTTTAAACTCTACTAATTTTGCTCTTGATTGCTTTTTAGGATGCAGGGATTTTATTAGATTTCTTAGTATTTAAAATTGCGATAAAAACTTGCATTTATATGCATTAGTTCAATTTTCCACAAAATTAATTATCAAAAGTCAACAAATGAATTTAAATTTATAAATGTTAAAATGTCAACAATGACATATTTTAAATTGGGGCCAAAATAGGTTGGATAGGGGTGTTAGTGTCCTATTCTAGACCTATTTTGGGTCTTGAAGTGTCATTAAATAAATATTAAATAATAATTCTCAATTTAATCTCGAGTTTCCGAAGATGACCATAAAACGAGCAAATTAAGAGCACAAGTAGGTTTAGTCATGTAGAGGGAGCTAAACCTAGTGTGAAATTGTCAAGGGTGACAATTTATGACGCTGCAATAAGTATATTTAGAAGATGGATAAGGTGAATATATAGGAATGTGTAAACACATAAATAAGATAAGGGATAAGTACATATTAATGTGTGTGAGGGATAGGTAGGTGTCGTAAGGCAAGAGACTCAAATTTACAAAAAATTATGCCATTTGTCAATATGTCAGTGCATCAAGACACTCTTCATACAAAATTAAAAATTGCATAAATTTTATATTTCACTATTATAAATAATTAAATTTATTTTTAGTAAAACATTGTTGAAAATAACATAAAAATTGATGTATTTTTTTTAACATAAAGGAGGAGTAAAAATTTTATTAAATAAAAAAGAAGTACAAAGCAAAGGCATTATACAGCCCTATCCAGCTCCACCAAGTGATCCAATTGTTGAGCCAAATTCGGGGGTAACTGACCTTGATCCATCAAATTCCAATCATGAATATGATCAGAAGCCCATTTAGCCAAACAATCAGCAACACCATTCCATTCTCGAGGAATATGAATGAAAGTAACATACTCCAAAGAAGTTCAAAGGTTGAGAATTTGTTCAACAATCAAAGCCAAATGCCAGCTAACATGATCTAAATGCCGCCTATTCACTTGGGAATCGGACTCACATATGATCCTTCGCCACCCCAATAAAAATGATGTATTTTTTTAAATGACATACTTACCTCTCATATTTTGTAATAAAATAATAATTAAAATAATGAACATTCGATTATTAATATTAAATTTATTACTAAAATAGTAATATTTAAAACAATATAAAACACTTTAACAAATTTGCAAAAGAGTAGTAGTGGGCATGGCAAAAAGTTGGCGTTAATGGAGGCTGTGAATTTGGTATTGTGAATAGGAATTTTCTGTCTACAGACTGAAGCACTGGTGCAGGAAACTGTACGTTTGCCAGGGTTTTTATCTTCAGGATACGGACATCCATCAAAGCATAATGCAAAGAGGAATTTTCTAAATCTGGAAGCACACACAATGCATGTGGACTGTTTGACGCAATGCCTTAAGTTTCTCAAGCAAAACAATTTTTAATTTTGATGCTTTTTTTTGTTTGTTTATTATATTTTGAATGATTGGTGATTAATACTGATACCTAGATTTTTATTTTTTTTGTTTATTATATTTTTCTGAATCATTGGTGATTAATACTGATACCTAGAATTTTTTTGTTTGTTTATTATGTTTTCCTGAATCATTGGTTACTAAAAATAATATTAAGTCTAAACAATAATTGAATAAGACAACCATATTTTATATGTTGGATTCTTTCCCCTTTATTTTTACATATTTTTTTCAATTTTGTTAAAACTCACATGAAAAATGCTACATTGAATTTTCACAACTGTATAGCCTAAGCTAAGAGAGTGTAACCTTATTTTATACAGTTGCGGTTTTCACTTGACTTTGAACAAAACTGTGTCGAATCAAAATCATTGTATAACTAAAATGATTTATGGAGAGATCTCAACTTTTATTGCGCGTTTTAAAGGGTCTGCAATGGAAACTTGGGCTCACAAAGTAAACAGCCGTCTTTAAAGCTTCAATTGTGTAACAACCAAAGTGTAATTTGATGTTTATGAATTCCTGAAAGCCTGGGAAAATGGAGGAAATGTCAATACTCAGTGTGTATTTATATTGGAACCAATGGGTTCTGGTGGGAGTAGTGTTGTCTGTGACATTACTTGTCTGGAAAATAATATGGGTTGCAGGAGGAAGCAGCAAAAACCAGCATATATCGCTGCCATCAGGGTCTATTGGATGGCGACTCATTGGAGAATCGATCAGTTTCTATCGAGCCATGAGATCCCCTCTTCATCCACGACAATTCATTGAAGATCATGTGAATAGGTAAGACAGTCTATATTGTAGATTTGTCCAACTTATTATTTTAGTTATTATGACTACAAAAGTTTCTGTCATGAAAATTAACAATCCTGAAACGAATGAAATGAAAATGATAGATATGTGTAGATATATACATATAGTATTGGTAGTTAAATTATAATTTTATTTTAGTTTATTTTTGGTTCCTGGGTTTAGAATGGTGTTTGTAGTTGATTCATCTAAAAGAAATCTTTTTAAAAAATCTTCTTTTCATTCTTTTGATTAATCTTGTAATTTTTCATGGAGGATTTTATATCATCTATAAGATTGTTTTTGCTATTCAATATGGAAGCATGAACTTTAGATTTGAAACCTCTTTGGCAGAGAGCCAAGTACTGACGACTATCCATTCAACCAAATTCACTTGGAGCATGATCTCAGCCTCATCCCTTACAGTGTTAGGGTCTTGCACTAATCATGACTTGATCTCTGGTTCCTTGTGGGCTCATTCAGAACCATTCAACTTCACCAGTGGACCAAAGAACTATTGACTCTCTCCTGTATTTTCAATATTTAGTTTTTTTCCCAAATTTTTAACCTTTTGTTGAATTACCTATTTTATTCAAGATAAAATATTTTATTTTCAACTATTTATTGTCTATTTTATTATGATATTATGATAATAAATTATAAAGTGTGATTTAAAATGAAAAATTAATATATGTTTGGTTTTCAAAAAATCTCTTATTCTTAAGTATTAAAATTGCTATTGACTATATATTTACATACAACACAAAAACTCTACAAGCTCATCAATAAATACAACACAAAAACTCTACAGTCTCAACAATCAAACTGCTTAAAAAAGTTTTAAAGATCTAGGATTCAAATAGCTTGAAGAAGTTTTAAAGATCTAAGATTCAATTACTTTTGCTTGCTTTTTATCATTTATATGACGAATTGAAGAAGAAAATGTAGATCATTGGTAATGCAGGTATGGACCAATTTTCAGATCTAACTTATTTGGAAGAGCATGCATAATTGTATCAGTGGATCCAGAGTTCAATACATATGTTCTACAAAACGAGGGCAGATTGTTTGAGGCCAATTATCCTGCCTCTATTAAAAATCTTGTAGGAAAGTATAGTTTGGCCAATGTTCATGGTGAACTTCAAAGGAAGCTAAATGCCACTGCTGCCAATTTGTTGAAGCACGAGAACCTCATCTCAGGTTTCATGGACGATATGCAAAATGCCATCCTCACTGGAACACAGAGATGGCAAGATGAGTGTGTCTTTCATCTTCAGAAAGAGTGCAAAAAGGTATGCAACATGTCTTTATTTCTTGAAATGTTCTTTAAAATTGTCAGCAGTAAAAGAAGAATATCTTAAACATTGTAAGAAAAGTTAAAAGTAAAAATCCAACACACTTGTTTGTTATTTGTAATTTTGTATATCTCAAAGGAAAAACTTGAATTATCCTGCTGTTAGTTTAAGAAAAAAAATGGCTTAAATCATTTACAAAATATTTATTTGAAGGTATGGTATGGAATCCACAGAAGGGGCTCCTGCTGTATATTTTAGAAGATGTATGTAAAAATAATTGTGATGTTTTTAAAATAATAAATTTAAGTTGTAATTTACATTTATTTAATATAATATTTTATTCTAATTTTTAGAATTTTTATAGGTTCTTTTGAATATAATGGGGAAAAAATTATTGGACTTACCTCTATATGAAGAGATGAAAGAAATATTTGATTCCTTTAAATATTTGATGAGTATATAGGCATTTTGGATACTATACTGATGTTGGCTCATGAAGAATGCAGGCAAGAGAAACAAACCCTCATTAGAAAGATTGAAGAGTGTATAGAGGAGAGAAGGCAGCATCCTCAAGTGATCCGTAATGATCTGTTGACCAAACTTGTGAAAGAAGAATCACTGCCGGATGAAATTATTGCAGATTTTTTATTGTTTATGCTGCTTACTGGTTATGAGACTTCTTCAACAGCAATGGTGTTTGCTATAAAATTTCTTACAGACAGTCCAGAAGCATTGGAGGAGCTCAGGGTGAGTATGTATTTGTAGCTCAATATGAAATTATTCATTGCCTAATACTAATACTTATTAAGCATAAGACTGACTGGTGTATTAAGTAGGGTTTCTTAAAAAGAAGAGCTTAAACAGGGTTGAGTTCTGTTTTTTATTTTGGATTATGCAGGCTGAGCATGACTCTCTGTTGAAGGAAAATAGAAATAAAAAGCTGACATGGGACAACTACCAAGCACTGAAATTCACTCATTGTGTGAGTATATAATTTAATCTGCTTTATCATGTTCTTGTCTTCTTTACAATATTGGAATGCATCCATGTGTTCTATTTGGTTGGCATGGCAGGTGATAAAAGAAACTCTTCGGTTGGGAAATGTTGCCCCAGGGGTTTTCAGAGAAGCAAAACAGGATGTTAAGTTTAAAGGTGCCATTTAGCAAAATCTTAGTTTGAATTCATATAGCTTAAGGCGAAGAAATGGAATAATTTAAAGTTTGTCTATTGTAAACTATTTAACTGCAAGTGCAGATTTCATCATTCCCAAAGGATGGACAGTGTATGTGCTTCTGAATGGCACACATTTGGATGAAAAATACTATCCTCAACCACTCACATTCAATCCATGGCGCTGGCAAAATGAGTCTGCTCTAGTATGTGAAGACACCAACCTCATTTAACTGTGAATTTTAGAATGTTGTGGATGCTATTATGTACTATATAATGCTAATCTGATTGAACTTGTTCCTTTAATTTGCAGGAATTATCTGAAAATCCATGTTATATGCTATTTGGGAGAGGTGCCAGGTTTTGTCCAGGATACCATTTGGCCAGATTTGAAATTGCTCTCTTCTTGCATCACTTTGTCACTAGATTTAGGTGAGGGTAACCATCCTTTTCCAAAAGTAGGGACACTGTAAAATTACTCTAAGAAGTAGTCTATGACTTTTGGAGTAAAAAGGTGAAGAAATGATTAATTTGAATAATTGATGGAATGTGTATGTAGGTGGGAACCGACTGAAGGTGATCAAATCTGTTACTTTCCTGTTCCTACCCTGGTAAAGGGTCTTCCAATCCGCCTATATGCTCGTAAATGAGATGCAAATAGGGGGATAGCTCCATCACATAACAGATTGATTTCAACTACATACAAACATCTAAAATAATAAAACATAAGGCCTATATGGACACAGAAAAAAAAAACAGTTTATAGTTGAAATTACTGCATAAGTTGGATTTACAAATTATTTTTTATTTACAATTACTATATAAAAAATGTTTGCTGCAAAAGGAGTTACAGAATTCATAACAAATGTTTATGTATAATGTTTTATTTTAAATTCTTATGCATGTAGCAACCGTAAATTTGTTTAATAGGATTGAAGATGTTGTCATTTAAGGTCAGATATTTGATTTGATCCATGATGTTGGGTTGGTATTAAGTGACAATGATAGATCCTACTGAATACCGTATTAATTTTTATGTCTACAGCTATATTGTTTAAAAACTAGCTAAAAGAATGGGGTAGTGAGATATTACGTTCAGTAAGGCTTCTTTTATTAATGTTTACAATATATGTTGTTATTTGTTAGTGAAAGACGGATACATTCCGATTTTCATAAAGCATGAGAAAGGATAACGAAATAAAAACACAATTTAGATTTCATTATCTAATTTTGATTCGTGTTGCATAGCCTACATATACATTGGTGTATTTCAGAATATGGTGGTCAAATTCCATGTAAAACTAGTAAGAGATGAAATTCTGTAGATAAATCTCTTATCAAATGAAGGCCTATATATTAGAGTGATGGTGTGTCTGTTGTAGTTTGATTTTGAAACAACAAAATGGTTTTTATTTTATTTTGTGTGATGAAGTTAATTTTTGGTATTCTTTAATATATTTTATTTTGAATTTTTATACAAAATTTTAAAGAGGTGGTAGGAGAAATCTGATGAATGTCTATTACAAATTTTAATGTATATATGATTAAAATTCTTTGTATTCTAATAATTATTAAATCTAATGTTAGATATTTTATAAGTTCATATGGATGAACATTCATAAATGAAACATTCTTAATATAAAATAGATAATGTTTGTCAATCATATTTTATGATACATATGATAAGACTTTCAAATCACACTTCAGAAGTATTTTGAAAGCCTAATATTACAAGACTCTCAAATCACACTTCACAAGTATTTGAAAGTCTAACATTACGAACTTCACAAGTATCTATAAGCATAAAAATACGAACTTCAAAATATCTAAATAATCCACTCTATAAAATAAAAGAGAGATATTTGTATAATTAAGATTTTAAATTAGAGTTAAAAACATTAAAGTGAATAAAACTTCACAAGTATTTAAACCATGTACTCTATAAAATAAAAGAGATACTTTTCGAAATAGCATCATAAACTAGAGTTAAAACAAATTAAAGTGAATATAACTTTACAAATATTTAAACCATGCACTCTAAAATGAAAGAGAGATTTGTCAACTAGCATTTTAGAGTAGAGTTATAAATATTAAAGTGAAAGGGTATTGGAAGTGTCAATGTATTTGATGACGCAATATCCCAATTCATGACCTTAGGTAACTTGAAAAAAATAAAAAATTACCTGCAACTTATTTTTACCTAACCCTAATTGTAATTCTAGCTCTAATTTTAGCCCTAATAATAAATGTAACCATAATTATAAAACTAACTTTAATTGAATCCTCAATCCTATTTCTAGAATCGTAATCCTAACCTTAACTATAACCTTATTTCTAATCCTAATTGTAATCATCAACCTAACTCTCATCCAAACTATAACTGCAACTTTAACCCTAACCATAATTATAACACTAATTCTAATCCTAAGCTAATTTTAACACTACTAATATTAATTCTAACCCTAACCCTATTTGTAATAATAATTTTAACCTTAATTCTAACAATACTTGTAGGATTGGGGTTATTCTTAACATTATAATTAGGGTTACTCCTTTTTTCTTCATTTTATAATTAGAATGATAGTTATCTTACATATTATCTTCAATATATTGCTATTCATAAAGTTTTTTTATTTATAAGGATTGTTTACCTTGTCATACATTATACAATGATAACAAATAAATATTTTTCCCTTCTTTCCGCCTTTAATTCCTTCATCTCTTATTATTTGTCCTTATTATTGTAATAAAATAAAATTCTAAAATATTTCCATACACCACATTTATTAATATATTGATTATTAAAAAATCTTACAAATTTATATCTTTAAATTTTTTAAAATAAAATGAAAAGAAAATTAAATTATATTCATTTGTGTAAAATTTTATATTAAAAGTATAATGCAATCAACTAAATGTGACTTAAAGTTAATAATTATTCTAAATTCATCACCTTTGCATATATTTAAACAAATTCATCACTATTCTCTTTTGGATGACCCTCTATAATAATTGAAAAAATAAGATTAAAAAATATAAAGAAAAAATAGTATAATGCAACCAACTAAATGTGACTTAATATTAATAATTATTCTAAATTTAATTTATTTAAACAAATTCATCACTATTCTCTTTTTGATGACCCTCCAATTATCTCAACTTGCAGCTAAATTTGAAACGATAGATCTTGTTATAGCTAAAGACATTATTGGGATAAAAATCAAAATAGATAGAGAGAAAAAAATTATGGCTTGGCTAAAGCATGTCAATTCAAATTTACAAAGGTTTAATAGATAGGATTGTAAAAAATTATGTGTTCTTTTTATATTTAGAATGAAGTTATATGCTGCATAATGTCCTACATCGCATCGAAGATGGAACACGTCAGCAAAGTGTCATAACAAAGTGTAGTCAAAAGTTTGCTCTATGTTATGGTTTGTATTAGACTAGACATTTTCTAAGTAATGGGAGTTATTTCCAAATACATGTCTTGCCCTAGTGGAGTTCACTGGAATATAGTTAAAAAAGTCCTTAGATATTTGTGGGTTACTTTTGATTATTCCTTGTGTTATCACGCTAATTTGATAAGAGATGGACATTTTTTTGATATTTATGTGTTGTGTGGATTGAGAGCAAGTAGGTGATGTCAATAAAAAATGATTCATCAGTTCTTATGTATTAATCTTATTTGGTGGTGAAATTAGTTAGATGAATAAGTGATAAGATATGGTTGTTTTTTCTATTATTATGGTTGAGTATATGACATCTATAATGTTTGTAAGGAAGTCATTTGTCTTAAGGGATTGTGTTTAAATATTGGAATTAAAAATGGTAGAATATAATGCATTGTGATAGTAAAAGTGTTGTTTTCTTAGCCAAGAACTTGACATTTCATGCTAGGACCAATCATATTAATGTAAAATATCATTTTGTGAGAGATATGGTTGAAGATGGTAAGGTGAAGCTTGTTAAAGTAGAGACTTTGGTGAATGTTGCATATTTATTAACTAAACCTATGAGCGTAGAGAAGTTCAAATGGTGTTCAGATTCTATGGGATTTTTGACCTCTTACAGTTGATTTTATGATGGTGTTGTTCACTTGGCTCTTGCAAAGTATTCAACAAGTGAGAAAATGTTGAAAATTTTGATATCTCAACCTTGATTTTTTTAAATATTTTTTATTAATATTTTTCATAATTGCTTGATATGCTTTATAATTTATATTATTAAATAATAATGCTCTACCAAAATGAGGTGTGATATTTTACGTTGGCACTTGTGCCACATGTTAGTTCCTTGAAAACTGATTTATTAGTTGTCAAAAGATATCCATTTAGTGTTATATTATGGAAGGCCTACTTTTAAGGATGTTATGATAATTGTAAGAGTCAAAAATAGGGGAAGTTACTTTGGATGTGATGACCAACATCTATAGCAAATTATGATAGATTCCTTACAAGGTTGGAATTACATACTATTCTTGGAGGTTCCACTCATGTGAGGGGCATGAGAATTTGTGCCTCCATTTTTATGAGCTATTTTTGGGTATGTATGGATATTTCTAGCACCTTATTCAGCCCATGGTATTAGACCTTGGTTTAGAATACCATTTGTGGTATTTTGTATTGTATTTGTGTTTATAGTGAGGCTTTAAGATAGTATTTTGTATATTGAGTGTTTATAATACACGTGCTATTGAAATGTTATTAGCATTACTCCTTGTTATATGTTTTGATTAAGGTAAGCACAGGAAGGGCCCAAACCCAACTACAAAGCAGCCATGAAGATGAACAAAATGAGTCTAACAAGAATAGAGACTCAAAATAACAAGAAAAAATCAAATTGGAGAGCAAAGCCAACAAGGACCAACAAATCCTTTTGACCAGAGAGTGATGAGCCTACAACGGTTTTGAAAGGAACCCATAACATTCAACAATGGACAAAAGAAAATTCAAGGTGTTTAGAATCCAAACTTCATCAAAGGATACTAAAGAGGAGTAGAGACAAAATGAGATGTATTGCTATTTTTTGAATAAATCTCAGGCAAAGGATTCTCAAACATGGAAATAAGTTTTATTTTTATCTTTCTCAGGGAACCTTTTCCAATTTTAGTGAGATCCTTCTTTATGGAATCTAGCTCCTTCCCTTTGTTGAGAGATTCAGGACACAACCATGGGCTACATATCCAAAGAGGTAGGCTTAATGGTATTTAAAACCAAACATGCATGCATTATCCTGAAGTGTCCTTTGAGTAATGGAAGGGATTCAAAAAGAATTTCCCACTCCTAGATACCTAACTCAAAGCATAACTTGATAATACTTGGACAAACCTTATCGATTTCAACACAAACATACAATTAAATGAAAGGGGAACTTTTTCTATATTTGTTAACATTGTCAATGGAAACCCATTGACCTATAGTATTAGTTATACCTTGGATGATACTTTCATCCCAGCAATATAGTGGTAGCTTATGAAGATGATCCCTAGTAAAAACCATTTTCACCTTGGTAGAATCAAAGCCAATAGTCCATCTTGATAAATGAAGATAAGCCCCACCAAGAAACTAGAAACCTCCTTGTGGAACTATTGAATAGTCCTCCATGGAATGAAAGGAGAAAATGAGGTGTCTATTAATATTGCAACAACATGAAGATTAAAAACATTCCACATTTGGTTACCCATCTACAAATAAAATCAATATTTGACTGATAACCAAAGAATCTACTAATGAGGGTAGATTGTAACCCAATACAATCTCTTCCCAAGGAGACATCAAAAATCCTAACAAAGGTACAAGAAAAACTGCTAAGATTATGAATGGGAACATGGGGCTCCATGGAGGAGGAGGTAACTCCATCACAACAAGCCTGGGATACATATAGGGGAGGAGGGAGCATAGGAAGCAATGTAGCATCCATAATGGCCTAAGCAACAAGGAGTAGAATGGGGGCCACCTCTTAGTTATGGTTCCTTGTACAAAAGCCCACAATAGAACATAGGGAAGGCTCAGCATCCACATCATGCAAACAAACAACAAGGGAAGGAATGAGATCCAAAAAAGCAAGGAAAATGAAGCAACATAAAAATATTTCTTATCAAGGGGAGCAACCACATCACCCACTAAATTGCAAATATACAAGATCACAACACGTTGAGGAGGAGAAATCTCATGCTAAATAGGGTTAGAGGAACAAAGCATCATAGGGTTCATGGGAGGGAAATAGAAAGCCCCTCTTAGAGAGCTACCAAGGTCACATGATCAAGGCCTAGAGAGATCAAGCTTAGTAGACACTAGAGAAACCTTCCTCTGAATAACATGCATCTATGAATATGAGTGCATTTGAACAAACCAATGTGCCTCCATCCATGGTAACAAGAGAAAATCATCCTCTTCAATGTCCACTTGGGAGAACCTCTCATCAAAGGACTTAAACTTCCCATCATCTACACATTATTGGGAATTAAAACAAGACATTAGGAGAATCTCAAAGAAAGTTTCCTCCTCGATCCATTCATTCTCTCAAGCTTCCAAATCAAACTCCTCTAAGTCATCCCCATCGCCTTCTTCATTATCTGAATCACCATCGCCAAAACCGTCACTAAAGGAAATACCATTTCCAAAACCATTGCAAGATGTTGCTGCCACTAGGGTTTTGGTCCCATTTATTGAAAATGCCATCGGTCCCTTCCATCAATTAGGTCTAGTCCTTTTTATATGTTGGTGAAACTATTGTGAAATCATCTAAACTTGACTTAAGACTAGCATTATGAATATGTGTTTAGTTGACCTTTGGAGAGAATTATTTTGGCAAAAACCATCTAAAACTGACTTAAGACCAAAAACATTGTAGACAAATTATCTAGACTTAAGACCGAAAATATTGTGGACCAAGGCAGAAAGTGTGTGTTTTGGAATATGTACACATATATGTATAATTAGAGGATGGATAAGGTGAATATATAGGAATGTGTAAACACATAGATAAGATAAGGTATAAGTACATATAAATGTGTGTGAGGGACAAATAAATAACATAGGTCAAGAGACACAACTTCACAAAAGATTATGTTGTTAGTCAATATATTAGTGGATCAAGACACTCTCCATACAAAATTAAAAATAACATTGATTTTATATTTCACTATTGTAAATAAATTTATTTTTAGTAAAACATTGTTAAAAATAACATAAAAATTGATGTTTTTTTTAATGACATACTTACCTCTTTCATATTTTATAATAAAATGATAATTAAAATAATGAGCATTCAATTTATTTTATAGAAAATTAAATTTATTACTAAAATAATAATATTAAAAATAATATAAAACATTATATCAAATTTTGCAAAAGAGCAGCAGTGGGCATGTTATAAAGATGATGTTGTTGGAGGCTGTGAATTTGGTATTGTGAATAAGAATTTTCTGTCTACAGGCTGAAGCATTGGTGCAGGAAACTGTACGTTTGCCAGGGTTTTTTTATCTTCAGGATATGGACATGCATCAAAGCATAATGCAAAGAGGAATTTTCTAAATCTGGAAGCACAGACAAGGCATGTGTAGGCATGTGGACTATTTACACAATGACCTAAGTTTCTCAACCAAAACAATTTATAATTTTGATGCTCGTTTTACTTGTGCAATTTTTTTAAATTGGTGGTTGTTTGTTTATTATAGTTTCCTGAATCATTGGCGATTACTACTGATACGTAGAAATTTTTTAGTACCTCTGGCTACTAAAAGTAATATTAAGTCTAGACAATAATTGAATAGGATAACAATATTTTATATGTTGGATTCTCCCCTGTATTTATATATATATTTTTTCAAAATGTTACATCGAATCTTTACAACTGTATAGAATGATGTAAGAAAATGTAACCTTATTTTATACAGTTGTAGTTTTCACTTGGCGTTGACAAAACTGGGTCAAATCAAAGGCTCTGAAATGGAAACTTGGGCTCACAAAGTAAACGGCCTTCTTTAAACCTTCAATCGGTGTAACAACCAAAGTGTGATTTGATGTTTATGAAGTCCTGAGAGCCTGGGAAAAGGAGGAAATGCCAATACTTGGTGTGTATTTATGTTGGAACCAGTGGGTTCTGGTGGGAGTAGTGTTGTCTGTGACATTGCTTGTCTGGAAAATAATATGGGTTGCAGGAGGAACCAGCAAAAACCAGCATATATCACTGCCATCAGGTTCTAGTGGATGGCCACTCATTGGAGAATCGGTCAGTTTCTATCGAGCCATGAGATCCCCTCTTCATCCACTACAATTCATTGAAGATCATGTGAATAGGTAAGACTGTTTATATTGTATTCTTGTGCAACTTATTATTTTAGTTATTATGTCTACAAAAGTTTGCTGTCCTGAAAATTAACAAAGCTGAAACAGATGAAATGTAAATATTTTTTTTTTTAATTCTTTTTTGTTTGCTTAGGGTTACATTGGTGTTTGTAGTTGATTCATTTAAAAGAATTTTCATTCTCTTAATTCTTGTAATTTTTTATGGAGGATTTTATATCATCCACAAGATTGTTTTCACTATCTAACATAGAAGTATGAATCTTAGGCTTAACTTCTTTGGCTGAGAGTCAAGGACTGAGGGGTATCCATTCCACCAAATTAACCTGGGGCACAATCCTAGTCTCATCCCTTACAGTGTCAAGGCCTTGCATTCACCAAGACTTTATCTCTGGTCCGTGGTGGATTCATTCAGAACCATTCAACTTCATGACTAGACCAAATACCCATTGACTCTCTTCTATATTTTCAACATTTAATGTTTTTACATATATATTAACTTTTTATCAAATAACCTATTTTTTTAAAACCGAAATTTTTTATTTTCAACTATTTCTTGTCTATTTTATTATGATAATGAACTATATAGTGTGATTTGATTTGAATAATTATTATCTGTTTGATTTTTAAAAATATCTTATTCTTAAGTATTAAAGTTACCGTTGACTGGATATTTAAATATAACACAAAAAAGCCTACAATCTCAACCATAAATACAACACAAATACTCTACAGTCTCAACAATCGAACTGCTTAAAAAAGTTTTAAAAATCTAAGATTCAAATAGATTAAGAAGTTTTAAAGATGTAAGATTCAAATACTACTGCTTTTTATATTTTATATGACAGATTGAAGAAGAGAATGTAGATCATTTGTAATGCAGGTACGGGCAAATTTTCAGGTCTAACTTATTTGGAAAAGCACGCATAATTGTATCAGTGGATCCAGAGTTCAATAGATATGTTCTACAAAATGAAGGCAGATTGTTTGAGGCCAGTTTACCTACCTCTTACAAAACTCTTTTAGGAAAGTATGGTTTGATCACTGTTCATGGTGAACTTCAAAGGAAGCTCCATGCAATTGCTGCCAATTTGTTGAAGCACGAGAACCTCATCTCAGGTTTCATGGACGATATACAAAATGCCATCCTCACTGGTACACAGAGATGGCAAGATGAGTGTGTCATTTATCTTCAGAAAGAGTGCAATAAGGTATGCAGCATATCTTTATTTCATGAAATTTCTTTAAAATTATCAGCAGTAAAAGACAAATATCTTAAACATTTAGGAAAGATTTAAAAGTAAAAATCCAGCACACTGTTTGTTATTTGTAATTTTGTATGTCAAATGAAAAACTTGAATTATCCTGTTAGTTTCTACTATAAAAAAATTGGCTTAAATCACATAGAAAATATCATTTGAAGGTATGGGATCCGTAGAAGGGGCTCCTTCTGTAAAGCTTAGAAGATTCATGTAGAATTAATAGTGATTCTTTTTTAAATAATAAATTTAAGTTATAATTAACATTTATTTAATATAATATTTTATTGTAAAATCTGTACAGGTTCTTCTGAATATAATGGTGAAAAAATTGCTGGACTTAGCTCCTAATGAAGAGATGAAAGAAATCTACAAAGCTTTTGAGGAATTCGTTGTAGCTGTCTTTAAAATCCCCATCAAATTCCCAGGATCCGATTATTCAAAAGGGATTAAGGTAGCTGGTCTGATTCCATTAAATATTTGATGAGTGTAAATGTATTTTCAATAGTATACTGATGTTGGCTGATGAATAATAAAGGCAAGAGAAACCCTCATTAGAAAGATTGAAGAGTGTATAGAGGAGAGAAGGCAGCATCCTCAAGTGATCCGTAATGATCTGTTGACCAAACTTGTGAAAGAAGAATCATTGCCGGATGAAGTTATTGCAGATTTTTTACTGTTTATGCTGTTTGCTGGTTATGAGACCGCTTCCACAGCAATGGCGTTTGCGATAAAATTTCTTACAGACAGTCCAGAGGCATTGGAGGAACTGAGGGTGAGTATGCATTTGTAACTCAATATGAAATTATGCATTGCCTAATACTAATACTCATTAAGCATAAGACTGACTGGTGTATTAAGTTGGGTTTCTGCAAAGAAAGAGCTTAAACAGAGTTGAGTTGTGCTTTTTATCTGGGATTATGCAGGCTGAGCATGACTCTCTTTTGAAGGATAATAGAAATAAAAATCTGACATGGGACAACTACCAAGCAATGAAATTCACTCATTGTGTGAGTATTTGATTTAATCTGCTTTATCATGTTCTTGTCTTCTACACAGTATTGGAATGCTTAGCAGAGCAACTGGCATCCATGTGTTCTATTTGGTTGGCATCGCAGGTGATAAAAGAAACTCTTCGATTGGGCAATGTTGCCCCAGGGGTTTTCAGAGAAACAAAACAGGATGTTAAGTTTAAAGGTACCATTTAGCAAAATCTTAGTTTAAATTTCATATTGCTCAAGTTGAAAAATTGAATAATTTAAAGTTAGTCTATTGTAAACTATTTAACTGCAAGTGCAGATTTCATCATTCCCAAAGGATGGACAGTGTTTGTGCTCCTGAATGGTACACATTTGGATGAAAAATACTATCCTAAACCATTCACATTCAATCCTTGGCGCTGGCAAAATGAGTCTGCTCTAGTATGTGAAGACACCAACCTCATTTAACTCTGAATTTTGAAAAATTGTGGATGGTATTATGTACTATATAATGCTAATCTGATTGAACTTGTTCCTTTAACTTGCAGGAATTGTCTGACAATCCATGTTATATGCCATTTGGGAGAGGTGCCAGGCTTTGTCCAGGATACCATTTGGCCAGATTTGAAATTGCTCTCTTCTTGCATCACTTTGTCACTAGGTTTAGGTGAGGGTATCTTTCATTTCCAAAAGTAGGGGCATTGTAAACTTACTGTGGGAAGAAGTCTATGACTTTTGGAGTAAAAAAGGTGAAGAAATGACTAATTTGAATAATTGATGGAATGGGCATGCAGATGGGAACCGACTGAAGGTGATCGAATCTGTTACTTTCCTGTCCCTACCCTGGTAAAGGGCCTTCCAATTCGCCTATATGCTCGTAAATGAGATGCAAATAGGGGGATAGCTTCATCATATTACAGATTGATTTTTAACTATATACAAACATTTAAAATAATAAAACATAAGGCCTATATGGACACAGAAAAAAAACAGTTTGTAGTCACCTGGAATTATCATTCTAGTTGAAATCATTGCATAAGTTGGATTTACAGATTAGCTTTTCTTTCAATTATCTATATATAAAATGTTTGCTGCAAAAGGAATTATACAATTAATAACAAATGTTTATATGTAATGTTTTGCTTTTCTAAATTCTTATGCATGTACCAACCGTAAATGTGTTTAATAGAATTGAAGATGTTGTCCAATGCTAATTAGAATTATTGTTAGATCTAGAACGTATGAGTCATGTAAGAAGCCAACAACACCCAATTTCCTGCCCGCATATTTAGGGTTAGATATTTGATTTGATCCATGATGTTGGGTTGGTATTAAGTGACATTGATAGAGCAATCCTACTGAATACCGTATTAAATTTGTCTATAGCTATATTCTTTAAAAACTAGCTAAAAGAATGAGGTAGTGAGTTAGATATTACGTTCAGTGAGGCTTCTTTAATTAATGTTTACAATATATGTAAGAGTTATTTGTTAGTGAAAGATAGACACTTCCCAATTTTCATAAAGCATGAAAAAAGATAACGAAATACTAACACTAAGCTTGGATTTCATTATCTAATTTTGATTCATGTATCTTGTATACTCCATCCTGGTACAAAAACTTATAGATAAGATGGTACAAAAAAAATAGTGAATATCTATTACAATTTTAAAAATATTACTTATTTTTTCTTTTTCTAATGCACACACATGATTAATGTTTATATCCTAGTTTCTACTACATGATTAAAATCTTTTGTATTAAAATGCTTTGTATCCTAATGTTGGAGCTTTCATAGGTTCATATAGATGAACACTCATATATAAAAAATTCTTAATATAAAATAGATTATGTTTGTGGGGCATTTTATATGATACATATAGTAAGACTTTCATATCACACTTGAGAAGTATTTTGAAAGCTTAATGCTACAAGACTCTCAAATCACACTTCACAACGATTTGAAAATCTAACAATTATTTAAAAGCATAACAGTACAAACTTCAAAAGAATTTAAATGATGTGCACACTATAGAATGGAAGAGAGATATTTGTATAATTAGGATTGTAAACTAGAGTTAAAAACATTCAAGTGAATAGAACTTGACAAGTATTTAAACTATGCACTCTATAAAATAAAAGATAGATTTTTCTAAGTAGCATCTTAAAATAGAGTTAAAAGCATTAAAGTGAGTAGAACTTTACAAATATTTAAACCACACACTCTATAAAACGGAAAAGAGATTTGTCATCTACCATTTTTTATTACTATTATAAATATTAAAGTGAATAGGTATTGGAAGTGTCAAATGACAATGTATTGATGACTCAATAACCCAATTCATGACCCTGCATAACATGAAAAATAATAAAAAATTACCTTCAGTGGTAAGAACTACTCATAGTCACTTATTAAAATATGAATTGATGGATAATTAAACATAATAACTACTCAAAGTCAAAGAATCAAACACTTAGACAAAACTTTTTGAAATATACAATTGATTTTGCAATCATCACAATTAGTGTAAAATCCATTTGCAATATTTTGGCATGAATTATAATCTCAAATTATTTATATTACAAGTATAGCTTTACACATTTAAAAGCCAAATTGACAACATATGCAACAGATCTAATTTGAGTAGTCGAGCTATTTTATAACAATCAAAGAGCTATATTATTGTAGTGATAAGAATAAAAATAAGGAAGAGTCATATACTCTTCTCAATCAGGAAGTCATAAGATATCAATAGTTACATTACTAAACATTTCCTTCCATTTCTTTGTAACTTGAAGTGGGTGAGAGAGCATCATCGAGGGGATATCCATCCTACCACAAAGCATGAAGCTTCCCTACACTACTCCATGTGAGGAGCCAACCCATCACAAAGGATTTAGCTATGAGTGGTCAATGTGCATGATGGAATCGTGTTCACTATGTGAATCATTGACAACCTACCATGTGCCTATATGCGCATGCATCATATATCCAAGAATATGTCCATTTGATACCCAAATTATGGAAGAGAATGTAACTCGACCAAACAATAAACTTATGAGTCCAAATCAATGACAAAGAATGTCTTTGGCATAAAATGTTTGATCATCTCATTATGATATCTTGGAATTTTAAAAGATAGATAAAACAATATCTAAAAGACAAATCCCATACTAATATTAGTACCAATAATATAATTCGAAGGGAATAATATTTACTATTGATAGTATGCCAAGAATGATACTCCATGTCCCATATGTTCTCTAAATCCACTCATTACAAGGTGATTTAGGAACCACATATCTTATTTCCTCGTTTGTTAATTCCCAAGCTTAGAACCCTTCCTTACAATCCAACAAAATATTAATATATAAATTTAGTCATTTTTGTAATAGTATACTCTTAAATAATGATATTAACCATTAACTTGCATACATACATCATATAAATCAATTCAAAACTTTAAATTTGTAGATTAGAGTAGAAAGGGAAATGTCTAAACAATCATAACTTTCATTTTCCTTGACTAAAATAAAAAGTTCATTATGCTTTGTAAAGGTGGAAGAATAAAGAGTAAAACCCAAAAAAAAAATTTTAAGAACCCCAACTATTTAAGAGAAGTTTTATCTACAATTCAATCCACTACCTTACCCAAACAACAATTTATCAACATGACAGTTTGTTGGCTATATTTATGAATACCTTGGATGAAAACATTTCATTTAGTAAATAGACTACCTAAAGAAGTGGTTACAACATTCTGATTCATTCAAAAGCTTTAGTTATTTATTGACTTTCAATAAACTATGACTAAATAGTAAGGCTCCCAAGTAAGTAGAATTAAATAATATATGAACATCTCTAATGCAAGAGAATAATGGTTATATAAAATAGAGTATCCTCCATCCCTAAAAAATTGTGAATTATATTGATTCCAACTTTAGAAAATGACTAAATATAGTTAGATCATATGTTGGCATAAATTTTAAGTTAAATAGAGCATCAAAGATGTAGTTCAGTGACTAAGTTTTTCAGTCTAGTAACTACCAACTTGGACTCCAACCCCAGCTTAAAGCATTGAAAAATTTTGATATTCCAAAGTAGACCACACAAAATAACACAAATTAGTCAATTAACACTACTATCAGCATCGAATCAAAGATCAAATATAATTTATCCTACAAGATGTTAAATAAACTAGTTGCATGTCATCTTATACTTGTCTTTCGCAACAACAAAGGCACCATATTTATGTTGGTAGTGGTTGTCATTGAAGTCAACACCTATTTTTGGCATTGGCTATCATTGATGAGTTGGTTTTCATTGATATCTTGGTACAGTGGATGTTTTATTTTCATGGTTGTCAACACTTGGGAAGATTGTTGCATTTGTTGTCATTATTGATAACATCCAGTTTGGGTTGTCATTGAGTATGGTGGTGTGTTTCTGATGTTCATGATTGGATGTCATTCCTTGTATGACAGTTGTATAATGCACTATTGCTATCAACAAAGATGCTTTTATGATGATATATTAAGATGAGGATTAGAAGCAATAAGATGAGGATAAGAAGTATTGTTGATTGTTGAGAGATTTTCTTGATGACCTATCTCATGTTGTATGCGCTCTCTTTTTGTTCTTGAAGAATTATGTGTTGTTGCAAGGTTGTTCTGGCCTTTGCAAGTGGGTAGAAGTTTTTGTTTCAACATGTTGTTGTGAAGACTGTTCGGGAGAATGCTTTGCATTCCTTCATTATTGGAGATATGTTCTTGTTGTTTGGGATTGAGTGTTTATGATTTGTGGATGTTTCACTCCTATACTTTAAGGTCACCTATGTTGCCGAGGAGCTTTTTTATTAACTATAGAAGGTTGGTAGTAATGTTGGTTGCCAAGATTGGTTCAAAAAATGCTTCACATTTCTCCAGATTGATATTAATGCTCGTGCAACTTGGTGGATGTGCTCTCAGTGCCTGTGTAGTGTTTCAGTTCATATTTCATGTGTTGAAGTGGTTCACAAGTTGATCTATTAAAATTCTATCTCATGGTTGTGTATTTTGTTCTTCTAGGATGAATTTTTATATTCGTATTTGGTTTGTGGTAGTTGTTTGTGGCATAACAGTATGAAATAATTATTTGGAAGTGTTTTTGGATGTTCAAGGAACATCACTTTGTGATCCTCACATCAGTGGTTGATCTCTTTTGGTGTTGCATTGTGTTTGAGTTGGTCGTCTAGGTATTTTATGTATATCTAGCCAATAGGACTTGTCATCTTGCTTGTTCTATGTACTTGAGGGTTTGCGCTAGCATATAAAGTTGTGTTTTAGGGTGGATTTGGGTCTTGAATTATCTTGTTGATGACCAGATTGAGTTAATTCAATTGGAATTATGTTTTTGGGAAGACTAGTTATGTGCTTCACATTTCATCTACATGCTTCCATGTTGCCAACTTGGGTTGATGTGCGCCAGTGTGTGAATTATTGGGGATCACATTGGAGGATGCAATAAGATTATTTTTTCATCCTCTCTATCTTCTGGATAGGTCTACATTATGCTTTTGTGGTCAACTTGTTGAAATCATTGTTTGTATTCTTTATAGCCAACCTAATTGATGTTTTGAGGTCTTACGTCAGATATAAATTATGGAAGAATTTTTTTGATGCAAGATGAGTGAAGGTGTGTGTGAGTTTGGAATGTAATTGAATATCTCATAGATGAAGTATGTAAGTGTGTGGAAGATATATGAAAATTACTGTAATGCATTAGTTAGTAGAGTGTATTGTTGACATATTTTGTAAATTTTACTTTCATGTATCTTGCTCTGAGATAGTGAATCTCATCAAGTCCTTGTATCTTGTCCTAGAGTAGTACCCATCAAAGCCAATAGTCCATCTTGATAAGTAAAGATAAGCCAATAGTACGTAGTGATTGTATTTGGGTTCATTTATGTGCTTGGATTTTTTTAAAAGGGATAATCGTTACTCATGTATGTACATGTCCTACTTCAAGTGGGAGATTCATAAAATTATGTACTGGCATCCCACACTGTGTTTTCCAACCTACAAATATTTAGTTCATTTTGATTTACCATCATATCAGGATTTTGAAACCCAAATTTGAGTCCATCGAAGAGTTGTAATAAATTTTTTAGGTGAGTTTCATGAAATTCTTAATGTCTAAAAAACACAAGATTTTCATTGCAACCATACTTTCTACATATAATTGCAAGTTGGAAAACACTGCATGATATACAACATACAACCCATTGTGTTTTCAATAGGGTTAAAATGTATAAAGTCTATTATTTCCTTTGAACCCTACATACAATGATGGGTATCGACTCAAAGCTGAGTTCTTTTCATTTTTTTTGGGTAAAGTTTTTATTATCTCGGATCTGTAACTTAATCCATGTTGGCATTGTGGTTAGTTATTGTCAAGCTACGTTCATATGATTACAATTGTTAGTTTGCATTGTGTCAAGTGTTAGTTGTTCCTGTCATGGTTTAGTTTTCTTTATCATTTGGGAACACAAGTTATACTTTCGAATATCTTTATGATATACTATCATGTCAGAACAATAGGCATTTTTTCAAGGAAGCATTGATTAAAATTTGTTAAAAACATTTCAGTTTTGTAATTGTTACCTATTAAGGGACATTTAGAGAAGAAAGTTACTTTTCAATTTGAAAAGATACTCCAATTTAGTAATCCATAACATTATATATATATATATATATATATATCTATATATATATATATATATATATATATCCATGTATTCTTTCAAAAAGATGGTGAGCAGAAAAGAAGTATTATTCTCAATTTATAAATGGCATTTCATTCATTCATATTTGAAAGTTATTTGGATAGCACATTCAGTGTTTTGTGAAATTAATCAATTATGTTGTACTTAAACTTATGTATCTGAATCTTGAGTGATGCGAGATCAGAAGATGTTGTAAGAGAAACATAAGTGATACTCTATGTATCATTAAAACAATGATTGAAAGTGTTGATATACAGCCAATGAGGCATTGTAAACAAGTTTTGAGATTAAGCCGGTGAGGCAATTTTCAAGTGGTTTTTCTACCCCAAGAGGGTTTTCCACTCAACACAAATAGGGTGTTATAGTCTCATTCATGTTTTATGGTTGTGAAGGTTTTTGAATTTCTTTAATATTACTTATCTCAGTCTAATGATTGCATTCAATTCATGAATATGTTAATCATTACAATATAAAGAGCATATATTGTTCAGATTCATTAAAGGAAAATTTTTATCTAAGACACTAACTAAAATACTACTTTCATATTAATAAAGTTTGTTAAGTTGGTTTTAAATGAATTTGCTCATGTTATCATATTTGTTTCGTTATTTTTGTCTAATTTATTAATTTTACTAATATTTTGATGAGTAGGTGTTACAATGACAATCCATATTGCAGCAGCTACAATATCAATTGTCATGGCATTCCATCACCACAAGGCCAAATTTCTTTCAGGAATTTTATGAAATAATTCACTATGCTACCATAATTTTCATTCATGTCTAAGAAATAAATCTAGCAAACAGTTCACTTCCTTGCTTATATGGCTAAAAGCCTAAAACAGGTTCTTTTGAACAAGATACACATGCTTGAAAAAAATCTATCAAAGCATAATAGTAAATATGGATTCTCATGGCTTCGAACACCATGGCTAATAGTAAATATGGATTGTTGAATAAATGTATCCAAGCATAATTGAAAATATGGATTGTCATTGCATTCCACCAACATCATCTTGGAATGCCATGACAAGCCATAGACAAACAATAGAAATGATTCATCGCCTACTCTATGGCTTGTCATGGAATTCCAATCACCATGGTGTTGTAATGTCATGACAATCCATATTTATTATTATGCTTTCATACTAAACACTCGATGTTTTCCAACAAGTATATACATGCACAATAGGATTCCAAGTTGGAAAACACAATGTGAGGTGAGTATATGTCTGTGAAAACACAGTGGGAACCCATAGATAATAAATCATACACATAAATAGTTCATTTCCTTGTGTATGGCTTTTCATGGCATTTCAATCACCATGGTGTTGCAATGCCATAACAATCCATATTTACTATCATGCTTTGATAGTAAAGACCTGATGTTTTCCAACAAGCATATACATGCACAATATGATTGTAAGTTGGAAAACACAGTGTGAGGTGAGTTTATGTCTGCCAAAACATAGTGGCAACCCATAGATAAGCAATCATACACACAAAAAAGTTCATTTCCTTATCTACGTAATTCGACCTTTATATAGTATTGTCCACCTTATGTTGAAGAGTATGCAATCAACCAATCAAGTTGACTATGATCCGTTCATGACATCTATCATTGTCCTAATGCAATGCAGATCCATCGAAAATTCAAAAATTTACAGTGTACAAAGTAGTAAATTTGACCTCGTAGGACCTGAAATAATACCCTTATGATACTAGTCACAATAAAAAAATCCATTAACTTTATGCTATGCCTTAGGTTGGAGATGTCATACACTAAGCCTCCATGATTCTTGTTCAGAACTGCAAGTCGGTTAGACTGAACCTACTTTGATAATTCTTCATTGTATTGAGGGATGTTTGAACAAATCCTATTATCAATACTTCAAGGACATACATCATACTATGAACCACATGGCTGATCAATTGTATATCAAAGCTAATACGAGAACCTATTCAACTGAATGCTTCAATTGGTTACTATTCAATTGGGACTATTTCAGTTTACATTTTTCTCTTGCTTTAGTCCCATTTGGTATGTGACCGATTTATTGTTCTTTCTATTTTCATTTTTCCCTTCTTTGGAGGGCTAATATGTATCTTAATTAGATGGCTGCTATCTAGTTGTACTAGTTATGGCTATTATTTGAGAATAGCCATGGTTCTATGTATTTTTCTCAACAGCTTTAATTCGATAAAAAAAAAAAAAAAAATTGTGCTATGCACTTGTTCAAATAGACAACTTTCGCCAACAAAAATTATGTAACTTTAGAATCAAACATACAAAATTTAAAAACATAGTAATATGTATTATGACAATTCTACAACATAAATCCATTACTTGTTAGTACTGCAGCAGCCCAAACTTGATATGAAGTTGACCTTCCATCAGACAATTTGGTAAAAAGTTATATCCTTAATCATAACCACAATTATACTCTACATTGCTATTGTACCATCCATATCACAAGAAACTCATTTCTATGCCAAAAGATGAAACAAGGTTATTATATATGACAAAGACAAATGGAAGTTATATTTCAGGGATTTCTTTTGTTAGGCTATGGGAAGCTACTTTTCCTGGCATGTAAAACAGGGCCATAATTGGGAATTAGTAGCATGTAGCAGTATAAAATAGTCAATATTTATTCTAGTGTATACCTTCATGCATGGACATATTGGATATGTGTATTAAGTTGAAGATTAGAAATACCTGTAAATTAACCTAGTTTGAGCTTAGCATGCCTTTAAAATCAAACTCCATATCGATACAACAAAGCAAGCATATTATAAGCCCTGATGTCAAACTTGCATATTTGTATTCTTGATTTACAAATTTCTTTAGGGAGTTGAAACATGAAATATGCAACAAATGGTGCATTGTTTGGAAAAGAGAGGGAAGAAAATTATTTAAATTAGTTTATAAATGCACCTGAGACTAGCTCCTGCGATCATTTTGCATACATGGCACAGAGAGGAAATAACAATATAAAGAAAAAACAATGTAAACTAACCCCATAAAATGGAAGATTTATTTCAAAAGACTAATCATTTCATTCTAATGCAAGAAATGAATCAGAATACTAAAGACAATCTTTGAATCTTATAGGAGGATATGGGTTGCTTCCCAATCCTTAGCCCATAAAGTTCTAGAGTTATCACAAAAAACTAATACTAATACTAATCTTGTCATTCTAATGCAAGCAATAGAACAAACAATGAAAATGGTCTTTCAATCTTACCTGATCACTATGGGTTACCTTGCAATTTGCAACCCCCAAAAAAGAATAAAAAATGCAATAGAACAAAAACATTCAAGTGCACAATAGAGAATACACTTCTAACAATGATTATGGTATGATGCATGGAAGCTTACACAACACAATGTGCAATGGATTCTCATTGTTAGCTTTAATGAAACCATATACCATAAAATATCTACAACACTCTAAAGTAAATGATAAAATACATATAAAATAATGGATAGTATGATTACAAGTTGGAAAACACAGTGTGAGGTGAGTATATGTCTACCAAAACACAATGGCATGCCCTAGATATAAGCAATCATACATATAAATAGTTCACAAGGCATCTCATTCCAATCACCATGGTGTTTGAATGCCATGACAATCTAGATCTACTAATATGCTTTGATAGAAAACACACAATGTTTTTCAACAACCATTTACATGCATAGTGATTGGAAGTTGGAAAACATAGTGTGAGGTGAGTATATTTCTCCCAAAACACAATGGCATGCCATAGATAAGCAATCGTGCATACAAACAACTCATTTCCTTGTCTATGGCTTGTCATGCAATCCCAATCACCATGGTGTTGGAATGCCATGACAATCCAAATCTACTATTATGCTTTCATAGTAAACACATGATGTTTTCCAACAAATATATACATGCATAGTGTGATTGCAAGTTGGAAAACACAATGTGAGGTGAGTATACATCTGCCAAAACACAACGAAAATCCATACATAAGCAATCATACTTACAAATAGTTCATTGCCTTGTCTATGGCTTCTCACCGCATTCCAATCACCATGAAACCACATTTCTTTGAGGAAATTTTCAAATTGTTCACTACCTTGTTTCTATTATTTCTTACTATTATGCTTACTAATATGCTTTCATAGACAAGGCAGTGAACTGTTTGAAAAAATGCCTCAAACAAATGTGGCCTCTTGGAATTCCATGACAAACAAATAAAATTTTAAGTTGCAATTATCACTCCAATATGAATGAAATGGAAAACATAGGGTGTTTATAAAAATGCAACCCACATCACAACATACCCAAACCCTTATGGGTGTTTATAAAATAGTTCCTTTCATTACATTCCTAAGGTCTAAATAACAAAAGCTTGTAAAGACATTCATTTTGTTTTCTAAAATTCTAAGATGCAAAACACTAGGTTTTACAAAACCCTAAACCCACTTAAAGTTTGAAAACAATTTACAAACAAAAACCCTCATAACATTTTAAACCCCTTTACAACTAGCAACCTAAATGATTAGAAACCCCTCAACTCACTTTTTGCAGTCTCCCCTTGCTCTGCAACCTTTCACTTGCAACTCCACTCTCCAACTTTTCATTTTCAATCTGTAGAATGAAATAGTAGAATACAGTGTCAAAGGTTGTTTGAAACAATGGGTGTTTCTAAATCCATGTCTCATTACATTCCTACAGTTTTAATAACAAAATATTTTGAAGACATTCATATGTTTTCTAAGATTCCTACGGTTTTAACAACAACGCAGCTATAAATCTGCATTTCATTACATTCCTACGGTTTTAATAGCAACACATGAAAAAATACAAAAATGAATGAAACAATACATAAAAACCTTCAACATTGCATACAGTTGGTTAGAAACACCTCACCTCAAGTTGGTTGGTCCTCTCCCTTGCCCATGGTGCGCCCTTGCTCTCCAACGTTTAGATTTCAACCTACAAAATGAGAAAACCCAAAGCACAGTGGGTTTTCCAAGTGTCTTCCAAGAACAGTACCCCTTACAATTTAAACCGCATGTCTTCATCACATCACACTGCCCTTCTCGTGCTTAACAATTACCTTCTCACACAAGGCAAAAAAATGTCGACGTATTATCAGCGACGACTCTCGGGACACCTCATTACTTCCCATGTTGTTTCCTTTTATTGTTGGTTCCATCACTTCTATCATCTATCTGGTGGGCCCTGCACTACGCTGTCTCTTCATGTTATGTATGGTACCATATATGTCGTTATGTATGTTTTCATGCATTTTTGTATGTACATAGGTGATTTTTTTCTAGGAGTTAGCCGGCTCCAGATTCTCTCCCCTTTATTTTTATATATATTTTTTCAAGATGTTACATTCAATCTTCACAACTGTATAGACTAAGGTAAGAGAATGTAAGCTTATTTAATACAGTTATAGTTTTCACTTGACTTTAACAAAAGTGGGTCAAATCAAAAACATTGTGTAACTAAAAAGATGTATGACGAGATCTCATCTTTTATTGTGCATTTGAAAAGGTCTGAAATGGAATCTTGGGCTCACAAAGTAACAACCTTCTTTAAACCTTCAATTGTGTAACAACAAAAGTGTAATTCAATGCCTATGAATTCCTAAAAGCCTAGGAAAATGGAGGAAATGCCAATAATCCTTGAACAAAATATTCAATTTCGTAATCAGTAACTGCTCTTTCAAAATACTCTACCTACCATGACCAGTTCCATTCCTTGAGAATCCCTTTGTTAATTTATTTTATTCAAACTCAAAGTTCAATCTCATTGGAATTTAGTAAAGGGAGCAGATGAATTAATAGAATACATTAACCCTAGCCTTAAACCTTGTTCCAACATATACTTAATATATTCAAAGGAGAAAAAAACTTAATAGTTTCTACTAATTTATTCAGAAATTGAATCTCTATGAAGAAAATCTAGGAGGAAATCACCATTACACTTTGGATAGTTGGCATCTTGGCCACATACCATGAAATACATTAAACATCTATGGCACCCAACAAGCTTCATCATAGACTCAGCATCTTCTGCAATATTATCATTATTTTTCTTTACGGTCTTGAGAACTTTTGAAGTAGAAAAATTCAGTTCAATGTCTAGTTTTCCTCCTCCATTAAATCTAAATTTTGAGCTTTCTTTAGTTTCTTCAGAATTCAAGTAACACAATGCTCTAGTCTACAACACAACAACCATATACACATTAAAAATCTAAGTTCACAATCCATACACCAATATCTGTAGAAAAAATTCATCATACTAACTACAGGACAATTATACTTATACCCAATACTAATGATAATAAAATTGGTTTGATCAACTCACCTTCAATTCTAAGCATTTCTCCCACCCAAAGGGAAGTCTCTGCTCTTGACCCAATTCCAGGAGATCAAACTCAATCAATTGAGACCTACATGAAGATGAAGAATATGGTGAATTTCCTATACTCCTTCCCAATAGTTGAAGAGTTGTTGAGCTACCCTCATAATCAAGAACTCTAGGCTTAGGCTGTAAGGCCTCCTTATCTTCATCCCATCCATTTGACAACTTCTCTCTCAACAACCATATTTCACAAGCCTTAATGAAAAACACTGGTGCTCAGGAAGAATGTTTGTAAGTACATATAAAATAAAGTCATACAACTTTTCAATTCTACAAAACATAAAAGAAAGAGCCACAAGATATGGAGAATATTATCATGGAAATTATTACATCGTGGTACCTATTGAGAGAAGAATATTTTGTGTGTTGTGGTGTATGCTATGTCTTTCTTCAAGAGACAAAGCTTAAGCTAGATTTTATTAAAAGGTAATTTGATAAATAAGGATATTGATACAATGGTACTTGGATATTTGAATTGTGGTATACTTTATATTTGGAGACTAGACCAATTATATGTCTTGCAGACAAACTAATAGGTTACTTTACTCTTTCTAAATTCTAGAGGGAGTATACTTATGAGATGTGAATGTAATTTATAAATATTTCTTTCGATTCATTATCTTTTAAAAGAGATTGGTGTATTCCTTAATCTATGATTATTACTCTTCTATGTGATAATTAATAATCTATTTATGTAGTTTCTAATCTAGTGGCTAATGTTAGGACTAAACATATTATTATTCATTATAATATAATTAGGACGTTCATGCATATATAAGGGGATGATTATCTTTTAGTATTTCCAAACATAAGATCATGTTGTACTCATCTTCACTAAGCCTCTTATTGGGGTTAAATATGTTCAATTGCAAAATATGATTGGATTTGAGGGAGTTATTAAGGGAAGTTGCATTATGATATTTTCCATATTCTATGTATGTTCTCCAAGTCAAGGAGATGTTAGAATAGTAAATCCAAGTTGTTTGGTCTAATTTAAGTGATGAGTCATAGCTAACTCACTTAGATAAACTTAAAATGATTTAACTATGAAATTCATGTGATTATGTTTAGTCCTAAGAGGTGTTTTTCCACTCTAAGATGCTTATTTAGAAACGAATCAATTCCTTATTACTCATTTATTCATTCAAGTGAGGTTCTTTAGTTTTAGTGTTCTTTGGTGGTCTTTGGACACTCAATATTTCTATTTGTTGAACTGTGTATAGTATTTTTTTTTGGAGCAGATGTTCATATATCTAATAATGAATGTTTGGACATTCTAATAATACTCACCTCTAGATGACATAATAATTTTGGGTTTAAAAATGTAACGAAGAGAAATTAAATGGTACACTAGTTATTCTTATCTCATGATGAACACTTAGAGACTTTTCTAACGTATGAATGATAGCAACATAGCATAAAATTGTCATGATTACATTCTTAACACTCAAATTCTCTAATTTCAATAATCTTTGCCATGATTTGTAAGACCAAGTAGCATATTACATTTTCTATGGAAATTTACTCATAGTTATATTCATTCAACTTCTTATAGTTCATAAAATCTTAACTTGAATAATTTTAGAAGCATCCTCAAATTGAGGATGAAGAGAGTACACACTATAAATATTATATTTTTAAAAATTAGTAAAGAGATTGATTGTGACATACAAGTTACTTTAAATTTAAACAATTAGAGAAATCAACTTGAGGTTTTTGTATTAAACATGTGCAAATGCACACAACTAAATATGAAGAAATTCAAAGCCATTCATGGGAACTTTCCTTGAAAAATTCAAACCAATTGATACATTATAAAGCTTTCTTTCCAAGCATAAAGAAATGAAACTATTTAAGAATTTTTCAACACACTCATGAACATATTCATGGAAAAAATAATTCCATATCTCTAACCCACAACAATGAAATGCAAATTCAAGTAATGGAGAAAAACATTGACAACACATTGAAGGATATTACAAAATCTATGCATGTGCTATGTGAAGTGCACATGGTCTTCAAAGACCTTCCAAAATCATAAACATGCCTTTAACTAATCCATGAAAATATCTAATATGAATTTCCAACTAGGGCTTTCTAGAAGCCTTTAGATTTTTTTGGACATATCTACTATTATCAAGAGGGAGAGAGGGAAAGATAGGATTCTCCATAGTAGTACTATGATATTTTCTAACAACCCAACTTCCTTTCTTATAATATTCGTTAGGGTGGGTTTATAGCAATCAATGAGAAAATGAGCTACAAGACTATGTTCTAAGGTACATAAAAATCATGAATAATACCATGTCTTGACATTATTCATTAATAATATGGGGACCTTATCATTGAAACAAAAAATTAGTTAGTTTATAACTACACACTCAATAAAATCAAATAAGGACAATCATATATGCTATTCATGACAATATTTTAATTTAATGACAAGGTTATCTTAATGATATTAGATGTATTTTGGGATTATATCCTCTATATGCATGGTATGGAATTTTTAAGTGATGTTGAATTATCATGAAAATCCTCTTAGGTGATATGGGACTAGCCAATCAGTGATTACTATCCTATAAGAGAAAAATGGTAGAGTTTTACATGAAATGATCTTAATCTTGATAATAGCATTTATGAAACTCCTACCCTTGATGTGATAGTCCTCTTAGTTTTTGTGCTTGACTTTAATTGATGTCTAAGGGTAAGTGAAAAAGGATGGGGGGCCAAAAAGGGGGCTCAAGTGACCACTTTTTTTTTTAAATCAAGAAATATTGACTTTGGACGTGAAATTGAGGATAGTTACACTCAAAATTTTGAGATGCAACAAAAACAAGGATCGTAGTGCTCTGGGTCTACTTTCTAAAATACTAATTTATTTTGAAAATGTTTGAGATTAAGGGGTTCAAAAGAGGGGCCCACAGAAATTGGTGCTATTTTTGTCAGAAAAACATAACATAACTTTTGTGGGTACCTAGCACGGTAAACCTTTTTGTAGTATTTTTAAAATCACTTCAGTGAGAAATTAGCTAATAGTATGTAGTTTATGCACAATTTTTTCTGATAATTTTTTAATGAATATTTGATTTTTTACTAATTTTCAAAGTGGACACTTCTTGAAAAATACAATTTTGGCCATGCTACCCCTACAAATTTTGGAAATTAATTGAAATTTTTTTATTTTTATTTTTAATGTGTAGAATGGAGTGTAGTTTCTAAAAATGTAATTTATTTGAAATTTTGATGAATGGTTAAGTTATAACAAAAAAAACATCAAACACTGGTTTTTTCCAAAAAAAAGACACAAACAAAATAAATTATAGATCAAAGGCTTAACATTGTCAAAAAGTGAAAAAAATTACATCGTTAGATAGCTAAGAGAGAGCCTAACATTACCCATGTGTTTGATTTGTTCGACATTGAAACACATGCAGTCCTAATGGTGAGCATGAATCTGATTATGTGAAATATTGTAGAATTTGAACAAACACGTCTTTAGACGTTGGGAAGGCCCTCCAAGCCTTTGGGTTGGTAATCCAAGGCAAATACCAAGACCAAGGCTTGGGGATTCCCAAAACAAGATCTAACGCGAGCGCGTTAAAATGCACTTGTGTTATTTCCTAGTTTTGACATTGGTTTTGCATTCAAGTGCAAGACATGTCTAGCAAGACATAATGCGAACATGTTATAACATGCTCATGTTATGTCTTGCTTTGTGTATGTTTATATATTTATATGTGTGTATTTTTGTATGCTTGCATGTCATGTATGTAAGTATGTATGCATGCTTCTATGTATGTATGTATGCCTGTATGTATGTATGTATGTATTAGTGCATGTATGTATGTATGCCATGTAAAAGTTAGAAATTGGGTCCACGAAAAGGGGAAGTTTCGGCCAAAACCAAAAAAAATCACAAGAAACGTGTACACATTTTAAAAAAATGCATATGTGCTTTGGATCGGGTACCCACACTTAAATCCGAATGCGTATGCATTTAGATTCATGTACGCACCCTAAAATGCGTATGCGTTACAAGATGTGTACGCATTAATAATGTGTACATGTTTCTTAAAGCTATATTTTTTTTAAATTAACGACTATGTTATTCATTTTCTCACTACAATTTTCCCATGCACCTGAGGGAGAGATTTATTCATGTACACATTTCTGAGGACCCAATTCAACCAAATTTTCACTGCCACTTCCTCTCGTCGACACAACCGACCTCGGCAACCTCCAGGTTGGTTGAATTCTGCTTTTTTTTGCTTTATATCTTGCATTTTTATTTTGTAATTATTATTTAGTTTTTGTTTATTTTGTTTGTTTTACATTGAATATTTTATAGTTTTTAAATTGTATTTAAAACCAAAAACATCAACCAAACCAAAAATGATAAATTGTAAATTGAAGACCATAAAATCTATACCTAGATTAACTAGAATTTAACCTAAAGTAGACACATTTAACTTAGAAATCAAAACCCTAGGATATGAAGATTCTAAACACTTAACCCTAGGATCTAAAGCCTAGGAGATGAACCCTAAACCCTTAAAACCCATGTAGATTTGTTATTCTAAGCATTTAATGAACCCTAGGATATGAAGATCCTAAACCCTTAACCCTAAGACATAGATCCTAGGAGATGAACCCTAAACCCTTAACCCATATAGATTTTTTATTTTAAGCATCTCATGAATCCTAGGATATGAAGATTCTAAACCCTTAACCCTAGGATCTAAAGCCTAGGAGATGAACCCTAAACCCTTAAAACCAATATAGATTTGTTATTCTAAGCATCTCATGAACCCTAGGATATGAAGATCCTAAACCGTTAACCCTCAGACCTAAATCCTAGGAGATGAACCCTAAACCCTTAACCCATATAGATTTTTTATTCTAAGCATCTTATGAACCCTAGGATATGAAGATTCTAAACCCTTAACCCTAGGATCTAAAGCCTAGGAGATGAACCCTAAACCCTTAAAACCCATATAAATTTGTTATTCTAAGCATCTCATGAACCATAGGATATGAAGATCCTAAAACCTTAATCCTAGGATCTAAAGCCTAGGAGATGAACCTTAAACCTTTAACAAATATAGATTTGTTATACTAAAAATCTCATGAACCCTAGGATATGATGATCCTAAGCCCTTAACCCTAGGATCTAAAACCTAGGAGATGAACCCAAAACCCTTAACCCATATAGATATGTTATTCTAAGCATCTCATGAACCCTAGGATATGAAGATCTTAAACCCTTAACCCTAAGACCTAAATCCTAGGAGATGAATTAAGGCCCGATGCAAGAGTACGGATTAAGGCTAGATATACAATGATATGGATTAAGGTGTCCTAAGAGGATGTCTTAAGGGGAATTAATAGAGAGACTTAATAGGATGCAAGAGGATGTATTAAGGGTAGATATACGAGGATATGGCTTAAGGGGTCATAAGAGGATGTCTTAAGGGGAATTAATAGAGAGACTTAAGGGGATGCAAGAGGATGTATTAAGGGTAGATATACAAGGATACAACTTAAGGGGTCCTAAGAGGATGTTTTAAGGGGTGTTGAGAGAGTGACTTAAGGGGATGCAAGTGGATGGATTAAGGGTAGATATATGAGGATATGGATTAAGGGGTCCTAAGAGGATGGCTTAAGGGGAATTAATAGAGAGACTTAAGGGGATGCAAGTGGATGGATTAAGGTTAGATATATGAGGATATGGCATAATGAGTCCTAAGAGGATGGATTAAGGGGTGTTGAGAGAGTGACTTAAGGGGATGAAAGAGGATGGATCAAGGGTGGATATACGAGGATATGGATTAATGGGTCCTAAGAGGATGGCTTCAGGTGAATTAATAGAGAGACTTAAGGGGATGCAAGAGGATGGATTAATGGTACATAAGAGGATGGATTAAGGGTTCCTAAGAGGAAGGATTAAGGGGAATTAATAGAGAGACTTAAAGGGATGCAAGAGGATGTATTAAGGGTAGATATATGAGGATATGGCTTAAGGGGTCCTAAGAGGATGGCTTAAGGGGTGTTGAGAGAGTGACTTAAGGGGATGGAAGTGGATGGATTAAGGGGTCCTAAGAGGATGGCTTAAGGGGAATTAATAGAGAGACTTAAGGGGATGCAAGTGGATTTATTAAGGGTAGATATATGAGGATACATATTAAGGGGTCCTAAGAGGATAGCTTCAGGGGTGTTGAGAGAGTGACTTAAGGGGATACAAGAGGATGGACTAAAGGTAGATATATGAGGATATGGATTAAGGGGTCCTAAGAGGATGGATTAAGGGGATATGAAATCAATTATAAACTTTTTATAAAATGGAAATGAATTATTTAGTTTTATATTTATACTATCAATTAAATGTATCTAGAACTATATATAGTTACTTGCTTCTAGATTTGAATGCCATTGTAATATATATGCATGTCCTCTCTTTTTTGTAATACATCTAGTTTTGGTAGACCTGAAACAAAAAATGATATAAAAATTTAATTAGGAAATGAATAAAGACAAATATATTTATATAGACATGCATATGTGATAAATTTTTAACTACATATCAACTATCAATTAAATATATATACAACTATATACTTACCAATATTTATTTACTCCATTGTACCATTTGCATCCTCTCTTTTTTGTAATACATCTATGATTGTCTCATGATCATCCATTGAAAGTGTCCATAACACTTTATTAGCAATCCTCCCTTGATATATCTAACTATTTTTATATTGGTTGCCAAAATCAAATGTGAATAATGTATAATCTTCTTGAATCTTTCACAATCTTGAAATGCAGGCAAGCCATTCTTTCATATCAAATATTTTTGAAGCCAGGTGCCAACAACAACCATCAAACCAATTGGATACTCAAAGTTGTCATCATCCACTCTAGGATGTACCAACTTATGTTTTCTCTCAACACATCTAGCCAACCAATACTCTATCTCCTCTTCATTCCCCTCAAGTGCAACAACAACATACACATGTCTTGCAAAAATAAATAAAAAATTTAATAAAGAGTGACTTATATTTAATTAACATATAAACATGCATACATATCAAATTCAATTCAATTTAATGCACCTTCTTGTACAAGACCCAAAACATGATCATAATCATCTAATGCGAACACTTGAATATCTTCAGTTGTCGTTCTATGTTGAACATGTGTCGATGTAGGTGTTAAGTCTTTTTATTGCCATTGTTCTACCCATTCCGTGTTTTCACACGCCTCCCAATCACCTGCAATACAAAATTGACAAAATTACATGGAACCTTGTAGATTAACTTAGAGGAAGAAGGTTGTAGTATTTTTGTTGGATGCTATTATTTGTTTTGATAGCTTATAAATTAGTGTTTTTTGTGGAACATGAGGTCAAGAGGACTTTTCTATTCTTAAGTTTTCTCTAGCACTTTGCATGATTTGTAAATATAGGAATACATTATTTAATTTTAAAACTTTATCCTATTTTTTGATAATTAAGTTGCATGATTGTTCTTTAATTTTATGTTGTAAAAGAACTAGGAAATATGGTTTATACTTATATTAGAGAATTTTTTTGGAAAAACTCATTGCATTTTTATTGTTATTTATGTTTATTTTATAGAATTTATTAATGCTTTGTTCTCTAATCTTGTATGGTATTGTTTATTTCTTAAAATTTCACCCTTTGTGGTATATAAATGGATTAGTTTTGTTTGTAAATTATGATTTATTTTATTATTTTATTAGATTTAACCCATGTGTATTAGGACCCCTTAAGACATCCTATTAGGACATGAATTAAATAAGTGAACAATGACTAATTATCACTAATTATTGAATGCATATCATGTATATCATGTATGGATCACTAAATTTGTAAAGTACAAATATTGAAATATCCTATTAATTTCAACTTTAATTTCATATTTGTATTTAAAATTAAACAATAATAAAGAACATTATTTACAATATATTAAGTCCATAAGAGTACAACCCATGAAATAAAGTCCATGAAAAAAAATATTAAGTCCATGAGAAACCAAATATGTAGTCCATGAAATAATCAAATACAACCCATGAAATCATGTCTAACTCATATCATCTCTATAATCAAGAGACCTCTTCACACCATGTAAACTACACAAATGACCTGAACCACTCTGTACAAGAGAAAGATGAAATCAAATATAAGATGATTAAAAATGGTTTAATGACATAATTTATAATTCATCATAAAATTAAATTACCATGGTATCTGGCTCTAGATGCTTTGATGCACCTAGACCAACCTCTAAATGCTTTGAATCGATCTACATATACAACATAAAGAAAGTTGAAATGAGATGAAAGTCTACAATTAAAAATAATTTAATTCAATTTAATTTATAATTTATCATATTTAAATTGTACCGTAAGAGGTTGTGCACCCTTTATTCTAGAACCTGTTTGTACATGCTCAGCTACAAGATGTGTCTCATGCTATAAAAGAAAATGAATTTAACATGTATGATATCATATATATATATATATATATATATATATATTCAATTTTAAATATAATTAAAGTTATTCACAATGTATAATTTGTAATTGATTTTAAATATAATCAAAAATTTAAATTACAATGATATTTGGCTACTCTACATGTTCTCCTTGAGGTGTAACTATGACTGATTTAGGCAGAAAGTGGTAGTAACAAAGTCCTACAAGGTCAAAATTAAAGCATGTATATACTTGAATTAGGTTAAAATATATATTCAAGTTTTCACATTTTGTGTAGAAACTTTTTTAAACAACCTAAAATTCAGATGCCTCATGAGTAGCCGTGACATCTATTGTTTGTCTGATCCCCATTCTCATGGTCGTGTCAACCTAGACATACATATAGACATTTAGTTCACTTATAATATTTACAAGTGTACATGCACATTTTATATATAGTGAATTCAAAATTTTCATATTGTAAAGTTATAATAATGTAAGTTAAATAATTTACAATATAAATGTACCTGCCCCTAACCTAAGACACTCGACAATGGATGAGCGCTCAACAACCCCTCGGGTTGAATCAACATGGAAGTCAATTGAGTCCCCTAAACCAATATAAATATTTAAAACATATGTTAATGATTGAATTATAAATTAAAAAGTCAAGTTAAAAAATTATTTCATATATAATTTAAAATTTTGAAATCAAAATACCCCATAAGGGCTGCCAACTTCGATTGGTGTCGACATATATACTCGATGTGCAGATGATTTCCCTATCGCTAGTGTCATCTACACCAAAAAATTTGATTGTTAAAATGTATTGCAAGAATATTTTATAGATATGTTCATTAAAATTATTATAAATTCAACATGTAGATACATATTTATACCTGTGTCGCACTATCCTCAGGGTAATACTCTACAGTAAGAAATTATATGAATGAACTGAGGTGACCAGATGATCCACTAGAATCTCCATGTCTACCTAAACTAGGTGTGGCCTAATTAGGTCCATAAAATATCTTATGGCAACTAGTACATACATGTGGTGTCGACACTCATGGAGTGGTACTAGGACCAACTCCATAGAATGCTCCTCCATCATCATGGTCTCTAGGATCCCTAGCCATTATCATAGAAGCATGTTGATCAAGGTCTCCTACAAGCGTACTCAAGGATCCTATTGTGGATATCACCACACGTTGATGCACAGGTTCGGGAATGGCGGGACCAAGAGGAGTAACAAGGGTTTATGCATGCACGAGGTGTTGGGGATCAACCCTTGCCCCTAACCTCTGTTGTGGCACACTGCCACCAACAACTTGAAATGATTTTAAATCAAAATAATTGGACTTTTTCCCCCAAAAAAAATCTACATATAGTTTCCTCAAAAAATATAATGGGACCTCCAGATTAGCGTGTGGTGGATTGTCAAATACCATCCACCATTGATCCCAAAAATGTGCATTCATCTATGGATGTATACACCACCTCATGGATATTCTAGATTTATTTATAGGAATGGGCTGGTGAGTATTAGGGTCGATAAAATAAGGTGCTAGATGGGATTTTGTTTTTTTTAGGTATAAAATTTGTTTATATGAGAAACCATTAGCATAAAATCATCTCATCTCCTCTCTATCTCATTGATGCCTATCTAAGTCAGAATCGATAGACCTAATGGCATTGACAACATTTTGCATCACAGATGAAAAATGTCTCACATGTGATGCAATCAATGCTTTATTTTGTATAGCATTGATTTGGTTTTGAATGAATACCACATTTTCATTGATACGTGCTCGCAAGTGAGCCTCGTCTGATCTAGTAGGTGGTGGAGGTGGGATATGAGGTGGAGGGGGTGGAGGTGGAGGTTTCTAAGGTGGTGGATTAATGATATCATCAATATCAAATTGATCCTATAAGTGTTCACCTGCATTAAATTATACAAAATTAACATACAAACTTACAAAAATTACAAGAAATAGTTAAATTTTAAACGTACATGATTTTTTTTTTAAATCTAGGATGTGCATGCATATACACACGCATATATGTATATTGATTCAAATTGAGCATGCGCATACAAATTTCAAAATTTAAGATGTACATACATTTAAAATAAAAAATACAATGCATAATGCATGCATACATCATTCAACTAAACTATGTATACATACAAATTTTAAAATTTAAGATCTAGAACTATCTAATTTTAATACATGTACATACTGAAAAATTGATGTGAAACATTCACAAAAATCTCATTTATGTCTAACACATGTGTAAATTACATTTTTCCAATAGGAGAAATCATGATAGTAGATAGTCATAAAATATACTATTATAAATTCATCATTTGAATTATAAGTTATTATATGTGTAAATTCAACACTAAAAAATATCCATCCAACCAAATTCATAAATTCATCACTAAAAATATCCATCTAACCAAAATTCATAAATTCATCACTAAAAATATCCATCCAACCAAATTTATAAATTCATCTCTAAAAATATCCATCCAACCAAATTCACAAATTCATCACAAAAAATATCCATCCAACCAAATTCATAAATTCATAACTATAAGATCATTGGCTTAATTTATAAATTGTTGCGGCTCTCTACTACATCTCTTCATTTCTTTTTGTTTTCCTTTTCATAATCAGACTTTCTCCTTTCCTCTAGCCATTGTTGATGCTCATCTAAGACCCCATCCATGGACCTAACAACATCAACAACATTTTGCATCGTAGATGCAATACGCATCAAATGTGGTTGAATACATTCTTCATTCTAATAGCGTTGATTTGATCCTAAATGGATCTAACATTCACATTGATCTGTGCTTGCAAGCGAGCATGAACAAATTCAGGTGGTGGAGGTGGGGGGTTATGATGTGGAGTGGGTGGAAGTGGAGGTGAAGGTGGTGGAGATGGAAGGAATGGAGGTCGATTACATATATTATTGAATTGATCCATGATCTCTAAGATATAAGTGAACCTGCATTAGATTTGTAATCTCAAAATTTAAGATACATGTTTAGGAAATTACCCTTAAACCATTCAATATAAATGGCCTAATTGAATAAAAATGATAAAATGTGTCAGCCTCATTTGTTTCTATGGCATGTTACTGAATGAAAAAATAATTAACTATTATCACAGGATGGCTTAAGGGGATCTATGTATTGATATAGGATGGCTTAAGGGGATCTATGTATAGAAAATGACATGGCTTAAGGGAATAAAATATGGTGTAGTTTCCCAAGGCAACCAAATTTCATTAAGGCCCTAGGATAAAATGAATGCTTTAGGGTTTACGATTTAGAGTTTAGGGTTTAGGGTTTAGGGTAATAGGATGGCTTAAGGGGATCTATGTAGTAAGGTCCTAGAACAAAATGAAATCACTTAAGTGAATAAAATTTGGTGAAGTTTCCCTTGGAAACCAAATTTCATTAAGGTCTTAGGACAAAATTATGGCTTTAAGGTTTAGGGTTTAGAGTTTATATTTTAGGGTTTAGGGTAATAGGATGGCTTAAGGGGATCTATGTAGTAAGGTCTTAGGAAAAAATGACACTACTTAAGGGAATAAAATTTGGTGAAATTTCCCAAGGCAACCAAATTTCATTAAGGTCCTAGGACAAAATGAATGCTTTAGGGTTTACGGTTTAGGGTAATAGGATGGCATAAGGGGATCTATGTAGTAAGGTCCTTAGAAAAAATGAAATCACTTAAGTGAATAAAATTTGGTGAAGTTTCCCAAGGAAACCAAATTTCATTAAGGCCCTAGGACAAAATGATGGCTTTAGGGTTTAGGGTTTAGGGTTTAGAGTTTAGAGTTTAGAGTTTAGGGTACTAGGATGGCTTAAGGGGATCTATGTAGTAAGGTCCTAGGAAAAAATGAAATGGCTTAAGGGAATAAAATTTGGTGGAGTTTCCCAAGGCAACCAAATTTCATTTTAAGGTCCTAGGAAAAAATGAATGCTTTAGGGTTTAGAGTTTAGAGTTTAGGGTTCAGGGTTTAGGGTTTAGGGTTTAGGGTTTAGGGTTTAGGGTTTAGGGTTTAGGGTTAAGGATTTAGGGTTTATGGTTTAAGGTTTAGGGTGAAGTTTGGGTGGCCCTTGGAATAATGAACTTGAAAGTTACTGAACAAAATTTTCTTGTGGAACACTTGATTGAGATAACTCTTGTTTCAACTGAGCAACCTCTCATGAAATCCAATTCATTATAATATTGCACAATCTTATTATTGTTAAATTTGGTTGCCTTGGGTAACTTCACCAAATTTTGAGAACTTCTTTGATCCCCTTAAGAAATGTCATATTAGGACCCCTTACGACATTGGTTTAGGTTTTAGGGTAATACAATGGCTTAAGGGGATCTATGTAGTAAGGTCATAGGAAAAAATGACATGGCTTAAGGGAATAAAATTTGGTGGAGTTACCCAAGGAAACCAAATTTCATTTTAAGGTCTTAGAACAAAATTAATGCTTTAGGGTTTATGATTTAGAGTTTAGAGTTTAGGGTTTAGGGTTTAGGGTTTAGGGTTTAGGGTGAAGTTTGGGTGGCCCTTGGAATAATGGACTTGCAAGTTAGTGAACAATATTTTCTTGTGGAATAGTTGATTGAGATAGCTCTTATTTCGACTGACCAACCTCTCATGAAATCTCATTCATATTATAATCTTGTGCGATCTTATTATTGTTAAATTTGGTTGGCTTGGGAAACTTCACCAAATTTTGAGAAATTATTTGATCCCCTTAAGAAATTTCATATTAGGACCCCTTAAGACATCAGTTTAGGGTTTAGGGTACAATAGGATGACAAGTAAAGGGGTAAATATTTTTGATTCATAACATATGCAAGAACATTAGTTTATGAATATTTTTATTTTATGAATAGACTGACTATTTCCTTAGATTACTTCTATGATGGAGGTATTTTCCCATATAATTATTGACCAAGTTTTAGAATGCTCTAGCTAGATACCTAAGTGAAAACATGGGTTTGATCCTATGCTTCACACATATGTTTACTCATTGAAGATCCATAAAAATAGAATATATATCACTACCATATAAGTATATAAGTGATCATAAAATTATTTTGAGGTCTCTACTCTTCTAGTGAGGAAGTTTAACTATCTACTAAATTTTTAACAGTCATGGTTTAAATTGTAACATATTATGGAATAGTATCATGTTGTAAGATATTATGAATCAAAATAGATGCATAAGGCCCATATTATTAACTCAATTAAGCATAATCCATAATAGAAACACATAATTTATATCGACTCTAAAGATCCACTAGTCCCACAAGTAAAGTTTAACATGTTTTCTAATCTAATTATATCAATGTTCATAATGTTTAATTGATTGTGTCTCTTGACACCTCTCTAACTTAATGAATACACATTTAAATGTATAATATTTATCAAATCCTATTTCATTGTCAATATCAAGGACCCTAATTTACTATGTATCAACCTAAATCTATCGAATAATTTCTTCCATAGGCATGCCTACATACTTGTCTCCATAAAATGCACATGAAATTTAAAACATTTAAGAAATATAAATGAATTTAAATTCCATTATCAAATATTCTTGAGCTTGAAATCAACTTTTTCAAATGATTTTTTTTTGTTTTATTTCAATTTTTGGTTTTCAAATGCAATTTTTTTTGTTTGAATTCAATTTAGGGTTTTAATAAACAATTAGGGTTTTCAATGCAAACTTTTTTGTTTCATTTCAATTTAGGGTTTTCAAATGCAATTTTTTTGTTTGATTTCAATTTAGGGTTTCAAAAATAATCACGCTTTGAAATGTAATTTTTATTTCATTTCAATTTAGGGTTTTCAAATGCATTTTTGTTTCCTTTCAATTTAGGGTTTTCAAATGCAAATTTTTTGTTTCCTTTCAATTCAGGGTTTTCAAATGCAATTTTTTTTGTTTGATTGAACAATTTAGGTTTCAAAAGCTTTTTTTTTCTTAGGATACGATTTAAGATTGATTTTTTTGTTTCTAAATTCAATATCTTGAGGGTTTCATTTCATTTTTTCTTCTTCTTCTACAAATCAACATTTCTTCTATTACAGGTAAATAAATACACATAAAACGCTAAATTAAATTGAAAAAAAATACTAAAATCTATAATTGTGTTAAAAATTTCAAAAAAAATGAAAAAAGAAAAAAAATGGGTGTGGAGGCTTACCTAGAGGTCATTGTCTACTCTGCAAAATAAGGATCCCATGCACTGAAGAAATGAATGAGTTTCATTTATTTTAAAAAATAAATACCACTTTAAAACGGGATCTCATTTTTCACAAAACAAGATCCCAAATTTTACAAATCGAGATCCTGATTTTTACAAATTGAGATCCCATTTTGTAAAGATCGGGATCTCGTTTCCCGATTTCTGGTTCGGGACCCATTAATAAATAGGATCCCATTTTTTTAAAAACAGGATCTCGTTTAGAATTTAGGCTTGGGATCCTATTTTTTTCAAGCCAATTTCATTTTTTTGCCTAAGGTAAAAACTTCCACGTTTTGTGGACTCATCTTTGTGCTTTTACCCTGAAAGCTTTCTTTCTATGTCTTTAAATATGGGCACTCCAATTAGGCTTCTAGGTAGGAAGAACCAAGTAGCTTTCATAGGGGAGATTACAAAGGAGACGATCAAGTGACTTCTAAGAAAAGAACTACTTGATAATAACCATGTTTAAATGGGTGTTGGGTGCAGACTTCATCTTTGATGCCAATCATTATCGAGTGAATATGGACATGGTCTTGAGGTTCATGGCCTTGATGCTAAACCTAAACATCCCCAAGCCTTATGTGGTGGAGATGGCAAAGACCATGTTCTCAAAATACTATATAGTGGGTCTGGAAGGGATCGTCAACATGGCTATCCCAGGCCTTAGAATCCCTTTAGCCATGAACCTTGGGTGTCATGTTGATAATGCTAAATTGGTGTCGTAGCTTCCTTTGCTCTCCAAATTTTGGACCATTACACTAGAGTGGCATCGCGAGAAGGAAAGGCTTGCCAACTCTTTCCTTCTCCGTGTGAATAATGTCAAGCCAATCTATAGTGTGGAGTGCTACACTAACTTCTACGACCTAGTGTACAATCAAAATGGATCGATGGTGCAAATTAAAGATTGGCCCCTCCTCGAATTCCTCAATACTACTCTCTTTTTGGGTTGGAGATTCAATCATCGTATCCCTAGAGAATTTCATCGTGTCTTTTGTTAGCCATGGTTGTTGTGTTGGAGCATCACATCGTCTAGGTTAATGTTTTGTAATCATTTTGGTCATTTGGAAAAAGAATATCAATTTTGAAAATTTTACACAGAGCTTCTCCAAGATCTTTTCTATTAAAAAATAAGCCTAAGTGCATGTGACTATATGTAAATGATATCATATAAATGGAATATATATCCTTTTATGTTTTTTGTATCTTGTGTTTCTCTCAAAAATGACATATTTTACAAAATTTTATACATATAGTATATAAAGTGTAAGTGTGGAAAATGTAAACTAAGTACAATTAAATACACCTCTTAATGAAACATTGTATCAAGATTAAGCATGAATTAAACTAATTTAAATCACAGAAAAATCTTGAAAGCGTCTCATTGTCTCCTATCTCCAAAGATTTATCAAATTACAGAAGCTCTCAGATTTGTAAGCACCACAACTGTTTAAAATGCCTATCTAGAGAATGTAATGGATGCTAAATGTTGTGATGTAATGATTGCTAATGATTTCTAAATAATATGAAGCTACTGTAAATGAAGCCTGATGGATGAAAGCTATAGTAAAAAGAAACTATGATGCTATCGTGATATGAAATCTACCGATGCCATGATACTATGATGATACTAAAATGCTAATGCTAAATGATTATGATTGCTTGGTTGCTTGAGTACTAATTCCTACAGAGTAAGTTTGCATAAAAGATGATAATTCTCAGATGATTTTGATGCTTTAGAAGGCTGTATATATAGATTTTTGGCAACAGTTTTGCACAGGGGTAACACAATAGAGGTTGAGATTCAATCTGGAGATTTGAATGGTATGAGATGAGAAGGTGGAGCTAATTATGGAGGATTGTTCCTCCCCATGAAAACACCAGGCAAGATGAGAGGAAAGATTTGAGGCAAAAGATTGAGAGGATTTCCTGCAGGTTCGTCCCCAAGGCTTTTCTCATGAATGCCAGTTAAATTAATTAGATTTGAAGAATCTAATTTTATTGGTGAGTGAATAGAGGGATTTGATTTATGCATTATTTAAATATTTTTGGTTTATTTAAAGTAACAAAAAGAGAGATAAATAATTTAATAAAACAAACTATAGAAGTTGTTTATTAAATTAAAATAGAAGGAATATGATAATTAAATTAAATATTTTTAGGATGTCTTTATTTAATTAAGAAGAAATGTGATGAGATAATTAAATAATATCAACTATTGAAGTTATATATTTTATTTTTAGGATAGAACTGATGGATAAAGTATATAAGAAATAATAATGATAATAATTAAATAAAACAAAGTATTTAATTTTGTTTATAAGAGGAAAATAATGTGATAAAATAGAAGAATTAAAAATGAACTTAATATAAATAAATATTTATATTTATTTACTAAGTAGATGAATTTAGGATTAATTAATCAAATAAATCATATTTAATTAATTATATTCTCCAGACCATTTTTAGGTGTCTAAATCTTTCCCCTCTTTTAAGTGATGTGTTTACGCATTGCTTCAAAGAAAATTTTGTGTTGTTGTTGCTAGTATCGACGATAAATTTTTTAGAATTCCCCAAACATGATTTTCAGGGGATTGATGGATATATGCGCCCTCAAGAGATAAATTAATGAATTTTTTATTGTTTTGGATTTTTGCAATTTTTCAAATTTTTATGATTTTTTTATGATTTGATGATGATTCAATGAAGATTTGGTTTTGAAATAATTTATCTCCCAATAAAGAATGTAGAAATTTCCCTTGTGATGAAATGTGAATTAAGCCTCCTTGTGTTTGATGATTTTTTATTGTGTCAGCCTTTGATTCGATATTGATTGATGCTCCTAATCAAGTAGATGATGTTTGACCTCATGATAGGTGAGGTCTGATGTTTGTTCTGATGATAATTATCCTCATGATAGGTGAGGAATAATTAGAATTGGTGTACCTCATGATAAGCAAGGTTGATTTGATGTGTTGATGATGACCTCATGATAGGTGAGGTTGATTTGATGCATTGATGATGACCCTGGATGATAGGTGAGGTTGATTTGATGTGTGCTCATGAGATTTGATTAGGATTCTCACCAAGAGCTGACTTGATTTGATATGATATCTTGATGTTATTTGATGATTGACATGAATCTATTGACTTTGATTTGTGGTAATAGGAGCAATTGGGGAACCTCTAGATTCGAGAGCATTTCCTTGGACTTTTAATCTCATTCCTAGGTTGGTACAGCCTAAGACGGCTATCATCACATGTTGTGGATTGTCTCCTCTTTTGTACATGCCCCATATTAGGATTAATCAAGGTTTGTTGATAGCTTTAGCTAAGAGGTGGCATAGTGAGCACAACACGTTTCACTTTCCCACTAGTGAGATTAGTCACCCCTGAGGATGTGTGGCAAATCCTACAGCTTCTGATTGTTGGAGATATTGTTGTATATGATTTGAGAGAGCAGGGTGGGGCCGATGCTCTTCGTAGAGTGTTTCAGGATGATCATATTGCAGGAGAGTGGATTCCAGGATGTGAGATGGTTGATGCATATGCCACTTTGTCGACAGTACTTGCTAGTTTTATGGGTGGGTTCCTTAGTCCTGATCATAGGTCTAAGGGATTCTCAGTTGGTTGGGGCCGAGTTCTGGAGAGCATGGTTGTTCATGGTACCCAATTTGCTTGGGGCATGTGCTTACTTGCCCAGTTATATCATGATTTACATTCAGTTTTGTATCTCAGTGGTCGGAGTTTATCGGTTGGTGCTACTTTGCTTTAGGTATGGGCGTGGGAGCACATAGCTGTCACACGTCCAGTTCCAGTTGGACAAAGGCCACCCAGGAGACCTTATGTATTCAGATATGCTGGCAGGTTTACCCAGTTTAAATTGGGTAAGTTAGAGTTTTGGAGGAGATTTATTGATGACATAGAGTCTGTGACATGGCGTCCATACCTAGATTGTGATCATTGGGATGATGATGATGTCCAGCTACCATTTCTTTTTCAATCAATGATCCTGATTGGTTGTGGGCATCAGGTTTTAGAGATAATCTTGATCAGACATGTCTATAGATAGTATGGGATGGTACAGGGTATGCCCCAAGGTGTCGCTTACTACGCTCGTCGGTAGTCAGATACAGCAGATTGGGGGCCTTGTTTGTCATATGCCATGACAATTCAAGAGTTTCAGGCATTATAGCCATTTGTATGGGACATTCAACTAGATATTGTCGAGGCTCCTCTTACAGCAGATTATGCTGAGTATTTTGCTTTACATCCATTTCCACGCCTTACTATTCCAGATGAGCCTGCTCCATTACGTGTACAGGAGGATGTTCTCGTTGCTCGTGGTCAGAGATGAAGGAGAGAGGATGTTGGAGGAGTTGAGGCAGAGGATGAGCCTAAGGTTGATGTTGGGGTAGAGGAGGATATTGAGGTGGAGGATGTGGAGGTATGTGGTGATGAGGATGTTGGTGGAGAGAGTAGTGGAGAGGAGAGCAGCGGAGATGAGAGTAGTGAAGATGAGGGATTCGATAGTGGAGAGGCCGTAGTTGGATCGGGCCCTACCTTAGATTTGTTTGGTGAGATCGTGCCTCATTAGAGGCAAGCTGTGGGAGATGTTTCAGTGCAACTGCGGGTAGAAGATCTTCAGGTGCAGTTAGAGACTGTTCAGGAGCAGCTTCTTCAGACTCAGGGTTTATTAGAGCAGACATAGGCTTAGATGTAGTCACAGGCTGAGTTACATATAGAGACTCTTTCGGGTGTGTAGGCTCAATTAGTGATAGCTCAGTCATAGATGGCAGCATTGATAGCCAAGACAGCTCAGGCACAGGTTACTTCATTAACTATTGAGAGAGATGCGACCAGGTTTGCAACAGAGGGTGCTTAGGCTTTGGCTGATAGATTGCAAAGACTAGCAGATGGTACCTCCTTGGCAGATTACATGTGAGAGGTTGCTCGCATTAGTGAGGAGATTGAGTTTTATAGAGGGAGGTATTATGATGCAGTGCCATCTGAGCAGAGAGTGAGATATGTGAGATCTTGTTCGGGTAGATCACGATCCAGGACTGTTAGTGCAAATGTTACTCAGTCGTTACCCAAAGATCCTAGGGATCCTGGTTCCTTTGGTGGGAGGGGTCCTGATCCTGCTATGCCTACACCATCTGGAGCTAGTAGTACATGACTTTTTCCATGTACTTTGATTATTCTAATGTACAACCATTATTGATGTTTTATCTTTCTTCATTTTTAGACATCATTGTATACTTGACATTGAGAGTTTGGTATATATGAGATATAGTAGATTCTATGGTCCCTGATATGTTCTATTTGATTTGCTGATGGATGCATTTTGTTTTGATGTTCTAGATGCTATGTGATGGTTTTATTGTTATGATGGTATGCTTTGATATGATGTTTTTCTATCAATGATGCAACTAATGGTAATGTATGGATGCCTCGTATATGGATATATGATGTATATGGATTTATGATTATACTATATGTGATGTAAATGTAAATATATGGATGAAAATGTGGAATGATAGATGTAATAAATTGATGGAATTTATTATCAAATGGATGGATTATATGTGAATATTTGATACAACAAATGGATGAATGCAATGAGTTATGATGATGATGTATGCTAAGGATAATTGAATGATATAGATATATATATGTTGAAAAATGATTGAATGATGAAATGATGATTCAAATTTTTTGAATATATGCAAATGATTATGATGATGCAACTATATGATTATGATGTTGTTTTTGTAATTGTCAAGTATACTCAGTTTTATATGAAAAGAAGATAATTGTTTAAGGACTGATTCACCAATTTATTTTGTAACCAATACTCTATAGATATGACACTATTATGGATGCAGTCTACTTTTATTATGCAAATCTATATGTGAACATAGGCATTTTAACACTACTTTTGTGCTTTTGTATCATCATCGAGCTTTAAAATGTTGAAAGTGAGTACAAGCATCAATGGTATAATGTAAACCAATGATGACCTGAGTATTACTTTCATGATTTTTGATATTGCAAGTGAACACAAGCATCGAGGTATAATTAAACCAAGATGACCTGAGCATTCTTTTCATAAACAAACAAGAATTAACCACTTTCCTATGTGAATTGGAATACCATCCATGATACTTTGTAGAACACTTCCCACGACAATTCACACAGTAATTATGATTAATTCACAGACAACAGACAAAGAAAAACACCATTTCTTCTTCCTAGCTTCTCTAGTTCAATACATCATTGAGTTGCTCTAAAGAAATGATAACAATGATCAAAAGTACAACATATCTTTCATTTGCTTATAGTATTCGATCATTTATTCAAATTAGATAATCGATCCTGATTTTTTGATGTTTTTGTGCTTTCGAGATTTTGGATCAAACTAACCTAAGGACCTATCCTAGGGGCCTCAGGGGCTGATCAAAGATTAGCCTTGCCTACGTTATACATGCAGAGACCATGTAGTTTGAGTGACACAGACTCTTGTTTTTGGCTTTTTGAGACTGACTTTTTCACTTGTTTTTTGGATTTTCTGTTGTAAACTGGATTTGTGATACATTTTCGATGGTGATTGATATTCCATGTTGGGTTGTGTTTTGATCAATCTTTCTATTGTTTTAGTCCATTTTGTGAAGCTCAAGATTTATGTTTCCCCCAAGCCAGGGTGAGATATATGACCTTGGATATGATATGATAAATGATGCAAAATGATGATGGTGAAAGCAACGACCATGACATGAGTCCAAATAGATAGAAGAGTTGATTTGAATCACAAATAGCACATGTTTCCAGGTTTTCACCATATGTTTTTATTGCACCTTTTCATTCTTTTTAATTTTTTTGTTTTTTTTTTTTTTTTTTTTGTTTTTGTTTTTTTTTGTATTTTTCCATCACCAAGATGCCTGTTTGCCAGGTTTTCATCAAGGTAATTATTTACAGAAACCAATTCATGCACTAAGTGATTCAGATATAGAATTTTCTGAGATGAATATTGTTGATAGGTTCATCAAACAGATCCCCTTATGGTGTAAACAATTGATATGCTCTTGATCCATACACTGATATGATGACAAAGGGACCTAGCCAGTTAGGTTCAAACTTCCCTTTCTTTTCTCTATCTTGCTGATTTTTAGGGTTTTCCTTTAGGACCAAGTCACCAATTTGAAAAATTCTAGGTTTTACCCTATGATTGTAACTTCTTGATATTCTTTGTTGGTAGGATTTCAAATGATTTAATGCTTGTTGATGACGTTCATCCAGAAATTATAGCTCCTGTAGCTGTGAAACTCTATAATCTTCATATGCTATGAGACCCTTTAGTGATACACAGAGTGATGGTATTTCTATCTCAATTGGTAGAATGGCCTCTGATCCATACACCAAGGCGTATGGTTTAGCTCCTATTGGTGTTCTGATGCTGGTTCTATAGGCCCATAGTGCAGGATTTAACTGAACATGCCAATCACATCCACCATCGTCTACTGTCTTCTTTAGTATTTTTAGGATTGTTTTGATGGAGGCTTTTGCTTGTCCATTTCCCTGTGGATAGTATGGTGTTGAAAAATGATGTTGAATATGAAATTGTTCACATAATTCTTGGATGTCCTAATTTTTAAAAGGCCTTCCATTGTCTGAAATAATGGATCGAGGTACCCCATACCGACAAATGAGATAGTTAAGTATGAAAGATGAAATATGTTTTCCAATGACAGTTGTCAAAGGAACTACTTCTATCCATTTTGTAAAATACTCTGTTGCTGTGATGATGAACTTGTGCCCATTTGACAAAGAAGGATGTATTTTCCCCACCAGGTCCAATCCCCATTGACAATAGGGCCATGTGGATGTGAATGGTTGTAACTCTTGTGTCGGCGCATGAATTAGATTACCATGAATCTAACATTTCTGACATCTTTTAACATATTGATATGCTTCCTTCTCCATGTTTGGCCAGTAATACCCTAAATGGAGGAGTTTCTTAACTAGGGTTCACCCACTTAAATGAGTCCCACAAATACCTTCATGAACCTCTCGTAAGGATGTTTCAGATTCATGATGTTCGAGACACCGGAGAAGAGTACCATCTAAACCTCGACGGTAAAGGATGTCATCAATTAATGTATGTCGTGTCGATTGACGGATAAAGTTACATTTTTGGTTTCTAGAGAGGTCAAGAGGAAGAATGTTGTATTTGAGGTAAGTATAGATCTCTCCATATTGTGAGGGTTGAATGTTGGGTATGTGGCATATGGTATGTGAATTAGGGTTATCATATGTAGGACTAGATACTTGTTCAACCATAAACTCATATTGACCTTTCTTTTCTAATAATTGTAAAAGGGAAGCAATTGTTGCCATGGCATCTACAGCTTTGTTTTTTGCCCGTGGTATTTGGGTATGTGCAGGATCATTATGGAAAAAACAGGCCCTTAAGTGGCAAAAAAAATAGAAAAATCAGAGTTAGGCAACTTGACGTAAAAATTTGAATAATTTATCTATATTATTTCAAAAATATATAAGAATAGAATTTGTAAAAAATTGAATGTAGTTTCTAAACTACTAGGTTTATTTTTAAAAACAAAATCTATTTGGTGAAAATTTGAAATTTCAATGCAGTAGTACTTAAATTTTAGGGAAAAAATAAGAAGTAGGTGTCTATCTAACCACCCTAACCACAATAAAATGATAATATTTTATTATAAGATTTTAGATATAATTAGAGGACTCATGTCGCGATGTGATGCATATTTTTTTTGTAATTTTTTTCCAAGTACATAATTAATAATTATTTTTTTATTACAACTTTAAAAAAATATAAAAACTCGTAGGTCTAACCACCTTAACTTGTTAAAAAATTCATGAAATTCAATTCTTTTTTTCTTAATCCTCTAGTATATGAAGCGTAGAATGTGATGCATGTTTTGGATTCAAAAAATTTGATACCATTTGAAAGCTATAGATGTTTTTCAATTAGCCTATCAATTGGGACTTTAGTCATAATTCAAATAGAAAATGAATAATAATTATTAATTAAATTCAAAGTAAAGCATAATTTATATTGGTGGAAATCTGAGAATGTGCTTTAAAAACCCTTTTCATTTCATTAATTTTGGGTAAAAAAAAAGTCGTCAGCCACATACCCTACAAATACCCATCATATCGCCACTTTTTGGCCCATCATGATCATGCACATACCCATTTGCTCGAACTTGATATACATGAAGTATTTTTTTAGATCATCTATCATTTGCTTATATGGCATAAGCTTCTCATCCTTTGTTTGATACTCATTATTTACTTGATAAATGACAAGTTGTGAGTCTCCATACACTTGCATTTCTATGATTTTCCATTCAATAGCTATTTTGATGCCAATAATCAATGCTTCATATTTAGCTATATTGTTTGTGCATGGAAACATTAACCTATAAGATCTGGGAATGGTGTGTCCTTGAGGTGTGACAAATAGAATTCTTGCCCCCACTCCTCTCTGTGTATATGATTCATCAAAGTACAATCTCCATTGTTGAGTTGTAATATTCATGATGTCAGCATCTGGAAATTCAATGTGCATTGGATGATGATCCTGTAATGGAGCTTCAACTAGTTGATCTGCTATTACTTGTCCTTTGATGGCTCTCCTATCAACATATTGGATATCAAACTCACTCAATATCATGACCCATTTTGCAAGTCTTCTTGTTAGAGCAGCTTTACCAAGAAGGTATTTTAATGGATCTATTTTTTCTATGAGCCTGATTGTATGAGTCAACATGTAATGTCACAATTGTTGAGTTGCAAATACCACTACTAAACAAGCCTTTTCTAAGAATGTATAGTTTATTTCATATCTATTGAGTATCTTGCTAATGTAGTAAACTGCTTGTTCTTTTCCTTCAGAATCCTCTTGTGCTAATAGAGCTCCTAAGGATATTTCAATTGTTGCAATATACAGTAATAGTGGTCTTTCTATTGTGGGTGGCATGAGTATTGGAGGTGTCACCAAATATTGCTTTATTTGGTCAAAAGTTGTTTCACAGTTCTGATCCCATTTGAATGAAACATTTTTATGAAGTAGATGATTAAATGGACGACTCTTATCTGCTAGCTGGGAGATAAATCTCCTGATGGATTGTAACTTGCCTTGTAAGGATCGTAATTGACTGATGTTTTTAGGTGGTGGAATTTCCATAATTGCCTTAACCTTAGCTGGATCCACTTCAATACCTTTTTCTGACACTATGTAACCTAGCAGTTTTGCTGAAGTCACCCCAAAGATACATTTCTTTGGGTTCAACCTCACATTGAATTTTTCCAGTCTAGTGAAGATCTTATCAAGTATTTCTAGATGCCCCTCTCTAGTGTGTTACTTTGCTAAGATGTCATCCACATAATCTTCCATGAAATTATGCATCATATCGTGAAAAATTATGGTCATTGCTCGCTGATATGTTGCACCTACATTTTTCAATCCAAAAGGCATGACATTCCAGCAGAATGCTCCCCAAGGGCAAGTGAATGTCGTATTTTCTTGATCCTCAGGTGCTATTTTTATTTGATTGTACCCTGAGAAGCCATCCATTATAGATAACATGGCATGTCCTACTATTAGATCAACAATTATTTCAATGCTAGGCAAAGGAAAATCATCTTTTGGGAATGCCTTATTTAAATCTCTAAAATCCGTGCATATTTTGATGCTATGATCAAGTTTGGATACTGGCACAATGTTTGAGATCCATTATGCATAATCTATGGACCTGATAAAGCCTGCATCTAATAAATTTTTTAGTTCAGCTTTAACCATAAGGGCAATGTGGGGATGCATCTTTCTCAATTTTTGTTTGATTGGTTTGATTCCCTTTGGTAGTGATAAATGATGCATTAGAAGTTATGGATCCAAATCTGGCATGTCAGAGTAAGACCATGCAAAATTTATGTGTCGCTACTCAAAGAATTTGGTGAATGTCAGCTTCTAGTGTTCTGTCATGGATGCCGCTAGATGTAAGATCTTTGCTTTTTCAGATGTTCCCAGATTTATAGACTGTGTTGGCTCCACCAGCACTGATGATCTGTCATGATAGTGTTTTGGGAGAGTATCAAATCTTTCATCCTTCAGTGCCTCAGAAAGGTTTTCACTATTGGATACATTCTTTATTTTTCTCTTTTCAAAGTCTAATGGTGCCTCAGAGAGGTTTTCATCATTAGATTTATTTTTCCTGTTATCATTTTTGCAACTAAATGATTTGGCACCCTCCTGATGTAAAGTATCGATATGAGTGTTATGGATAGTACTTGTATCAGATTTGTCACAACATAGATAATTTATGATGGCATCATTGTTTGAAAAGACTAGTATAAGACTAGGTTCGATGGGTTCCCAGTTAATAAGTTCTTTGTGTATTAAAGGTAACAAGTCATCGAATTGAATTAGGTCAACTGTTGTAAGTTTTATGATAGCTAGGTGATCAAAGTTATTTGTAGGATGTTTGAGATCTATGACAGTACTCACCTCCAAGTTTTTTGACTCACTTGATGTCTGATCATCCTTGCTTGAGTCATCAATATTTGTTGATCCCATAACAAATGTTCTAATTCTTGAACCTTGTCCCTCCTCTCGTAATGGTGTATATGTTTGGATAATATCAATCTCTTTATCAATATATGATGTAGTAGATAGATGATCCCATTCATATTCATTTGAGTCTTTGTCAAAGCCATCTCTCATTTGTAATATCCTTTCCATTGCTTTTTGGGTTTCTTCTTCTTTTTGTTCAGTTATGTACCCTAATCCCGATTTGTCTTTAGGCTGTAATGTGAGAGGTTGAATGGGTTCAATAATACCGTCCTTTCTCTTGCCAATTGGTCCTTGACCTTTGTAACCCATTTTCTCTAAAATGGCCTTCCCTTTTCCATACTGATTTGTTTTGATGCTGACGTTTGTTGATGTTGATGCCTCCTCATCTTTGTATAGCCAACTGAGAATGGCTTTTTCTTCTGACTCCTCTTTGAGTGTACCTACTTTTATGAACCTTTAGTTTAGAGTTGTGATGGGTCATGATGAGTTTGGAGATTTTAATATGGGTTGTCCATATATTTTTGGTGATGGTAGTAATTGTGATAGGCACAAAGATTGCTCAAGAGAATATTCTCCTACACCCTCTTCTTTTATCTGAACCTTTTTTGAAATTTGTTGTGATAATTTATTTATAGGACCTTTGGAATTTGATGTGTCTGTGATAGTTATTCCTTTCTCTAGATTCTTTTTCTCAACCCATTTAGAGATAAAATTAGGTTGACTATCCATAGTAGATGAATTAGAAGTATTGACTTCTCTGTTATGCGGTATCACAGTGTCTTAAGTTGCTTTCAACATGTTGCAAATCTATGGATTGTTGTTGTCAGATGATATGGTGACTTCTTGTCCATTTACTGGAAATTTCAGACATTGATGGTACGTTGAAGGTACCACTTGCATGTCATGAATCCATGGATGACCCAATAGTATGTTGTATGTTAGATCTTTGTCTAACACTTGACAAACAATTTTTTTGACAATCGGCCCTACTTGGATTGGAAGTATAATAAGTCCCCTGGAAGACCTTTCTTCTTCATCATATGCTTTTATTGTTATTTTTCTATTGGTATCAATGGCATTTTCAGAATAGCCTAGTGCATGAATTACTTTCAAGGTACAAATATTTAAACCAGCTCCTCCATCTATCAGAACACGCTTAACATGATGTTTATGGATGAGAACTTCTATATGAAAGGTTGAATTGTGTGGGTGATTTACAGATACATCATCTTGTTCAGAGAATGACAGACAATGATGTGTGGTGAGATGTCCCACCATGGCTTGGAATTGACAAACATCCAAATTATTAGGGACTGTTGTAGCTATGAGAGCTTGTTCTAAAACTTCTTTGTGTGATGGTGAAATTTTGAGAAGTTCTAAAATGGATATTTGGGTATGTGGAGGATCATCATGGAAAAAACAGGCCCTTAAGTGGCAAAAAATTCAGAAAAATCAGTGTTAGGCAACTTGACATAAAAATTTGAATAAGTTATATATATTATTTCAAAAATATGTAAGAATAGAATCTGTAGAAAATTGAATGTAGTTTCTAAACTACTAGGTTTATTTAAAAATAAATAAAATCTATTTGGTAATAATTTGAAATTTCAATGTAGGAGTACTTAAATTTTAGGGAAAAAATAAGAAGTAGGTGTTTGTCTGACCACCCTAACCATAATAAAATGATAATATTTTTTTATAAGATTTTATATATAAGTAGAGGACTCGTGTCTGGATGTGATGCATATTTTTGTAATTTTTTCCAAGTAAATAATTAATTAAATTTTTATTACAAATTTTAAAAAATATAAAACTCTATGTATGACCACCCTTAACTTGGTCAAAACTTCATGAAATTTAATTTTCTTTTTTAATCCTATGTATGTAAAGCATAGAATGGGTATGTTTTGGATTCAAAACCATGATACCGCTTGAAAGTTATAGATGTTTTTCAATCAGCCTATCAATCAAGACTTTAGTCGTAATTTAATAGAAAATGAATAATAATTATTTATTAAATTCAAATTAAAGCATAATTTATATTGGGGGAAAGCTAAGAATCTCTTCTAAAAACCCTATTCGTTTCATCAATTTTGGGTAAAAAAAAAGTCGTCAGCCACATACCCTACAAAAACCCATAATATTGCCACTTTTTGGCCCATCATGATCCTGCACATACCCATTTGTGCAGGTATCTTTTGTAATTGGTCTATCATATTGTATTGATGTGATGGGGGAGCATTTTTTTTGGAGGAAATTCCTTTCAGTATTACCCTAGATTGTCCCCTTGTTGTTATATTGACTTGTGGATGATCGTGTGTTTCCCTTATTTTTAACACATTGATTTGATTATCGAATGTTCTTGTGCTTGTCCTCATGTTCAGAGATTCAATGTCATTGTTGTTTGTGTTATCCTTTTGGGTGTCAATGTTGTTTTTCTCTACCTCAGAAAGGCAAAGAATGGTGGTATCATAGACATAGTTTATACTTTTTCCCTTACCATTAGAAGAAGACTCTCCTTTTTCATAGTTGGGTAATGGATTGATAAATGTAGTGTGATCATTGTTTTTCTGAGGCCCCTCAAAAAACACCTTCTTGGCTTCGATCAAGTCTTATATTAGGTGTTTTAGTTGCATACAATCGTTTGTCTTATGTCCTCTATTCTTATGGAGATTACAATAATCTGCATTGTTCGACCATGATGGTTTTACCTTTGGCTCCCAGTTTTGAGCTTCTGGTAAAGTAATAAGTTTGTTCACAATGAGTTCTTTCATTTTTAATTCCAATGTCTGTCTTAATGGGGTGAATTTTCGTCAATTTGATTGTCTTTGGTATGACGGTCGTGATTCTCCATTGTTGGTGTTGTTGTTTTGGATAGTTCCTTGACTGTTGTTTTGGTATTCATTTTGATTTGCTTTTGCATTTGTTGCTATCAAATTGAATACTAGTTTTACATTATTAGTTGTAGGTTCATTGCTTCCAGTATTTCTATTTTTCTGCCAAAATTTTGTCTTGTCGTTGTTTCCATAGTGATTTGCATTGTTGGATGTTTCACTATAGTGCTTAATCACTCCTCGTTTGACTAGGGATTCTTCAATTTTGAGCCCATTCTCAATTACTTTTTTGAATGTTGATGGACATTGTAATTCAAGTCAATAACTCATTTGATCATTTAAGTTATCTATAAATAATTCAATCTTCTCCTCTTCGGGTATAGATCGAGGATACCTAGCGAACAACTTTCTCCATCATTGTAAGAATGATAAAAATGTCTCACCATTTTTTTGTTTCAGATTATAGAGATCCTTTATGGTTACATCATGTGTTATGTTGAAAGAGAATTGAGATATGAATTTGTTAACCAATTCTTCAAAGGATCTGATCCCTGGTTGTAATTTTGAGAACCATTCCATGCAATGGGCTCCCAAACTCCTAAGAAATAACCTCATGAGGTAGGTATCTTCTTGCTCAAATTCGAGGCTCATTGTTCTAAATTCTCATACATGGTCAAGTATTTTTCGTACTTAGGAAACTCAAAATGTAATGGAAAGGGTATCATATCCACACATGGATGAAAAGGGTAAGGAAAAATTTCCTTTAATAAATATGTTTTTGTGGTTCCTGTTTGCATGTTGTGAACCTATTGCTGTAGAATTTGCATTTGAGTTGTTAAAGCAACTACTTGATATGTATCCTGGATGTGGTTTGGTTCCGTCTCATTAGTTCTAGATGTTTCCTTCAACTAATTGATGTCAAAATCTTTTGGAAGTTTGGCACCTAACTCTGCTAACATTAAGAGGTATTTCTCCATGTCTTGTTCTAAGACCTTTTCCATAAATTTATGAAAATTTGGGTCTTGTTGTGCATGTTGTATATCCTCTTGTGTTATTTCATTTTTTTCATGTTGTTGGTATCGGAAAAAAGGTTTCTCTTCAGTCATGTTTAGATTTTTAGTTTCTTTTTCTATGAGTTTTTGCCTTTGCAACCTTGTTAAGATTGGCATACAACTTGTTTTTGTTGTTTTCCCTCACTGAACCTAGATCTTTTATGTGGTATTAGTGTCAACTTGATTTTTAAAGAAGCCAAATAGAATGATGTATTCTATTGACGAGGCTAATTTAAAATTCCCGATTACTGAGTTATTCGTCTTGTGATGGTAGGATGTGAAAATCTTGATGAGGAAATTTGGATCACTAATTCAAAATTTGTTTTGATAATTTGGACACTTTGTATTTTGCAAGATATATTTTTTGTGTGAAACAATTTTAATCTATAAGAACCTACTTTGTTTAAGGATGTTAGGACACTATCCAATCTGTAAAATCTTTCTAACTGGTAAAATCTTATGTTTCTGATGTTTGGTTTGTCTGACGGTTGTTCTGAACGTTTCTTTGTTTTTCTCTTTCTGTGGACACGCTAATATAGAACACAGAAGCGCTAAAACAGAACTCAGAAGCGCTAAAACAATGCTCAGAAGTGCTAAAACAAATAGCAGAAGCGCTAAAACAGACAACAAAAGCACTAAAACAGAGGGCAGAAGCACTAAAATAGAGAACAGAAGTGCTAAACAAAGAGCGGATGCACTAAAACAAAGATAAGAAGCACTATGTTTGTTTGTGGAAGCACTAAAACAGAGGTCAGAAGTGCTAGAATGTCAGATAGTGGAATTTCCCAGTAGTTTGATGTTGTGATAAAAGCACTATGGGTTTATTCAGAAGCGCTAAAACAGAATGTTGAAGTGCTAAAATAGAGGGTTGAAGCGCTATAATTTTCTATGGAAGCGCTAAAACAAAGGTCAATGCGCTATAGTTTCTATTTAATGCCAAGCAGGGTGTGGTAATATGGGTCTCTCAGCTGCTATGTTTGCTTTCTCTTCTTCTTCGTCCAAGATTATGGATGCTGTAAGGAATTGATGGGGTGTTTCATTCTTTTCAAAAATGAATGTCCTCAAACTACTGATGATGTCAGTTTGAGTGCCTTCAATGTGTACATTACCAGGCTGAAATATCGGTGTGGTTAGTCCTGGTTGTTGAACGGGAGTTGTAGGTCTCCAAATGGTCATAAGGTGGTAACTCTAAGGTTTCCAAAGATTTTTCTATCGTAAGAACTGATTTGGTCTAGTGGAATATTCTATGGTGGGTTGTGGAATGGAGGATTGTCGGATATGATGACTATGGTTGAATTCCTGTGAAAGAGCATTTCTTTGAATATAGGCTTGTGAAGTCAAAGGTTCTACAGCATAATCATCAGTGTAACCCCTATCGAAATCATGGAACCTATGGAGGAATGTTCTATGATGAAGCAAAGTCTTTATATTCTGATACAAGAAACATCGTTTTTGCAAAAGATGTTTGTAACTAAGTGTTTTCTTGGGTTTTCTAATTCTCTTGGCTAGAGATTTTTTGACAAACTTAGTGGTTTTCCAATCTCTAATCATGTATTCTCAATTTTCATTTTATATTTTTCAGGATGATATTTTATCTGAATTTAAATGATTTTGGAATACACAACACTCAAATGAAGACAGTTGTTTTTTTAAGAGTTGTAATCTAAACAGATAGTGTATGTTCAAAAGAACCATGCATGGACCTATTTTTATTGGTTTGATAACAATAAGACACTTCAGAAAGACTCACTCTTAACAATCAAAAGGTCATCGTTATACTCAATAGCCCACATCTTAAAATTGTGTCGACTCACATAGTCATGTCACCCCCTAGAGGGTGCCCATGTTTTTGTCTTTTCCAAGCATGTACTCAGAGTGACAGAAGTGGATACCGGATCCCCTGAGCAAATGCTCCTTGGCAATTATATGGTGAGTGTCTTGGGGGCAGATTCTTCCCTCCCCTTGCACTGCGAGTATTACAATGTTTGGTTATTGACTCAGCTGGATACTACACTAGGTTCTTAAAAAGGGTTTCCGTTCGGAGCAGCAATAATAGACTCCCTCAGGAGACCTCCCAACCTTTAGAACAAAGGTTTTAGGGATGGTTATCTTGCACACTTCTGGAAAAAGTGAGTTTCCCTATATTTGCTTTAAATTTTATAGTGGGGTGGAAAAACCTGGCTTTGGTTTGAACCCACTTAGGTCATTCCCATAGGGTGAGTACTTTTTCCCACTACAATAGGCCTTCTAAAGGATGTAATAAAACTTCAAAAATGCATAAAATGGATGAGTCTGGCTTTTTGGATCACCCAGTTAAGGGGAGAACATATGCCTATCAACCATTCAAACACAAAAACCACTTGTTCAAATTTTAGAGCCCAAACGAAAAAAATTATAATCTATGTGAAGATGTTGCTTCATAGTGAAGATGTTGCTTCACAAAAAGACATGGTGTTCCTTTTTAATCCCAATTTTCAAAAGTTTGGTGACTACCCTAGATTGATAAATTTTAGTCCAATTTGAAAATGTGACTATCCTAGGATTGACCCATTTTAAACCAACTAAAGAAGTCTCTATCCTAGATTGATTCCTTTTAATCTAGTTGAAGAAATGAAATCTACTGCCGCGGACGCATCAAATCCAGAAAATAAGTTACACAAAAGCACTATGAAAGTGATCAAAAGCACTATAGAAATCAACAGAAGCACTATATAAATAGACAGAAGTGCTATAGAAATGGACAAAAGTGCTATAGGAAGGTACAAAAGTGCTAAAATAGATGTTGAATATTACTGCTGGTCTTTGCTGGATTTGTGAAATGAAGTGCTAAAACAGTGATGCGAACCGCTATATTTTTTTTAGAAGCGCTAGAACAGTCCTCAAAAGTGCTATACTTTTTGTCAGAAGCTCTAGAATAGTCCTCATAAGCACTATAGAATCTTCCGAATGCGCTAAAATGGATCACGCCAGACTCCTGTATGAAAACTTTCCTAAAAAACTTGTTAAAAACATGGGGTATGGCCCTACAGTGGGCGATAGAATGTAAGTGTGGAAAATGTAAACTAAATACAATCAAATAAACCTCTTAATGAAACATTGTATCAAGATTAAGCATGAATTAAACTAATTTAAATCACAGAAAATCTTGAAAGCATCTCATTGTCTCCTATCTCCAAAGATTTATCAAGTTACAAAAGCTCTTAGATTTGTAAGCATCGTAACTCTTTAAAATTCCTATCTAGAGAATGAAATGGATGCTAAATGCTATGATGTAATGATTGCTAGTGATTTCTAAATGATATGAAGCTATTGTAAATGAAACTTGATGGATGAAAGCTAGAGTAAACAGAAACTATGATGTTGTCGTGATATGAAATCTATTGATGCCATGATACTATGATGATACTAAAATGCTAATTCTAAATTATTATGATTTCTTGGTTGCTTGAGTATGAATTCCTGTAGAGTAAGTTTGCATAAAAGATGATAATTCTCGAATGATTTTGATGCTTCAGAAGGCTGTATATATAGATTTTCAGCAACAGTTTTGCACAGAGGTAACACAATAGAGGTTGAGATTCAATCTGGAGATTTGAAGGGTATGAGATGAGAAGGTGGAGCTGATTATGAAGGATTGTTCCTCGCCATGAAAATACTAGGCAAGATGAGAGGAAAGATTTGAGGAAGAAGATTGAGAGAATTTCTTGCAGGTTTGTCCCCAAGGCTTTTCCCGTGAATGCCAGTTAAAATAATTAGATTTGAAGAATCTAATTTTATTGGTGAGTGAATAGAGGGATTTGATTTATGCATTATTTAAATATTTTTGGTTTATTTAAATTAGAAAAAAGAGAGATAAATAATTTAATAAAGAAAACTATAGAAGTTGTTTATTAAATTAAAATAGAAGGAATATGATAATTAAATTAAAGATTTTTAGGATATCTTTATTTAATTAAGAAGAAATGTGATGAGATAATTAAATAATATCAACTATTGAGGTTGTATATTTAATTTTTAGGATAGAACTGATGGATAAAGTACATAAGAAATAATAATGATAATAATTAAATAAAACAAAGTATTTAATTTTGTTTATTTAATTAAGAGGAAAATAATGTGATAAAATAGAAGAATTAAAAATGAACTTAATATAAATAAATATTTATATTTATTTACTAAGTAGATGAACTTAGGATTAATTAATCAAATAAATCATATTTAATTAATTAGATTCTCCAGACCATTTTTAGGTGTCTTCATAAAGTATAAAATTTACAAGAAACATATCATTGGCTTTAATTAAGAACTTTTTAAAATGGATACAATTCACTAGTATTCCCACAGTGTTTCATCAATGTCCTCTAGTTCATAGGTGTTGCTTTCTTTACATTTTAAAATGTGAAAGACCCTTTTTGTAAAGCATCAAATTTGGCATGTTGCCCTAGTTTGGTGACATGTTCATCATATTTCAGGAGAAGGCCACCCTCTTTGGAACTAGGAATGAAGGTCACTTTATTGAACCATCTCTTTACCACCTATTGGCAGTTGATCATGGTTTCAAACACCTTCTCATGTGTTTCCTAAAGGTGTACTAGCTCAGCTAGTCTTACCTCCATACCATCATTCTCCTCAACCTCCAAGGACATCAATAGTTGTCACTCTAGAATTTACATAGAGATAGGTAAACCACCTACTTTCCATACACTAATTCATAAGGGAAAGCCTTTAGAATTTATTTCTGAGTGATGTGGTCTACCCGTAAGGACCCCTGTAGGTGTGTGTGCCACTCGCTCTGACATTCTGAGGCAATGCATTTGATCAGTCGGATCAAGTTCTTATTTGTGGACTTTGCGAGTCCATTCCCTTGCGGATAATAATTTGAAAAATTCTTGAGGTAGACTCCATGATGGAGGGTGAAATTTGACATCCTAATTCCTACGAAGGCCCACACATTGTCAAAGATAAGGGTTTTGGAAGAGCCAAACCTCGCTATTAGCTCGCCCAAAAAAATTATCATTTCAACTTTGGTAGCATTTTTAAGAGGGGTCACCTCCATCCATCTTGTAAAGTAGTTTGTCGCAGTCAAAATCCACTTGTTTCCTTAGCTAGAGATAAGATTAATCATCTCGATGAAGTACAAGCTCCACTATGTGAAGGGTTCTTCTACCACAATCGGTTGCAAAGGCATGGCATAATTCTTTGGCTTGTCGGAAAATAATTTGCATTACGATCATTTCTTTACCAAGTCATGACATTTTGAAAATAGGGTGTGCCAATAATATCCCACCCGCATGATTTTTAAAGTGGTAGTTTTCATAGAGAAATGTCTACCTTCTGGGGTACTATTCAAAATTCACCCAAAATTCTTTTAGTCTGCAGCTTGTCTATGCAACAAAGAAGGACACCATTGAAATTCCTTTTGAAAAGGATTCCTTCAATCAATACATAATTGGTGTCTTGTAACCTATAATACCCCCTTTTGTGTGTAGGGGTGTTGGTTAGGTACCTACCTATCTACATGAACCTTATCCTATCAATCACCCATGACTCATTCAATTTGAACTGATTTGTGAAGACCTAGTTTGTCTTTCTAGTTTCTAACTTGGGGTTAAGCTCTTTGGAGAGATACTCACATAGGCCTCTTCCCTTGACCAATTTTTTTGGTTGGATCTTGATGTCATATTCCAGGATCTTGATGATCCAATTGGCTCTTTTTTTAGTTATTTTCCCTTCCATTATGTATGCCCTTACATTAGTGTGAGCAACAAGGCTTGTAATCTTACTTGTTGAGACCAGGTGTCTGGACTTTTTAGGCTCTTCACAATAGCGAAGGCTTTCTTTTCCAAAAAATTATATCTAGACTCATACCCCTTTAGAGTCCTCGAATATAAACCGATAGGGTGCTCTTTGTTTTCTTCATTGTCCTTTTGTGATAGGATGGTGACTATACTATGCTGACCATTGTAAACATATAAAACAAAATATTTTGAAAAGTATGGGTTTGCTAACATTGGAGCTGTAGAAATAGCTACCTTTATCTTCTTGAAAGCATCTTTTCCTTTCAGAGTCCATTTGAAAGTCAAGCCCTTTTTTAACATTAAAGTAATAGGTCTTGCAATTCTTCAAAATCCGAAATAAACCTGCTAACAAAGTTAATCTTTCCTAGGAAAGATTGGTCTCCCTTTTAGTTGACTGGTAGTAGCAATTCTCTTATAGCTTTCACCCTTTCAGGATCAATAGTTATTCCTTCTTTAGAGACCATATAAAGACAAGCAAATTTCCTTGTGGTACCCCAAAAACACACTTTTTAGGATTGAAAGAAACCCCAAACTATTGGTACCTCTAGAAGAAATTTTCTAGATGATCAAAATAGTCACCCTTGTATTTTGAGAATATAGTCAAGTCATCCAAATAAATAAGGATGATCTTATTGATCAGATCCTTAAACGAGACATCTATTGTGTGCTGGAAAGTGGCTCCCACATTTGATAGGCTGAAAGAAATTTTTGCGTATGTAAACATTCCCCATTTCATGGTGAATTTTGTTTTATGGTAGTCCTCACCTTGTACATTGACCTAGTTGTAACCCAAAAATCCATCAAGTAGAGAGAACATTTCCAATCCTGCCACAGTATGTAAGATCTGCTCCATCGAAGGTAGAGGGTAATGATCCTTCATAGAGGCTTTGTTTATGTCTCTGAAATCCATGCAAAGTTGGACATCACCATTTTTCTTTCAAACCAAAACCAAATTAGATACCCAAGTAGAATGCTTGATCCAAGGGTATATAATTATGGACTCAATTAATCTTTTTAGCTCCTACTCCATAAAGGCCTCCACCTTCAGATTGATTGGCCTTTATTTTGGTTGAATTGACTTAGCCCCTTCAATCAATTTGATGGTGTGTTGGATTATGTTAGGGTCATAGCCCTTGCGTTCATCATATGTCCAAGCTATGAATCTATCGTATTTGGTGCATAAAGACCTCAACCTTTCCTTATCCTTTTGTAAAATTTTCTTCTCAACCTTAAGCTTTCTATTGTCCCTGACATCAAGTTCTTCATAATCTTATTGGTTGGCAACAAAACTACGCTTACTGTTCCTCACATCCTCACAATCAAAAAGGTTCTCCAGAGTAATCAAATCTCTCAAGAGCTTATTTCTTTTGAGTTGGATCATCTGCTCCTTGTATGCTTCCTCAGATTTTGGCTACGAGTGATCCCAGAATACTGGTTTACAATTTTTGGTCAAATTGGACACTAACCTGATTTTTTCTAACTAAATCTTCACTTTCGGGCACCTATAGCAGCTAAACTATGAGAAATTTGAAGATGATGAAAACTAGTGATTTGTGGAATTTTGTCTCTACATTCTAAATATATATTTTTAAAAAAATTTGGAATCAGATTGCACTTCTTTTTCCATCTCCTTCAAAAACTAGTTTTTTTTAGTAAACACCATTTTTAAGGAGTGATGCTCATCGTATAACACATAACTTGTTTTCCATGAAGGATAAAATTCTAAATTTTTCAAATTTAGATTTATAACTATGATATCTAGTGCTTCCAATTGGTTTCATAGTGTTTTATTGAATATTTTTTCCTTAATCAAGTTTCAAAGTCAAACCAATTACAATTGAGACATAAGTGGACCGTATAACACATAACCTTTTTTGTGTGTATTGAAATTCAATTTTTTTTTTTTTGTTGGATCAAGGACTTCAATATTTGGTGCACTCATATTTTTCAAAAAAAAAAATTATAATCTTCTATTTTTCCACATGTGCAAAGAGCTTGATTTTCGTGAAAAACCTACATTCACAAGAAATAAAAAATAAATATAATAATAAAATTAAATTTATTTAGAATTATACTTTTTGGGAAGATTATAATAAGGAATACATACTTACAAAAAATAAAATTTAAATAAATTCATTTGATCCACCAAAAGGTAAATTAAAATTGGTTTTTTATCAGCATTTTGATAGGTGTAAAGGAGACTCTGTTATAGGTATGGTTTAAAATTAGCGGGGTTCTATCCAAGGGGGTTTGATCTAAGGTAGTTTGATCAAACTCTCTTCAATTGGAATGCTTTAAATGGAGCTTTTTAAGGCTTAAATCATTATATTTTCTAAAAATATGTGATTTTAGAAAAAATTAGAATCTCCCAGAAATTATAAACCAGCTTTGTGGGATCACCCCTGCATTTGTTCAGTGAATTCACCCAACTGTTGTAGGAATGTGGTGATCTAGGCATCATCCTCGAAGACCTTCCAATTTTGATTATTGTCGGGGATAGAGGGTCAGACTATGAACCACACCATGTTTTGGTCCATACTATGATCAAAGGTTGGCTTGAATTGTGATACAAATCAAGTCATTCTATTAGCAGTGGTATTTTGCAATCTTGGGACTTGTTAACTCTCAAATTTGCACCCATGCTAAGTTGCAGAACTTAGAAATTTGGAGCAACATGGGAACACTCGTAGGCTGTGGGTCACCTAAACTTGGAGTGGACCTCCACATAAGGCTGGCTCCTAAATGGTGTCACCTAATCTACTTCTTTCGATGGAAAAGGGTAGAAAGAAAAGCATAAAATGAATTCTACCTACTTGGGTGATGCACCAAAATGTATTTTTTCAGAACCTATACTGTTGTTTCATCACAAAAATTCCTCAATAACCCAACTTAACTTGACACAACTCAGATACTTTGATATATCAATACATAAATTTTTTGTAAGGAGGCTTGGTTCTCTTAACACTTTTGAAGGAAAGGAGTTCTTTCACAACTAAAATAGCTATTTGAACCACTACACAACTTACAACCTACAAAAATATATGTTTCTTCTACCTAAAGGTGCTAAAATGAGACAAACATTAAAGGAATAATCAAAACTCACAATAATATTCATCAATCACACACTCTGCGCAATGAAGTAGCTTCTAAGAAGGTAAAACATTGAATTTCATTAATAAAAGTGGTGTTACATACTACTATACATGTCTAATACCGTGTCCAAATGCTATCTCCTGCTGAAAGAGCTCCAAAATAAGCTACAAGGAATGTTGGAAAAAGAAAGAACTCACTTCAAAACCTTTGTTTGAAGTTACTTATGCCTTTTTTGAAAAAACTTCCCCAAACATGTCCTACAAAACTCTGGTCGAATGCAACAAAAAGGCCAAAAAAGAAGCTTCCAAAACCCCTCCAAAATGCCTCCAAAGTGAATAAAATTCAAGCTATGACCCAACCATACCAAAAGCATGACAAAACTGCCTCCAAAACTCAATCAAAGACAACCCACACTTTCCACATGTTGGTCAACCTCCTCCAACTTCTCCACATGCCTCCAAACTATTTGACTCACAACTTCGATGTGTTCCAACACCTTCATATTGTAATTATAACAATTCCAACTATATCCCCCTTTAAAGGATTTACATATCACAACACCTTTACTTTGCATTTAAAATAAAATTTGTAATTAAGTGATTTATAAATTATCACTTTATTAAAATGTTTTACATTTAAAATCAATGCAAAAATAAAAGGCCAAGATTCGGCCTAAGTCTAGGAAGATAATGCAAAATTTACAATATTTATTTTTGCATAACATGTACTAAAGTGACTTATTAAAACATCACTTAAATATATGTTTTACATTCAAGGTTGATGCAAAATATTGTCATTACATATATTTGAAAATCAAACCAAAGATGTAAAACATGGGGACCTCCCTAGTCATTGGACATGAATATAAAATGAGGTAATAGTTAATTACAAAGTTTAAATAAAAGGAAAAAAATGCCTTAGATTGGTCGGCACTCTTAGGGTTGAAAACCCTAAAAACCAAAAAGTAGCCAAACCTATTGAACACATTTTCATTTTTCATTTTTTGATTTTCTAGAAACTTCATTCACCTCTTTGAGGATGCCACCATGGAGGGTTTTTTCAAGCTTCTTTGTGTTTCACACAAAAATTTTGCATGCATTTCTCACAGGAAATCAACAAAAAAATGTGGGTACGTTCTCTGCTCCAGTAAACTTCGCTTTTTTCCCTTCATTTTCTATAGAAAAAGAAATGCTCCATCCAAGCTCTTTCTAAAAAAGAATGGATATATTTTTGTTTTTCCCTCATCAATATTTCTATGCCTCCTCAGTGAGAGGCCAAACCTTTATTTCTTTGTCTCTACCTTCTCGTAGCAGGCGCAGTCATTTATGTGTGCCCAGGCCCCGACCCTCCATGTCTTGTTGCTTCTCTTATGTAAAAAATTTGAAGATTTTAACAAAGAAGCCACAGGTCATGGCTCTCACATTGCTTACACAGATAACTAGAAGATTTCTCCTTCACATTCAAGGCACAGTAAGTGTCTTGAATTTTGTCTCCTGTGAATATGAGGGCTTCTCCTCACTCTTTTCTATTGACTTTAAAAACATGGGCCTCTTCTTTATTTTACTGTGATAATCACCTTTGCTGCGATAAGATTGTGCAAGATTATAGTATAAATGAGATTTCATGATAGGTTGATCAGTTGAAACAAAAGCTAACTCAATCAACTATTCCACAAGAAAATGTTGCCATGTGAAGAAAAAATGGCTTGCAAAATGATTCAATGGCATTGCACAATTCAGGTATAGCTCAAAAAATCTACACATTTTCCATTCCTTCATGAACATTACACATGACTTTTCTTTTGATGCTCTTAGATTTGTACTCATGCTCATTAGCATCAACCCTTATTGCACCATGATCCTTGATTTGGCGACTAGTGAGGTGAATTACCTCTCTTAAAATAAACTCCAGTCCATCTTGCTTCTATGGAGAAGGCAGCTTGATGGAATCATGGCATTTTGTTTCCATTCATCCTTTTATGAAATGGTAAAGGAAAACTATCTGAAATTTTAACTTGCATATTCAAATCAGCATTCTCCATTGTCTTCCATTTACCCCTCTATCCCTGGATTTAGTTCTTCCCTTCTATAGTGAATTGTGCTTTTGGATCCAACATGTCAAAGACCTTCATGGATTGAAGAAATTGGATTGTTCCATATTTGTGTACAAATTGATAACCCCTTACACATATTCTTGTTATGGTTATTAACACTTGCAATACCTTGGTTAGCATAACCAAAGAATGGTAAACAAAGGCACAATTCTTTGTTGGAAGAAAAACTGTTGGAAATGTGTAGTCCTTCCCAAGTCATGATGCTTTATGCTATGAATTTCATAGTTAACAAATAATTCCTCTTCCACAAGACCATTTGACTGTGATCTCTCTTTGTCTTGTTGTATGAGGTCTTCCACATTTGCTCACTGCAATTACAATCTTCCACACCAATATGCACTATGATATCCTTTATAAAATAATGAATTGTCCTTTGTGATCTTCTTGGCCTCTAAGACTCCTAATATTTGATGTGACTGCAAACCCTTATGACTGTCCATTTCTATTTTGCAACTGTGCAAATTTCTTTTCTCTTGCTTAAGACTACAAAATCTTCTTAGAAGAAATTCTTATACATTCCATGTCATTTTTCAATATTATCCTTCATTTTATGATGTACTACCCTATCTTTGAAATGTATGTGGACTTCTTTTCAACTCAGCTCCAAAACTTAACTGTCCCATCTTCTTTCATTGAAAATTGTTGCTGTATGTCTAGTTTATTGGGTTCCATGTGCCAATTATGTTGTGTATTTTCACCATTATCACATAAATCATTTGTTTCTTTGGAAAAGACAAATTATTTTCATCCTTGAATGATTGTTTTCCTTGTTATTGTTTCCTTCATTACAAACCCTTGAAAATGATGACAATGAATACACAACTCATGTCACTGTTTAACTTGACTTTGGATCCACTTAAAGACATATCCAATAGAGTAAGATTTCCAAGAAGAAAATACTACCCCTTTTCAACATGATGGCAACCTACTGTTCGGTTCACTATGAAAAGATGAAGAGTAATCCTTCTTGATAATTCACATAGTTTTTTTTGCATCTTTTGAATTTGATAATGAAAGTTGATCAAATGGTATGATCCCATACTGATTTAATGCATCAAGAATAGGTTTATCATCAACTTGATCAAGTTTCTCAAATTTTCTTACATTCCTACCCCTCTTAAAACACAAGAGGGCATCATGATTGGCTCAACCCTCATGGGAGCCAAATTTTACTCCACATGTTGTAACCAGATGAAAAAAAATAGTAACAAATATTTTACTAATACCTGCACAATGAGAAAACATGTTAGATGAAACAAAGCATATGATAGATGTGTTTGATAACTCTCTTGTTTTCTTGGACATCTATGGTATGCAAGCTATTTTAATGTTTCTAAGGATTAGGCTATATGTTTATGAATGTTTGCCTATGTACTAATTGTTGATTCTTCATTTCTCTAACCAACTCTCTTCTCACAAATGTAGGAAACCTTGGAGCAGCAGGGGGCAAGCAACAACTGGAGGCTGGATAAGTAGGAAGGTTGTAGCTGATGCAAGGCAACTCAACCGGGATTCATAATTCGGGAAATGACAGGTCCCCCTTCTTTACATATGCATTTCCTTTTATCTGTAAATGTATAGTTTTTTTTTCTTATTTGCATTAAAATAGTCAGTCCTTTGGCTTGTGAGGGACACTATACATTTATGATTATCAATAAAGACTACCTTTGCAATAAATGTTGACTCTCTTCTATGTTGTATGAAATGGCATAATATAATAATGTAGTCTTTTGATAATTTATTTTATGAATATGAATGAACATAGTAGAATTAAATGTGTACCTTTTCCCTTTACTTTGCAAAAAAATCACAGATCTACCTATTTGAGCTAGTAGCTAAAATAGGTAACATTTTTTACAACATTTGCTATATGCTTTCTTGCTAAACATCTTTACCAGTTGCCTGAAGCTTATCCATTGGGCATAGGGTCACTTAGAAAACTTAACAAGACTTGAAAATAGTCTTGTACATTGTTGTAACTCATTAGATCAATGCATGACACCTTGAATACTTATTCCAACACACCAAAATGCTAGAATCAAACTAACTAACTGTGCAAAACAACACTTAGAGGAATTGAAAACTTGCATCTAAACTAATAAACTACCCTACAGTAACGAAAAGACAAGAACACCTAAACAAAACCATTTACAGGATGATTGAAGTAGCTGCCTCTTCTTCTAAATATGCAATGACCTACATGCATGAGGAAAACTAAGAAAATATGAGACAAAAAAAAATGTTCAACAAGTTGATGCACTGTCCCTTGGAAGAGATAAACAAGTCCACTTACCTCATCAAATGGATCATATGTATTGTTGTTCAAAGGAGGATAAGTTAGTTGAACATAGTCTTGTTTAGCTACAAGTACATTCTCAATTCTTTCTTTCGCTATAGATTCATGCTTGGGTGCAATCCTAGCTATTGGTGCTTCAATGGCCTCCATGCTTGCTAAAAATATAATAGGACAACCTCTTGAAATGACAAAGGTTGAACTTCCCTTGTTGGCTTGTTATTCATGGATAGCTACTACATCTTCTTGTTGCTACTCATGAATCTCCTCCATGTCAACAAAACAAGGCCTCTGGTAAAAAAAGGAAACCACAACTTCCTCCTCATTACCATCTAATTAATTTACACACTGTTGTCCCAACTAATCACGCTCATTAGCCTCTTGCAGCAAATTTTATTTTTGTGAACCAATTTCACAAAAGGGGCTGCAATTACTTATTCCTTCATCATTTTCACTTGGAATATCCTCCTCTTCACCCACATAGCCTTGATTTTCTCTCCAAATAATAGGTTCTCCTTTGAAAAGGGAGATGGTGGGAGGTTAGCAAGGTTCAACTGATGGAGTGAGGTTGACATATTCATTACTAAGATGAAAATGAGGTGTCATGGGCTACTCTTGTGGTACAAGCAGCTGATTTGGAACTTTATGGTTTTCTTCTTCTTTTAGAGCTAGCTTGACCTCAAGGTTAGAAAAAAACTTCTCCAGATCATCCCAAAAACAAAATTCATCATGATCCTGTTGAGGAATGTTAACCTCTTGTACATGTGTGATAACTTTGGGCTCCCTTTCATGGTTTGAAAGCTTTCTGGATGGGACATCATCTTTAACCTCAAGAACAAAGTCATTCTTTTCTTCCTGTTGATTCAATAAAACATGCCCACTTTCTTGAAAAAACTCTTGACAGGGATGAACTGAGACATCATCTTGTTCTTCCTCTAGGCAAAGAAAACATGGTAGCTTCTTCAACAACCCATTTGTCACCTCTTCATCAAGCTCTTCAACCTGTTGTTCTAGCTCCTCAACCTATTGTTTTGGTTTATCATGCTTATCCACCCCTTTTAACAGGTTTCCCTCACTATCTTTGCACTCCTCTTCCTGGTTGAAGTCTTCATTATTTGATTGACTATTTTCAACCAACAACTCATTAGATTTCCCAATGTCTTCATGTTATTCTAAAAGAGTTGTTGATGTGAGAAAACTCACACTTTCCTCATCATTTTCAATGAAAGGAGGTAACTCATTCATCCAAAATGTAGAATGTTGTTCTTGGCCAGCCACTTTCACCTTTTCTTCCTATTATCCTGGCTGAACTATTGAAATATTTTGATCATTTTCAGCAAAAGCAAGAGGATCATTAGCTAAAACATTGCAAGATCCATCTTGAGAAATCTTCTCCTATTTAATCTTTTGTTATTGTAGTCAGTAACACGCTACAGCTAAATGTAATGGATTTACCTTACTAATCTTCTCCATGAGGAGTAAGTTATCCTAATCAATGGGATACTCTTGAGGGATGATGGACTAGTTTTTCTCAAGTATAGGCTCTTGCAAAGGGTTATTACTCCTAAAACTTGGAATTTCAAATCTAGCAGACTTAAGAGGTTCACCTTGTTTGAAGCTTGGAATATTGAACTTGGAAACTTGTTCTTCAAAAAGGATTTGTAAAGGTAATAGGTGATTGGGCTTCTTTAAGGAAAGAGGGGTCTTGAGAAAACTATTCTTGAGGAGAGTTGGATTGATTTTGTATAGGTACTACATTATCTTGCATTGAATGGAATCCTCTAAAACTTGGAATTTCAAAATTAGAAGACTTACTAGAGGATTCTAGAGGCTTAATTTTCTTAAAGCTTGAAAACTTGTACTTGGGAACCTTTTCTTTCATAGGATGATTCATTATTATAGGAAGAGTCAAATAGAAACTAGGAACTACTGGGAATGCAAGGGGTTGGACTGGGTCTCTTGATACCTTTGCACTTGTGCAAGAAAGTGAATTTTGATTTTAGTCTCTTCTTGAAAATGATTATAAGCATGGGTAGGTTTCCAGGAAGGTTGAGTAGGGGTGGAAGGGTGGTAAAAGCACTAAACATGTTGGTTTTTTGTTGTTGGTTGGTTATTGAGGACATAACCAACATTATATTCTCCTTGTTATGGCTGGTAAGAGGGCACATATGCAGGATTTTCATGGAATAGATGGTTATAAAACATGTCTCCATGGAAAGAAGACATTATGCAACATTCAAAGCAGTTGGAAATTCACTAAACTATCATAAAATTGGAATTATCAAAATTGACTTGTTGCCAAAAATGATAACATACCAACACTTGATCTTCTTGCAACCAGCTAATAATATTTCTGGAGTCGCTAGGTGTACAAAGAAAATGCCTCCAAAAGGCTAAAATTATTGTTGTACACACCAAACAGTAGAAATAAAATGTATAAAATGGACTGAGAATCAGTTCACAGTCCCATCGGGCATTCCAAAACTGTTAACTCTCAAATCTGCACCCCTGCTAAGTTGCAAAACTTAGCAATTTGGAGCAGCATGGGAACACTCCTAGGCTGTGGGTCACCTAAACTTGGAGTGGACCTCTAGATAAGGTTGAATCCTAAATGGTGTCACCTAATCTACTTCTTTTCATGGAAAAGGGCATAAAGAAAAGCATAAAATGAATTCTACCTACGTGGGTGATGCACCAAAATGTATTTTTTCAAAACCTATACTGATGTTTCCTCACACAAATTCCTCAATAACCCAACTTAACTTGAAACAACTCAGATACTTTCATATATCAATACATAAATGTTTTGTAAGGAGGCTTGGTTCTCTTAACACTTTTGAAGGAAAGGAGTTCTTTCACAACTAAAATAGCTATTTGAACCACTACAAAGCTTACAACCTACAAAAATATATGTTTCTTCTACCTAAAGGTGCTAAAATGAGACAAACATTAAAGGAATCATCAAAACTCACAATAATATTTATCAATCACACACTGCAAACAATAGCTTCTAAGAAGGTAAAACACTAAATTTCATTGATAAAAGTGGTGTTACATACTACTATACCTGTCTAATACTGAGTCACAATGTTGTCTCCTGCTGAAAGAGCTCCAAAATAAGCTACAATGTATGCTAGAGAAAGAAATAACTCACTTCAAAACCTCTCTTTGAAGTTACTTATGCCTTTTTTGAAAAAACTGCCCCACACATGTCCTTCTAGAAACCTTTGGTCGGATGCAATAGAAAGGCCAAAAAAGAAGCTTCCAAAACCCCTCCAAAATGCCTCCAAAGTGAATAAAAGTCAAGATATGACCCAACCATACCAAAAGCATGAAAAAAATGCCTCCAAATGATCTCATTCCCTCCAAAACTCAGTCAAAGACAACCCACACTTTCCACATATTGATCAACCTCTTCCAACTTCTCCACATGCCTCTAAATTGTTTGACTCACACCTTTGATGTGTTCCAACACCTCCATCTTGCAATTATAACTATGTCCCCATTTGAAGCATTTACATATCACAACACCTTTACTTTGCATTTAAAATAACATTTATAATTAAGTGGTTTATAAATTATCACTTAATTAAAATGTTTCACATTTAAAATCAATGCAAAAACAAAAGGCCAAGATTTGGCCTAAGTCTGGGAAGAGAATGAAAAATTTGCAGCATTTATTTTGCATAACATGTACTAAAGTGACTTATAAAAATATCACTTAAATATATGTTTTACATTCAAGGTCGATGCAAAATATTTTCATTACATATATTTGAAAATCAAACCCAATATGTAAAACATGGGGACCTACCTAGTCATTGGACATTAATACCAAATGAGGTATTATTTAATTGCAAATTTTAAATAAAAGGAAAAAAATACCTTAGATTAGTCAACACTCTTAGGGTTGAAAACCCTAAAAACCAAAAAGCAGCCAAACCTATTGAACACATTTTCATTTTCATCTTTTGATTTTTTGGAAACTTCATTACACTCTTTGAGGGTGCCAACATGGAGGGTTTTTTCGAGCTTCTCTATGTTTCACACATAGATCTTGCATGCATTTCTCACAGGAAATCAACAGAAAAACATGGGTAAGTTCTCTATTCTAGCAGACTTTTCTTTTTTTCCTTCATTTTTTGTAGAAAAAGAAATGCTCCATCTGACCTCTATCTGGAAAAGAATGGATATATTTCTATTTTTCCATCATGAATATTTCTATCTCCTCAGTGAGAGGCCAAGCCTTTATTTCTTTGTTTCTACCTTCTTGTAGTAGGCCAAGTCATTTATGTGTGCCTAGGCTGCAACCCTCCATGTCTTGTTCCTTCTCTTATGCAAAAAAGCTGAAGATTTTAACAAAGAAGCCACAGGTCGTGGCTCTCACATTGCTTGCATAGATAACTAGAATATTTCTCCTTCACATTCAAGGCACATTCTGGGTCTTGACTTTCATCTCCTATGAATACGAGGGCTTCTCCTCACTCTCTTCTATTGACTTTAAAAGCATGGGCCTCTTCTTTATTGTATTGTGATAATCACCTTTGTTGCAATAAGATTGTGCAAGATTATAGTATAAATGAGATTTCATGAGAGGTTGATCAGTTGAAACAAAAGCCAACTCAATCAATTGTTCCACAATAAAATGTTGTCGTGTGAAGAAAAATGGCTTGGAAATTGATTCAATGCCATTGCACAGTATGGGTATAGTTAAAGAACTCTACACATTTTCCATTCCTTCATGAACATTACACATGAATTTTGTTTTGATGCTCTTAGAATTGTACTCATGTTCATCAGCATAAACCCTTATTGCACCATGATCCTTGATTTGGCAGCTAGTGGGGTGAATTACCTCTTCTTAAAATAAACTCTATTCCATCTTTCTTTTGTGGAGAAGGCAGCTTGATGGAATCATGGCATTGTGCTTCCATTCATCCTTTTATGAGATGGTAAATGCAAACTATCTGAAATTTTAACTTGCATATTCAAATCAACATCCTCCACTGTCTGGTATTTACCCCTTTGTCCTTGGATTTAGTTATGCCCTTCTATAGTGAATTGTGCTTTTGGATCCAACATGTCAAATACCTTCATGAATTGAAGAAACTAAATTGTTCCATCTTTATGCACAAATTGATAACTCCTTACACATATTCTTGTTATGGTTCTTAACTCTTGCAATACCCTGGTTAACATAACCAAAGAATGGTAAACAAAGCCACAATTCTTTGTTAGAAGACAGACTACTGGAAATGTGCAGTCCTTCCCAAGTCATGATGCTTTATACTATGAATGTCATAGTTAACAAATCATTCCTCTGCCACAAGACCATTTGACTATGATCTCTCTTTGTCTTGGTGTATGGGTCTTCCACCTTTTCTCACTTCAATTATAATCTTCCACACCAATATGCATTGTGATAGCCTTTTTAAAATAATGAATTGTCCTTTGTGATCTTCTTGGCCTGTGAGACTCCTAAGCTTTCATGTGACTGCAAACTATTATGACTTTCCATTTCTATTTTTCAATTGTACAAATGTCTTTTCTCTTGCTTAAGACTACAAACATCTTCTTAGCAGACATTCTTATACTTTCCATGTCATTTTTCAATATTCTCCTCCATTTTATGATCTGCTTCCCTATCTTTGAAATGTATGTGGACTTCTTTTCAACTTAGCTCCAAAACTTGACTATCCCATGTATGATCTTCTTTCATTGAAAATTGTTGCTCCATGTCTGGTTTATTGGGTTCCATGTGCCAATTCTATTGTGTATTTTCACCATTATCACAGAAATCCAAACTATTTTCATCCTTGAATAATTGTTTTCCTTTTTCTTGTTTCCTTCATTACTGACCCTTGAAAATGATGAAAATGAATACACAACTCATATTAATATTACTATTTAACTTGACTTTGGATCCACTTAAGAAGATTGAAAGACATATATAGTAGAGTAAAATTTCCAAGAAGAAAATACTGCCCCTTTCCAACATGATGGCAGCCTACAGTCCAGTTCACTATGAAAAGATGAAGAGTAATCCTTCTTTGATAATTCACATAGTTTTTGTTGTATCATATGAATCTGATAATGAAATTTTATCAAATGGTATGATCCCATATTGATTTAATGCATCAAGAATAGGTTTATCATCAACTTGATCAAGTTGCTCAATTTTGCTTAAATTCCTACCCTTCTTAAAACACAAGAGGGCAGCATGTTGGGCTCAACCCTCGTGGGAGCCACATTTTACTCCACATGCTATAACTAGATGAAACAAAAAAGTAACAAAGAGTTGACCAATACCTGCACAATGAGAAAACATGTTAGATAAAACAGAGCATATGATTGATGTGTTTGATAACCCTCTTGTTTTTTTGGACATCTATGGTATGCAAGCTATTTTAATGTTTATAAGGATCAGGCTATATGTTTATGGATGTTTTTCTATGTACTGATTGGTGATTCTTCATTGCTCTTACCAACTCTCTTCTCACAAATGCAGGAAACCTTGGAGCAGTGATGTAGAGAAAGGTGATATGGGCATGAACTAACCAGGTTCAACTGGTCTTCCAGCTTGCAAACCCTTTCTAGGGTTGTTTCTTTCACAAACTCAACTACTTGCTTGTAGGTCAACAAACACTCTTCTTCTCTTATATATTTTATAGAAGTTCATTTAGAGACTTAACTCCAACACTTTTAGAGACCCATTTTTCTCCCATTCAACATATCAACCTAGTGTAATAGGTTGTTTTGGAACATCTTACACAAAACGACCCTGAAATGTTGTTTCTAGGCCAAATTAGGCCTCTTTTCCAAAGGAGGTATTCAAAATCCTTCTCAAAAAACCTAAAACACTTCACCAGCAGTTCCAACCAGTCACATAAGGTCCAATTCCACCTTTAGATTCTTCAAAACACTCCAAAATTTTACTATCCCAAGAAAAAACCAATAAATTCAAGCCTAGCAATCAAACTTGCTAGACTAGAGCACGTGATAAATCTCCTCTAACACTATCACCCTAACCTACAACTATGAAAATATAAAAGGTCCATTCCACCAACCCACAGAATTTTCCTATGATGGAATGGCCTATTTTGACATGATTTTGTCACAATCCCTAGAAACCCTAACAAATCAAACAACCTTCAGAAATTTGGCTTTATCTCCTGCAAAACTGAATGAAACTCCAAAAGGATTAAAATGAGAGCTAATATAGAGACACACCACTTCACATTGATTTTACATGATTATCTTACTGTATGGAACCGTACAGAGTCTGAAAGTGTGAAAGAATACAAGAACATAGTAACAATGCTTTATTTTTCCAAATCTTCAAGCAACCAACCTACCTCGATGATGATAGAGGATTTTTAAACATGTTTACATGTTATACCAAAATTCTACAACTGCCATTTGAAAAGATGACCGATCATCTTCTTCTAACCAACAAAAATGATAAAAAAATGCATAGTACAACTTTTGCAAAGTTACTACATTATTGAAAACTTTAAACACAACCCCACTAGGACCCTATATGACTTCATTTACATCATAAATTGGCCAAATAAACCTTATTATCATCACGAAATGACTCAACTCTAATCTAGACTCCAAAATGCAAAATCAATCCAAAATTTGCAAGGGTGCTCCTACACCATTCAACCGGGGAGGAAAAGATTTCATCCTCCTAATGAAATGAGTTCTTGGACTGAAGTACCATGTTGTTTTATATCATCTTATTTCATCCATTGAGCATCTTAAATTGGTAAATATTGTCATTTAACCAAGTATTCATTATACACCTTCTTCCTAGTTCTTTTGATCTCCCTTGTGTCTACTATTCCTTCAAGCTTCATTGGTTAACTAGGAGGTAAATCCTTGATCCATTCATCATATTCAACATCTATAGTACCTACAACATCACCTTCATTCACAATACCTTTAAAAGGATACGAATTAAGAACATTTAAAATCAGTGAAATGGAAACTCCGAGAGGTAGCTCAATTTCATAAGCATTATGACCAAACTTCTGCACTATCCTACAAGGGCCAATCTTCTTCATCATCATCTTAGTGTATTTTCCTTTAGGAAGCTTCTCTTTCCTGATATGTGCAAGTACCAAATCACCAACCTTAAATTGGACATCTTTCCTTCTCAAATCCGCCTTCTCCTTATACGTCTCCATGCTCTTTCTCAAGTTCTCTTTGACCTGCTCATGAATATCTTTCATAGCTATGGAAAAATATTCCCCTACTACACTCCTTTTCTCCATGTCTCTCAGGTCTCTAAGTTCATAAATACCCCTTGGAATCATCCCATAAACCACTTCAAAAGGACTTCTTCCTATGCTTTTGTTTATGGAGACATTGTATGCATACTCTACTTGAGGAAGTACAATGTTCCATGACTCACCATGCTCCTTAGTTAGACATCTCAACAAGTTTCCAAGAGACCTATTAACAACCTTAGTTTGGCCATCTGTTTGTGGATGGTATGCTTGTTGGAAACACAAGGGAGGACAACTGAGATGGGGGGGTGAATCAGTTGTCACCGAATTTCAAACTTATTCAACTTATTAACCTTATTCTCAAATTTGATCATTAATCATGAAAGCATAAAAGAACAACACATCAGAATCATACATAACACCAATATTTTTATGTGGAAACCCTAGTAGGGGAAAAACCATGATGGAGGCTAGTCCACAAGATTATACCCTGTTAAAAGTATAAGAGAATATGAAATGGGGAACGCACATGTATTCAGTCACACTACCTAGAGCTCACTGCTCAAATACAAAATAGGCTTACTGCCCAAAGGAAGACACATTGTCTTACAAAAGGGTTTTGATTAAATCCATCAGACTTTGAACTAAGAAAATAACATCTTCTAATGCTTGGTTATGGTTCCGGTTAAGCACATAAACTCTTCTTCACTCTTCTCCACTCTTCTTCACTCTTCTTCACTCTTCTGCACTTTTATGCTCTACCTTCGAATGATCTAAACTTTATTTGCACATAGGACTCATACACTTTTTCACTCTTTCACACTTCCAAAATGATAAAACAATCACTCTTATATATCCGCAACAAGAAATTCCATCACTATAGGTCGGCTCCAAAGAAAGAATAAAATAATTACAAACAGTCGGCCCAAAACACATAAAAATGATTCATGTGATTCAACCAAGGTTGGCCACAACATAGTGAAGACCAAAAATAACATCCTTAAACATGAACCACTTCAATTAATTACTCCTCGAAGATCCACAACATGCTTCAACACCTTGTCAGCCAAGAACATGAAAAACATGAACACACAAGAGAAAATCTCGGATCATGAGCACAACAATTAGTGCAGACGTGCAACACAGATAGAGAATGAACTAGAAACATCCAAAAGCATCATGAAACATCATAGAAGCATCCACAGCAACTAAACTTATTGAAATCACATGATCTTCATTTAGGAACATAAATTGAAGTAACAGAAAAACTATCAAAATACAAGTCTTCATAACTCGATCAAATATTCATGTGAATCTCTAAAAATTGATGTGGATAAACTAGATATACTCCACAAGAAACCCTTTAGTCCACAACCTTAGAGCAGCAATGAACTAAACACACTGACAAAAAGAACTTCACTTCACCTCTGACAACCTGTAACACTTCTTATTACAATTTTATCAATATCCTCGACATATACAACTTCTAATGCAACAATGCTAATAGTGTTTACATCAATGACAACCACATATCAACTGAGCACACCACAGCATCCAAAAATTTCCCCCTTTGGCATTGATGGCAACACATGATGTGAAAAATACCATCAACACAACTACACTTACTCCTCCTTAGATTCAGACTCTTCTTCTTAACTACTCTTCCCTTCATATGACTTTTCTCTCCCAAAAAGATTTTTCACATTGCTCTTCTCCCCCTTTGACATCAATGGAAAAAATCTCTTCTATGCAAGCTCTGAACCACATATCTAAACACCTGAACTTCTGAACATCTGACTACTCCCCCTGAGTAGTAGGCACCACAACATCAATCTGGATCAAAATATGATCATGAAATGCACAGATTGATGCAAATCAATGCATCCTTAGTTCTGATTAGGAGGGGTAATAATCCCTAACTTCCCTATGAGATACTCAAAATTATCCTTAGGCAATGGCTTGGTAAATATTTCTACAATCTGCTCCTTAGTAGGCACATACTCCAATCTAACTTCTTTTTCACTTACTTTCTCTCCCAAAAAGTGAAACTTGATAGATATATGCTTGGTCTTGGAATGCAACACTAGATTCTTAGAAATGTTAATAGCACTTGAGTTATCACAGAATATAACAATAGGCTCATCATACACAATTTTGATATCCTTTAGCATCTGTTTCATCCACAACACTTGATTACAATTATTAGCAGTAGCAATGTATTTTTCCTTTGTAGTAGATAAAGAAATGACATTCTGCTTTTTGCTTAACCATGAAATCAACTTCTTTCCCAAGAAAAATGCTACACAACTAGTACTTTTCCTTTCATTCACATCTCCTACCCAATGAGCATCAGTAAAGGCACTCAAAGTAAGGTCATCATCTTTAGGATACCATAAACCAAAATCAATTGTCCCCTTCAAGTATCTAAAAATCCTCTTCACAATAGTCACATGAGATTCTTTAGGATCGGCTTGAAATCTAGCAATAATACATACAACATTCATGATATCAAGCCTAGTTTGAGTCAAATAAAGCAATCCACCAATCATTGATCTGTATCTAGTCTAATTTTCCTTCAAAGAATCATCATTAGTTGTCAACTTGCATCAGGTCACCATGGGTGTACCAACTGGCTTTAAATATTCCATACCAAATTTCTTTATCAATTCTTTCACATACTTGGATTGAGATATAAAGATCCCTTTGTCTAACTCAATAATTTGCAATCCCAAGAAGAATTTCATCTCTCCAATGATTGACATCTCAAATTCATTCTGCATCTCATTATCAAACTTCATACACAAGCTATCATCTCCTCCAAATATGATATTATCAACAAAAACTTCCACAATCAAATCTTTATCATCATTCTTGAAATATAGATTACTATCAGTAGCACCTTTGTTAAATTCAAGCTTCACCAAGTAATTATCCAATCTGGCATACCATGCTCTAGGGGCTTGTTTGAGTCCATACAATGCTTTCTTCAATTGGCAAACCATATCTCCCTGATCAGTCAACTGGAATCCATCAGGTTGCTCAACATACACTTCTTCTTCCAATTCGCCATTTCGAAAGGCAGAATTGACATCCATTTGATAAACTTTGTAGTCTTTGTAAGAAGCATAAGCAAGAAACAATCTCACAACTTCAATTCTAGCAACAGGGGCAAAGGTTTCTTCAAAATCAATACCTTCCATCTGTGAATATCCCTTACATACCAGTCTTGCTTTGTTTCTAACCACTTCACCTTGTTCATTCAGTTTGTTTCTAAAGACCCATTCAATTCCAATTGCATTCTTATCCTTAGGTCTAGGAACAAGAATCCATGTATCATTCTTTTCAATTTGTTGTAATTCCTCTTTCATTGCTTCAACCCAATGTTCATATTTGCATTCATCATTCACACTAGTAGGCTCAGACTCTGAAATCAAACAATATTCTTCTACAATTCTTCTCCTAGTCTAGACACCTTTGTTCTTATCACCTATGATCTGATCCTCTAGATGATTCAATCTTACATACCTCAAAGTCTTCTTAGAATGTTCTTCAACTTCAGGCTCTTCTGATCTCTCTTATGTTCTTCCACCAGTTTCTCCTTCCTCTTGACCTTCTTGATTCACCAGAATGATTTGCACTTGATTTGAGTTCTAACCTTGCTTTCCTTTGTTTTTATTGTCAATATGATCATCAGAATCATATCCACAGGTTTTGGATAGTGTACCAAATTCTTCATCAACCTTAACATTTGCACTTTCAACCATTTTCTTCAATATTTTATTGTAACACCGGTAGGCCTTACTCTTAGTAGCATAACCCAGAAAGATTCCTTCATCACTCCTAGCATCTTCATCTCTTTTGATATAACATTTGCTTCCAAAGATCTTGAAATATCTAGCAGTAGATTTTTGACTAGTCCATAGCTCAAAAGGAGTCTTACTAGTATCACCTTTGATTTGTACCCAGTTAAGTGTGTACACAGCAATACTCACAACTTCTTTCCAGTAGATATGAGGTACATTTCCTTCCAACATCATGGTTCTAGCAACATCTAGAACTATTATGTTCTTCCTTTCCACAACTCCATTTTTTTTAGGGGTTTGCAGTGCAGATAACTATCTCTTTATTGCATGTTCTTCATAAAAAGAATTAAACTCACCAGAAGTGAATTCACCACCTCTATTTGATCTTAGACATTTAATCTTCAGATCTGTCTCTATCTCAACCATAGCCTTAAATATCTTGAACTTTTCCAAAGCTTCATATTTCTCCCTTAAGAAATTAGCCCACATCATCCTTGAATAGTCATCAATAAGTAGCATGAAGTATCTGTATCCTTGTAAACTTCTAGTTCTAGCAGACCACACAAATCAGTATGCACAAGATCCAACAATCTATTTGAATTTTGTTGTTTACTCTGAAATGAAATTATTGTTTTCTTTCCTAACTGACATTCTTTGCATATGGCATTGGTAGGTTTCATCAACTTAGGAAGATCTCTCATAGCCTTAGTGGAATTTATCTTGACAATATTATCAAAGTTAACATGACACATTCTCCTATGCCACAACCAACTTTCATCAATTTGAGCAATCAAACAACTTTTACTAGCATCACTCAGGTGGAAAATATTACCTTTTGTTTTTGTACTTGATGCAATCACATTTCCTAAATTTCCCAATATTTTGCACTTTCCATCCATGAACTAAAGATTGTATCCCTTATCAACCATCTGTCCAACACTTAAAAGATTATGCTTCAAACCTTCAACATACAAGAAATCATCAGTGTTATGCTTACCATCAAGAGAAATGCATCCTCTTCCATGGATCACACCAGTTGTATTATCACCAAATCTCACAACACCACCATCATATTTTTCTAAATTCACAAACTTACTTTTATCTCTTGTCATATGATGAGAACAACCACTATCAATTACCCATTCATCTTTCTCTTCAACTCGATTAGCTAGGGATTTCTCCACATTTGTATAACTAGCAGATTCAATAGACACATGACTATTTTCCTTGATAGCAATAAACACAAATTAATCTTCACTTGCATTTCCTTTATCAGATTCATCATCTGTCACACCTTCATCAGCAGCATAGTAATACTTCTTTTGGAATTTAGGCTTGTTTAATCTTGGCTTGGAAACTCTCCCATGACACCTTGATGCAAAATGACCTATCTTACTGCAAGAGAAACATTTAATATGTAACTTTCTTTTATACTTACCTTATCCTCTAGCTTCTCTTTTCACAATCAATGCTTCAAGTTCTTCAAGTTCTATTTCTTCTTCATCGAGCTGTCTCATTTCATCCTCATACTTGAATGTCTTTCTAGATGAACTTTCACCTAGATCAAATCTCTATCTATCTCTTCCAAAAGTAGTAGCCTTGAATGTAGATTCAACCTTAGGAAGTGCATCACTGATTTCACTTAACTCAAAAGTGGTAAGCTTACCAATCAACATATCTCTGGTAACATTTGTCAAAGTTCAGAGCTCTTCAATAGCACTAGCCTTGACTTTGTAAGAATCAGGAAAGGATCTAAGCAATTTAGCAATAATCTTTGATTCATTTATCTAACCACCAACACATCTAATACCACACACAAGTTCATTCACTCTTTGCATGAAGGTAGTAACATTTTCATCATCTCCCATTTTCAACTTTTCATACTTCCCTTTTAGACTTTGCAGCGTTGCAATCTTCACATTAGCATCACCTTCATACAAGGTCTTCAACTTTTTCCAGATCACATAAATAGTCTTTAGATCCATCACATTTGTCATCTCAATACCAGTCAAAGCACTCAACAATTCCTCCTTAGCCCTAATATTATATTCAGCAACCCTGATCTCAGCAGAAGTAGTAGGGCCATTATGTGGAACAACATATATATATATATATATATATATATATATATATATATATATATATATATATTGTAATGATCCAGTAGGATTTGCCAATGCATCTTAGATGGCACTCCATCCGATTCTTCCATAAAGAATAATTTGTTCCATCATATCTAGGACTATCCTTCACCAATGCATATAAGTTGTCATCCCAGATCACCTCAAGCTGTTAAAATTCTTCCAAGGAACCACAAACTCTGATACCAATTGTTGGAAACACAAGGGCAGACAACTGAGAGGGGGGGTGAATCAGTTGTCACTGAATTTCAAACTTATTCAACTTATTAACCTTATTCTTATATTTGATCATTAATCTTGAAAGTATATAAGAACAACACATCAAAATCACACATAACACCAATATTTTTACGTGGAAACCCTATTAGGGGAAAAACCACGGTGGAGGTTAGTCCACAAGATTATACCCTATTAAAAGTATAAAAGAATATGAGATGGGGAATGCACATGCATTTAGGCACACTACCTAGAGCTAACTACTCAAATACAAAATAGGATTACTGCCCAAAGGAAGACACACTGTCTTACATAAAGGTTTTGATTAAATCCATCAGACTTTGAACTGAGAAAATAGCATCTGCTAATGCCTGGTTATAGTTTCGATTAAGCACATAAACTCTTCTTCACTCTTCTCCACTCTTCTTCACTCTTCTGCTCTTCCTTTGAATCATTTGAACTTTATTTGCACATAGCACTCATACACTTTGCACACACACACTTGTTCGCTCTTTCACACTTCTAAAATGATAAAAAAATCACTCTTATATATCTGCAACAAGAAATTCCATCGCTATAGGTTGGCTCCAAAGAAAGAATAAAATAATTATAAATATTCGGCACAAAACACATAAAAATTATTCATACGAATCAACCAAGGCCGGCTACAACATAGTGAAGACCGAAAATAACATCCTCAAACATGAACCACTTCAATTAATTACTCCTCAAAGATCCACAACATGCTTCAACACCTTGTCGGCCAAGAACATGAAAATCATGAACACGCAAGAGAAAATCTTGGATCACGAGCACAACGATCAATGCAGACATAAAACACAGATAGAGCATGAACTAGAAACATCCACAAGCATCATGAAACATTAGAGAATCATCCATAGCGAATGAACTTACTGAAATCACATGATCTTCATTTAGGAACACAAACTAAAGTAACAGAAAAACTATCAAAATACAAATCTTCATAACTCTATCAAATCTGTACGCAGATCTCTAAAACTTGATGTGGATAAACTAGATATACTCCACAAGAAACCCTTTATTCCACAACCTCAGAATAACAACAAATTGAATACATCGACAGAGAGAACTTCACTTCACCTATGACAACCTGTAGCACTTCTTATTACAATGTTCTCAATATCCTCGACATATACAACTTCTAATGCAACAATGCTAATAGTGTTGACATCAATGACAACCACATATCAGCAACACACCACAAAATTGAAATTTTTTGAACTAAATTATAAATTGGTACCCAACTTTTTCCACGAGGTCCTCCAAAATTGACCTAGATAAACTTTGAATCCCTATCAGACACAATACTCAAGGGCAGTCCATGAATCCTCACAATTTCTTTGAAAAAAAAACTAGAAATATGAGAGGCATCATTAGTACTTCTACATACAATGAAATGGTCCATCTTACTAAATCTATCCACAACAACATAAACACTATCATTCCCTCTTTGTGTTTTAGGCAAACCTAAAACAAATCCATGCTTATTGACTCCCATGGACAGTTAGGAACAAGTAAAGGTTGATACAAACCTGCATTAGAGCTTGTTCCTTTGGCTCTTTGACAAATTCCACATCCCTCTACAAACCTTTTGACATCAACATGCATCCTAGGCCAATAATAAAACCTCTTAACTTGCTCCAAAGTTCTATCAAAACCAAAATTTCCACTCAAACTTCCACAATTCTTTTCCCTTATCAAATTTTCCCTCACAAAGCACTTAGGCACACACAACTGAGCCCCCTTGAATAAAAAACCATTTTGCAACACAAAATCTCCATGCTCACTATGAAAACTATCTTGAAACTGACTAGAAACAACATATGCATCCTTAAAGTCATCATCATACTCATACATACCTTTTAGAGAATCTATCCCAATGCTTTGAAGTTGTACCTCTTGCACCATCATAGACCTTCTACTCAGGGCATCAACAACCTTGTTTGCTTGTCCTTTCTTGTGCTTGATTGAAAATGTATAGGCCTACAAGTACTCCATCCACTTCATAAAGTTCAAGGTCATATGTGGAGTACTTTTTTTTGGTATCATTTAGTTTCTCATTGAAAAAGGCAACTGGTTTCCCATCTTGGCTCAAAACTGCACCTATAGCAAACCCGCTTGCATCACATTCCACAGTGAAAACTTTGTCAAAATCAGGGAGTTCTAGAATAGGCATTTGTGCGACTCTTGACTTTAGATATTCAAAGCTTTTATCTGCATCTGTATTCCACCAAAAAAAATTCTTCTTCACCCCCTTGATGGTGTCAATCATTGGTGCACATATGTGACTGAAGTTCTTGATGAACTTTCTATAGAAATTCGCTAACCCATGAAAACTTTTGACTTCTCCAATTGAAGTAGGTGTTGGCTAATTGAGTATGGCTTCAACCTTTGTAGGATCCATCCTCAAAGTCCCCTCTGATATCATAAACCGAAGGTAGACAAGTTCCCTCTTCATAAGCTCATGCTTCTTGAGATTGATCATAAACTTCTCCTCATTGAGCTTATTCATGACCTTATCAAGGTGTTCCAAGTGATCTTCTCTTGTTTTAATGTACACAAGGATGTCATCCAAGTATACCACCACAAATTTGCCTATGAATTTCTTCAACACCTCATTCATTAGTCTCATGAATGTACTTGGGGCATTTGATAATCCAAATGACATCACTAGCCATTCATATAAGCCTTCATTGGTCTTAAAGGTGGTATTCCACTCATCTCTTTCACTTATTCAGATATGATGGTATCCACTTTTCAAATCAATCTTAGAGAAATACCTTGCACCAACCAAACTATCCATTAAGTCTTCCATCTAGGGTATAGGGAACCTGTACCTAATGGTGATCTTATTTATTGCTCTTGAGTCAGTACAAAGCCTCCAATCTCCATCCTTCTTAGGTGCCAATACTATTGGCACAACACAGGGAATTAAGCTCTCCCTTATCAACCCTTTATCTAACAACTCCTAAATTTATTTTCTGATCTCCTCATTCTGTTGAGGGGTTATCTTGTATGCTTCCTTGTTTGGAAGACTTGCACCCAGTATCAATTCAATGTGATGACTCACATCTCTAATAGGAGGCAATGCATTAGGTAACTCCCTTGTTCCAATGTGTTCATACTTGTCCAAAAAATACTGCACTTCACTTGGAATCTCTACTTGATCCACTTCATCATTGGAAATTGGCTTACCAACAATTGCAAAACCAACTTCTTGCTTCCTTAGGTCTTTCAAGAATACCTTTTCTTTGACAACCATTACACTAGGACCTTCATGAACAACACATTAATCTTCTTACAGAGGTGATAGGGTATTTGAAACACCATCCTTCACAATTACATACTCATTCCTGTATCCATCATGCTTAGCCTTCTGGTCAAATTTCCAAGGCCTCCCAAGGAGTAGGTGGCACACATCCATTGGCACAATATCACAGAGAATTTTGTCTTTGTAAGGTCCTATGGTAAACTCTACCCAAACCTACTCATTCACAAGCACTTGTTTCCCCTTATTGAGCCATGAGATCTTATAGGGAGTTGGATGAGGTATTCTTTTCATTTTGATCTTCTCTACCATTTCTAAAGACACTATGTTATCTATTGAACCAGAATCAATTATAATTTTGCATACCTTTCCCTGAGATTTGAATATTTTCCAAAACAAATCTTTCCTTTGAGGGGGTTCCTTGGTGGTTGGCACTTTAATTAGTGTTCTCCTGATCATCAAAGCCTCTCCTACTTCTAGTTTATCATGAAGAGAAGATGAGTTGACACTTTCTTCATTGTCCTCTTGAACTAATTATGTCCTTCTTTCTTCACTATGAGAACTTGCACCCTGTTTGTCTAGGCACTTCCAAGTAGGATGGCCATATTGGTTATAGTTATAACACCTTCCAAAGAAGGTATTAGAACCCCTTCATTTTCAATTAAATCTTCCCCTACCTCTTGGCCTTCTTCCTCTGAAGTTTCCTCTTGTTTCACTACTAGGCTCTTGACTTGTGCTTTGCTCATTTGGCCCTCTTTGTGAACCTCTTCCACTAGGGTTACCTCTACCCCTAAAACTATTTCCTCTACCCCTTGATTGATTTTCATTCCTCCTCTTAATCTTCTCTTCAGCTTTAATGGATATTTGAAAGCACTCCTCTACTATCTTAGGAGTGGCAAGGCTTATTTCATCTTGAATTGCAGACCTCAAACCATTCAAGCATCTAGCCACTTTTTCCTTTTCATTTTCAATATGGCCTGACCTTATCCCAAGTTTGTGGAATTATTCAATGTAGGCTACCAATCCAACTCTCTTTTCTTTAAATTCAGCAATCTCCTAAATACTTGTATCTCATAATCAACAGATAATAATTGTCTCTTTACCTTCGACACCATCTTGTCCCAAGAATTGATCTTGGACTTACCCATATTTTTCCTATCCTCTGTAATACCTTTGTCTCTCCTATCTCTCTTCTCCAGTGCTTCCATCATGGCTACCATGGCTTCTTGAGACTCTCTTAGGGCTCTCAATTCCCTAGAAACAACAACTGAATTACCTTTTGGAGGCATCTCCAATACTTTGCCTTAGAACTTTTCTTCTTCCAAATCCAAAAATTATTGCAAATGATCTCAACCTAAGCTATGATACCACCTAATGCAGAGCAAGGTGATATGGGCATCAACTAACTAGGTTCAATAGGTCTTCTAGCTTGCAAACCCTTTCTAGGGTTGTTTCTTTCACAAACTCAACTAGTTGCTTGTAGGTCAACAAACACTCTTCTTCTTTTATATCTTTTAGAGAAGGTCATTTAGGGACTTAACTCCAACACTTTTAAAGACCCATTTGTCTCCCATTCCACATATCAACCTGGTGTAATAGGTTGTTTTGGAACATCTTACACAAAGCTACCTTGCAACATTATTTCTAGGCCAAATTAGGCCTCTTTTCTAAAGGAGGTATTCAAAATCCTTCTCACAAAACCTGAAACACTTCACCAGCAATTCCAACTAGTCACATAAGGTCCAATTCCACCATTAGATTCTTCAAAACACTCCAAAATTATGTTGTCCCAAGCAAAAACCAATAAATTCAAGCTTAGCAATGAAACATGCTAGACTAGGGCACGTGCTAAATCTCCTCTAACACTATCACCCTGCCCTACAACTAAGAAAATATGAAAGACCACATCTAAAAGGCCCATTCCACCAACCTAAAAAAAATTCCTATGGTGGAATCGCCAATTTTGACATTATTTTGTCACAAACCCTAGAAACCTTAGCAAATCAAACAACCTTCAAAATTTTGGCTTTATCTCCTGCAAAACTAAATGAAAATAACTCCAAAAGGATTCAAATGAGAGCTAATATAGAGACACACCATTTCACATTGATTTTACATGATTATCTTACTGTACAGAACTGTACAGAGTCTGAAAGTGCGAAAGAACATAGAAAATCACACAAAAATAGAGTAACAATGCTTTATTTTTCCAAATCTTCAAGCAACTAACCTGCCTCAATGATGATAGAGGCTTCTTAAACATGTTTACATGTTATACCAATAGTCTACAACTACCATTGGAAAATATGACTGTCCGTCTTCTTCTAACCAACAAAAATGAAAAAAAAATGTATATTGCAACTTTTGTAAAGTTGCTACATTATTCACAACTTTAAACACAACCCCACTAGGACCCTATATGACTTCATTTACATTAGAAATTGGTCAAATAGACCTTATTATAATAATGAAATGACTTAACCCTATTCTAGACTCCAAAATGCAAAATCAATCCAAAATTTGCAAGGATGCTCCTGCACCTAGTAGCAGAGGGCAAGCAACAACTGGTGGCTAGATAAGTAGGAAGGCTAGGGTATGTGCAGGATCATGATGGGCCAAAAAGTGGCAATATGATGGGTATGTGGCTGACGAAATTTTTTTGACCCAAAATTGATGAAACGAAAAGGGTTTTCAAAGGAGATTCTCAGCTTTCCACCAATATAAATTATGCTTTACTTTGAATTTAATAAGTAATTATTATTCATTTTCTATTTGAGTTACGACTAAAGTCCTGATTGATAATCTAATTGAATTTTTTTTATAGATTTCCAACGATAGTACATTTTTTTAATCCAAAAAATGTGTCACATTCTATGCTTTGCATACTATAGGATTAAAAAAATAAAAAATTGAATTTCATGAAGTTTTTACCAAGTTAAGGTAGTCAGACATAAGAGTTTTTTATATTTTTTAAAATTTGTAGTAAAAATTCATAATTAATTATTTACTTGGAAAAAATTACAAAAAATATGCATCACATTGGGACATGAGTCCTCTACTTATATCTAAAATCATATAAAAAATTATTATCATTTTATTGTGATTAGGGTGGTAGACAAACACCTACTTTTTTTTCCCTAAAATTTAAGTACTTGCATTGAAATTTCAAATTTTCACCAAATAGATTGTTTTAAACAAACCTATTAGTTTAGAAATTACATTCAATTTTCTACAGATTCTATTCTTACATATTTTTGAAATAATATAGATAACTTATTCAAATTTTTACATCAAGTTGCCTAACTCTAATTTTTTTGATTTTTTTGCCACTTAAGGGCCTGTTTTTTCCATGATGATCCTGCACATACCCGCTAAAGCTAATGCAAGTCAGCTCAACCAGGATTCTTCATTCAAGCAATGACAGTTCCCCCTTCTTTACATATACATTTCCTTTTATCTATAAATGTATAGTTTTTTTTCTTATTTGCATTAAAATAGTCAATCCTTCTGCTTATGAGGGACACTATCTACACTCATGATTATCAATAAAGACTACCTTTTCAATAAATATTGAATCTCTTCTCTGTTGTATGCAATGAAATAATCTAATAATGCAATCTTTTGATAATTTATTTTATGCATATGAATGAACATAGCAGAATTAAATGTGTGCCTTTTCCCTTTACTTTTGCAAAACAATCGCAGCTCTACCTATTTGAGCTGGTAGCTAAAATAGGTAATAGGACTACTTGGATATTGAAGGTTTTGAACCCTTCTATTAAGTCCCATACCCTATGCTGGTATGAATGCATTCTTACATTCTTCGCAACCGCTTGTTCTCTTACCTATTTCACCACTAGCCCTGAATCTTCAAACATTTGTATTGCTTCAATTCTCATTTGTTCTACCAATTTTAGACCATGAACCAAGCATTCATACTCTACATTATTGTTTGTGCACATAAATTGGAATCTGAAAGCTCTAAGATTTTCTGATCTAGTAGGAGATATGAGGTGAATCCTTGCTCCTGAGCGTACCTTACATCTGGCACCATCAAAATGCAATTTACACAAGCCATGTTCATATTTTTTGTGGTCATGTGAGTCCTTGTATTCCTTGATCAGCTTTGGCATGGCTTATTCTTCATCAAAAGTCACATATGGACCTAGACTAGTGGCATGGAAATTGTCAAAGGGGTCTGAATCTATAAATTGATTCAATAAGACCTCCTCCTCTAGGCTCCAATCACCCATTTCTTCCTCATCCTTGAGAATCTCAACACAATACATTTCTTTCTTGGATATAGATTTGTGGATGGCTTTAAAACTCATTACGACATCTTTTGCGATATGCTCAGGATGGAGTGGTTTGGACAAATTTTCATCTTTGCACCATGCTTGGTTCTCAATATCAAGTGGGGCAAGTCAAGAGCTAGGTATCCATCGATTTTGGCTATGAAATCTCTTGAAAAGCACATCCTAAAAGAGGGAAGGATTTCAATTATGACCACTTCTTGGGCAACCATTTGACCTGGGCAAGAATATAGGGTTAAGGGGAGGCTTTTAATTTGGCTTATAGCTAGAAAATTCTTTCCATCTAATTACATAATTCCCTTGTCAAGGGGCTCATATTTTAAATCAGAGCGTCAGCTACTATTCTAGGAATTGCAATGGTGCTAGTGCCTAAATCTATCATATTGTTTTGCATAAATTTGTCTCCCAAAATAAGAGTTAAGAAAAAAAGGGTAGGCTTTTATTTAAATACCTCTTTTTTCTTCGCTTTTTCTCCACTATTCATAAATTTTGCGGCCTTTGAAGAATGAGGCCCTTGAATAGATATCTTATCCTTCTCTTGGTTGTGAATTGAGGTTGAGACTAGTTGTGAGGGTTACTCCTCTTCCTTCAGAGCATCTTGCAACAAGGGCTTTTGTTATGCGATGGCCAAAATATCCCATAAAGATACGTTGGTGGGAGCTTTATTTAGTGTCTCTACCATGTTAAGTAACCCAATAAGGGGTACCTTTGGCTTCTAAATCACCTCCCTTGGTTTCAAAACTAGTTGATCCATTGTAGGCAGACTAATTGCTTTATCCGCGACTCTTTGTTGGGTTGGTAATTATTGTGCTTGTAGTTGCAACCACTGTGGTTGTTGCACTTGCAGTGTTTGGGGCACGTACTCCCTGATAAGTCTACGTTTTGATTAGTCATTGTAGTCTTACTACACTTGTGGTGCACCCATTGTTGGAACTTCATTGGTAAATATTGATTCTTCTCCCTCCATCCAAGAAAAGAGTGCTTGGTCGGGGGAGATGTCTATCTCTTGTTCTAGAGACATAGCTTGCATTTGAGCACTAATACTAGTGCTCTCTATTCCATGAGACTAATAATATCTGATATCTGAAGGAATGCTTTGGCTCCTTTGCTCTTCCAACTTCTATTGGAGATTCCCCTTGGATAGTTATGAGGCAGGTGGGCATCATTACATGGGAAACACTAGACATTTATGTTCTTCACAATATTTTTCTACTTGGGGACTAAGTCCTTGTTGGGGTTTGGCCTAATAGTCTAGAATGGAATGGTCACTGGGACTATCTGGCCCAACAATGATGGTTGGTTGTTTCCTCTCAGATCTCCCTAGTATGAACCTTGCTGGGTGGCCTTCCTCCTTGATAATTTTGTGGGGGAGGCTTCAAAGGTGCTACTTGCTAGTGCTTTATAATGACGAGCTCATTCAAACAGTCCTAAGCATATTTTTGATATCATTCATCTTCATGGCTAGCAAAGACAAACCTGATGTGCTCACTTTTGTACTCCAAGGTATACACACATTGATGGTGGGGGCATAGTTGATGTATTTGGAGCTACTTCCTCTTGCATCCTACTAGATATTTCCACACACATTGTTATTATTGGTCATGGTGGGAGCATCTCATAATCAATCAAACTAATCTTTGGCCTCATTACAAGATCATATATATTAGGAAGATTGTCACCTCCAAGCGACTGTACCATAACTGCAATATCCAAATTAAAGGCCTTCAAGTAAAACATGAACGCCATTGTTGGCATAGTTCAAGCTGAAATGGGAATCCTTTGCTAGGTTTAGTGGAACCTAGTATTAAAAAATTTCATGCCTTCAAAGGTGCTCTTTCGACTGTTATTAGCTGTTGTAATAAAGATAAGCAATCTCCCTTTTTTGAAAATCGCTCGAAGAGTTTAGTTTCAAGTTCATCTCAAAAGTTGATGGTAGTAGAAGCTATAGACCTATACCAATCCTAAGCCTTACCTTTAAAGGATGCGACCAATAATCTAAGGGCTATATTCTGCTCTATGATGTTATAGATTTTTCAAACATTTTCCACATCCTAAAGATGTTATGATGGCATTTTAAAATCTTCACCGAAAAACTTCAAGACTTCTTTGAAAGCATTAGCGAGGATATCAACCCATACTTCTGGAGGGCTAGGAGGAACTAGTGGACTATCGTTGTCCCAGGTTACAAAATTTCTTAGGGGTTGTTGAATCATGGTGAATAAACCTCTATGAACATAGAAAACAAGTATTCTAATTTGAAAGGATTTGTCAACTGGTGGAGTAGATATATCTCTTGAGTTAGGGCTAGTACTTCTAGCTCTATACCTTATAATAGGTGATATAGAACTAGTAATGTGTCTCTTCTAAGGAGAAATGATGGTAATTAGGAGTACTAAAAATTACCTCTAGAAGATGCCCTTATTTGGATTCTAAGCATGAGTCTACTGACTCCACCTATAACCTCCTCTACTGATCAGATTCAAGTGCCTCTTCAAGACTGGGTATTAGATGCTATGAAAGATCTTTGAGTCCCATCAGGCATACTAGAAAAATAACTATTGATCATAAAAGCTTGCACCTCTTCGAACAGCCATATGGGAAATTCAATGAATGGGAGACCTACTTGCACTTCATTAAATGACCTCAAGGATTTTTAAAGAAGTTCGCTCTTCCTTTCTGTTTAGGAAAAGGAAGAAGGAAATGCAGAAACAAAACTTAAATAAGGTGATGCGCCAAAAAGGGTTTACAACATTTCAAAACCCTAACAGGTTTTCAATTTTGATAAAGTAAACACATAATTCCATAGACCCCTCATTGTTGAAAGGATAATGAACAGCTAATTCCTATATGAGCATAGAGAAGTGATTCAAATCCTTTTTTGGGAAGCACCATTAAGGTTTGATAGAATATGGTGAATCTGAGATGAAAAGTGAGGCTTCAAACCCCTTGCAGAACTATTTTTCCCCAAATAGCATAGCATGAAATGTGCAGTCTTGATAATAAATGAAAAAGTATCAAAATATGGTCCACTTCATTGAAGGTCTAAGTTATAGAACATAAAAGTTGAACTAAGAATTAATCATCAAGGTTACATCCGAATAAAATGACAGAGCATAAATATTTATGAACAAAGAGTAAAAATGTAAGAAAAAGGCAATATAGGAACAATCTAATACACATTTTCCTTATATTACTTGATCTGGAAAATAATACAAAAGATGCCAAGGTCGAATAACTGATCTGGATAGTTATCTCAAAAATTGACTACAAAATTAATATAGGGCAGTAAGAATACTATAAGAAATATGTTACCTCCTAATATAATTTGAACTCTTGTTGGAACTAACTTTTTTTTCTATTGAGAGAGGCTCAAAAATTCCCTTTCATAAGGTAAGGGGAGCAAACAAGCAAAAATCAATTTCTCCACCACCTTAACAAAAACCCTAACATGTGGCAACAAAAATGTGGTCTCAAAAACCCTAATGAAGATCAGATTGAATTATGGAAATCCAAGCAATAAAGTTTGAGTTGCTTGTTGTAGTGATCTTCGTGACCAACTATCAATCTAGAATTCTAGGAGCTGCTAAATGTCTTTTATGTAATAGAAGAATTGCGGCGCTGAGAAAACCTTGGCTAGGAAAATCTGATTTGATCGTCATGTGAGCAGAGACGGTGTCATCTAGTGGATACTAGCACCTAGGACTACTAGGAGAAAGTAGAAATCATCAATACTTGACAACACTCTTCAAAAAATTCCATTCCTAACACTGTAGAAACCCCACCCGACAAAAATTGAGCCACATGGTACGATGGTAGGCATTCTTCAAAATATGCTCTAGCTACTTGTTAGAAAACCCCCTGAAGTGGCCACGTGGCATACTTTATGTTTGATAGTGATGTGATATTTCAAAAATCCACATAGCCACTACATGGCACCATTGGATGCTTTTTAGGAAAAAGGAAAACCGAGGACGTCCAAAAGATGTTCCAGCGTGACATGTGGCGAGGCCGATAGCAAAGATTGAAAAATAGTAACAACGAGAGAGCTTGCAGGATAAAAAAGAAAAGCAAAATACATACGAACATACTTAGAGAAAAAATGGCTAGATACAGTTTACATAGAAATGAACTTGACATTTCATTCTAGGACCAATCATATTAATGTACACTTCATTTTGTGAGTGATATGGTTGACGATGGTAAGGTGAAGCTTATTAAGGTAGAGAATAAATTATGAATGTTTCATATTCATTAACTAAACCTATGATCATAGATAAGTTCAAATGGTGTTTAGATTCTATGGGCCTCTTGACTACTAGAAGTTGATTCTATGATGGTATGGTTCCCTTGGCTCTTACAAAGTATTCAAAAAAGATAAAATGTTGAAAATTTAGGTGTCTAAACCTTACAATTTTTTAATTTATTATTGATATTTTTATAATTACCCAAAATGGTTTCTAATTTATATTATTAAATAATAATTCTCTACCAAAATGAGGTGTGAGATTGTGTTGGCACTTGTGCCATATGCTAGTGCCTTAAAAAATGATTTATTAATTGTCAAAAGGTATCCACTTAGTGAACTATATTATAGAAGGCCTATTTTAAGGATGTTATGACAATTCTAATAGCCAAAAATAGGGGAAGTTACTTTAGATGTGATGACCAACATCTATAAAAAATTATGATAGATTCCTTATAAGGTTGTAATTCTGTATTTTTCTTGGATGTTCTACTCATGTGAGGGCAAGATAATTTATGCCTCCATTTTTACGACCTATTTTTGGGTATGTATGGTCATTTCTAGCACCTTATTTTGGGTCATGGTAAATTAGCACTTTGTTTACAATACCATTTATGCTATTTTGTATTTTATTTTCCTTTATAATAAGTCTTTGATATTTTATTTTTTATGTTGAGAGTTTATAGTACATAGATGCTATTGGAATGATATTATAATTACTCCTTGGGTGATCCCACAAAGCTGGTTTACAATTTCTGGGAGATTCTGATTTTTGTTGAAATCACATATTTTTATAAAATATAATGATTTAAGCTTAAAAAGTTGCATTTAAAGCATTCCAATTGAAGAGGGTTTGATCAAACTACCTTAGATCAAACCCCCTTGGATAGAACCCTGCTAGTTTTAAACCATACCTATAACAAAGTCTTCTTTACACCTATCAAAATGTTGATAAAAAACCACTTTTGATTTACCTTTTGGGGGATCAAATGAATTCATTTAACATTTATTTTTTGTAAGTATGTATTCCTTATTATAAGCTTCCCAAAAAGTATAATTTTAAATAAATTTAATTTTATTATTATATTTATTTTTATTTCTTGTGAATGTAGATTTTTCATCGAAATTCAAGCTCTTTGTTCTGCACATGTGGAAAAATAGCAGATTATTAAAAAAAAATTGAAAAATATGAGTGCACTATATATTGAAGTCCTTGATCCAACAAAAAAAAACATTTTGATACATACAAAAAAAGTTACGTGTTATACCGCTATGTCTGAATTGTAATTGGTTTGACTTCAAAACTTGATTAAAGAAAAAATATTCAATAAAAACTATCTAACCAAGTGGAAGCACTAGATATCAAAGTTACAAATCTAAATTCAAAAGAATTAGAATATTATCCTTCATAGAAAAAGAGTTATGCATTATACGGTGAGCGTCACTTTTTAAAAATGTTGTTTTCTGAAAAAAACTAGTTTTCGAGGGAGATGGAAAAAGAAGTGCAATCTAATTCCAAAAATTTTGAAAAAAAATATATTTAGAATCTACAGACAAAATGTCATGAAACTCTAGTTTGCATCATCTTCAAATTCCTCACGGTTTAGTCGCTATAGGTGCCTGAAAGTGAAGATTTAGTTAAAAAATAGTTATTTCAATGTCCAGTTTGGCCAAAAATTGTAAACCACTATTGTGGGATCACTCCCTTGTTATATATATATTTTTAAGGTATGCATGGGAAGTGCATGAATCCAATTACAAAGACACCATGAAGGTAAATAGAATGATTCTTACAAGAATAGAAACTAAAATAATAAGAAAAATTAAAAGGATATAAAAGCCAACAAGGACCAACAAATGCTTTTGATTGGAGCCACGAATCAGGGATGAGTTTTGAAAGGAACCCATAACCTTCAATAATGGATGAAAAAAAATTCAAGCCAGTTTGAATATAAACATCACCAAAGGGCAGAGAAGAGGAGCCATGACTAAATGAGATGTCCTGCCAATTTTTAGAGAAGAAATCTCAACCAAAGGATTCTCAAACACAATAATAATTTTTATTTTTAATCTTTCTTGGGGAACATCTACCCATATCAATAAGGTCCTTCTTTATGGAATCTAGTTCCTTCCCTTTGTCTAAAGATTCGGGAAAAAACTCCATGGGCTGCCTATCCAAAGAGGTAGGCCCAAGGATATTCAAAACCAAACCTTTATGCCTTATCCTGGAGTGTAATTTGAGCAACATAAATGGTTCATAAATAATTTCCTACTCCTAGAAACCTATCTTGGAGCAAAAATTGATATTTCTTGGAAAAATCTTATCAGTTTCAACACAAACACAAAACATGGTGGAAATAATCATTTTTCTATATTTGGTAACATTGTTAATGGAAACCCATCAACCAATAGCACTAGATATACCTTGGATGATACTTTCATCCAAGAATTCCATTGGGAGCTCAAGAAGATGAACCCAAATAGCATCCATTTTCACCTTGGTAGCATCAAAGCTAGTAATCTATCTTGATAAATGAAGATAAGACCTACCAAGAAACTAGGGACCTCCTCATAGAACTCTTGAATAGTTCTCCATGGAAAAAAAATGAGAAAACGAGATATTTTTTAACATTGTAGCAATACGAAGACCAAAACATTCCAGCATTTGGTTGCCCATCTAGGAATAACATCAATGTTGGCCAATAACCAAAGAATCTACCAATGAGGGTAGAATCTAATGTAGTAGAAGCTCTATCTAAGGAGACACCAAGAACCCTAATAGAGGCACAAGGAACACCACTAAGACCAAGAATACGAACATGGGTTTCCATGGAGGAGGAGATAACCCCATCACAACAAGCTTGAGACTCACACAAGGAGGAGAGGGTGTATAAAGAAATGTACCATCCATAACAAAGTAAAGAACATGGAAAAAAATAGGAGCCACCTCTTGGGGAGGAAACCTTGTACAAAATCCCACACCAAAATATAGGGAAGGATCAACATCTACATCATGCAAACCAACAACAAGGGAAGGCATGCAATTTAAAAATAGCAAAGGAGATGAAGCAGGATAAAAAAAAATATCAATGAGAGCTCACACCATGCTAAGGAGAAAGCTCAAACTAAATAGGGCTAGAGTAACAAAGCAATGTACAGTTCATGCAATAGGGTAGAAAAACTCCCCTCCTAAGAGAGCTACCAAGGTCACACAATCGAGGCCTAGAGAGGTTAAGCTTAGTAGACACTGGAGAAGCATTTCACTTAACAATATGCATCTTAGAATGTAAATGCATTTGAACAAACCATTGTGCCTCCATCAATGGTGACAAGAGAGAATCATCCTTTTCAACCTCCACCTAGGAGTTCCTTTCATCAAAGGACATAGACTTCCTACTATCGACACATAGTTGGGCATTCATATGAGACTCTAGGAGAATGTTGAGGAGAGTTTCCTCCTCCTTGTCCAATTCATTCTCCCAAATATTCAAATCAAACTCCTTTGAGTCACCCCATCGCTTTCCTTGTCATCTAAATCATCATCACAAAAACCTTCACTAGAGAAAATACTGTTTCCAAGACCATTGCAAGATGTCGTCACTACTAGTTTTTTGTCCTAGCTGTAGAAAATGCCATCGTGCGTACTCCTTGTTATGTGGGTGAAACTATTATAAAATCATCTAAACTTGACTTAAGACTAGCGTTACGAATGTGTTTAGTCAACCTCTGGAGGGAAATATTTTGGTAAAAATCATCTAAACTCGACTTAAGACCAAAAAAATTATGGACCAATCATCTAAACATGACAAGACCAAAAACATTGTGGACCAAGGTGGAAAGCGTGTGTTTTGGAATATGTACACATATAATTATAATTAGAGGATGGATAAGGTGAATATATAGGAATGTGTAAACACATAGATAAGATAAAGGATAAGTACATATAAATGTGTGTGTGGGATAGGTAGATGACAGAGGTCAAGAGATTCAACTTTACAAAAATTTATGTCATTTGTCAATATGAAATGCATCAAGACACTCTCCATACAAAATTAAAAATGACAGATTTTATATTTCCCTATGATATATAATTAAATTTATTTTTATTAGAACATTGTTGAAAATAACATAAAAATTGTTGTCATTTTTTTAAATGGCATACTTGCCTCTCTCATATATTGTAATAAAATGATAATTATAATAACTAGCACTTAGCATCTTTGGGAGGATGCAAGGGATGTGCCAATAGGCCTAAAAAAATATTTCAATTAACAATCATAATTATAGAAAATATCAAATACAAGTTATCCAAAGAAAAAAGGATATAATCAACAAGCAAACTTGTTCATTTTTGCTAAATGGAAATTTTAATAGTATGAGACTAGAAAAGAAATGCTACCACAACTGTGAAATTCTCTTTGAACTCTTATGATGAAAATGAAGCCAAAAAACACCAAAATCAAATCTTCCAAATAAAATCAAATTTTATCCAACTAAAATCAGATTTTATCCAACTAAAATCAAATCTTCCAAATAAAATCAGATTTTATCTAGATAAAATCAAATCCTCCAAATAAAATCAGATTTTATCTTAGATCATATATTATTTTAAAATCATAAATTGTTTTCAGACATATCATAAATTGTTTTCAAGCATAGTAAACAATGAAATAAAAATTGTTTTTAGGTGTGACAGGTTTACCTTGAATAATTAACATTTAATTTATTTAATATAATCTTAAAATTATTACTACTGAAAATAATATAAAACATTATACCAAATTTTGCAAAAGAGCTGTAGTGGGCATGACAAAAAGATGATGTTGATGGAGGCTGTGAATTTGATATTATGAATAAGACTTTTCTGTCTACAGGCTGAAGCACCTGTGCAGGAAACTGTACGTTTGCCAGGGTTTTTATCTTCAGGATATGGACATAAAGAGGAATTTTCTAAATCTGGAAGCACAGACAACGCATTTGGACTGTTTGACACAATGTCTTAAGTTTCTCAAGCAAAACAATTTATAATTTGTGGTTGTTTGTTTATTATATTTTCTTGAGTCATTGGTGATTACTACTATACCTAGAAATTTTTTGAAGTCCCTTTGGTTACTAAAGTAATACTCAGTCTAAACAATAATTGAATAGGATAACCATATTTTATATGTTGGATTCTTTCCCCTATATTTTTATATATATTTTTTCAAAATGCTACATTCAATCTTCACAACTGTGTAGACTAAGGTGAAGAGATCTCATCTTTTATGTCGCGTTAGAAAGGGTCTAAATGGAATCTTGGGCTCACAAAGGAAACATCTTTCTTTTAAACCTTCAATTGTGTAACAACCAAACTGTAATCTGATAGTTTATGAATTCCTGAGAGCCTGGGAAAATGGAGGAAATGCCAATACTCGGTGTGTATTTATATTGGAACCACTGGGTTCTTATGGGAGCAGTGTTTTCTGTGACATTAATTGTCTGGAAAATAATATGGGTTGCAGGAGGAAGCACCAAAAACCAGCATATATCACTGCCACAGGTTCTACTGGATGGCCACTCATTGGAGAATCGATCAGTTTCTATCGAGCACTGAGATCCCCTCTTCATCCACGACAATTCATTGAAGATCATGTGAATATGTAAGACCGTCTATATTGTAGATTTATCCAAACTTATTATTTTAGTTATTATGTCCACAAAAGTTTGCTGTCCTGAAAATTAAAAACCTGAAACAGATGAAATGAAAAGGTATATACTAACATATTATATTGGTAGTTATACATAATATTTGTTTTATTTTTCTTTTTTCTTTTTGGGTTCTTTTTTCTTTTTTGGGGGTTACATTGGTGTTTGTAGTTGATTCATCTAAAGAAAATATTAAAAAGAATTTTCTTTTCATTCTCTTGATTTTTGTATTTTTTCAATTGATGATTTTATATCATTCATAAGATTGTATTTGATATTCATTATAGGGGCATGAGTCTTAAGTCAAAACCTCCAAAGACTGAGGGGTATCCATTCCACCAAATTCAGGTGGGACACGATCCCAGCCTCATCCCTTACAGTGTCAGGGTCTTTCATTCACAAAACATGATCCCTGGTCCCTTGTGGGTTCGTTCAGAACCATTCAACTTTACCAGTAGACCAAATTCACCCATTGACTCTCTCTTGTATTTTCAACATTTAGTTTTTTCACAAATTTTGACCTTTTGTCCAATAACCTATTTTATTCAAAGATGAAATTTTTTATTTTCAACTATTTGTTATCTATTTTATTATGATATTATAATACTGAATTTTGAAGTGTGATTTGATTTCAAAAATTATTATATGTTTGGTTTTAAAAAATCTCCTATTATTAAGTATTCAAATTAGCATTGACTAGATATTTAAGTACGAACAACGCAAAAAATATACAATCTCAACAATAAATACAACACAAAAACTCTACAGTCTCAACAAAACTTCGTAAAGAAGATTTAAAGATCTAGATTCAAATAGGGGAGAGGACCCAGTAGTTGTGCATCCTAACTTCACGCTGCTAATTATCCTACGTGGAAATTTCAAATCACTCCCAATTTTTTACAGCAGCTTACTTGGCAAGTTCCCTACTTATAACTAAGGTTTCAGAGTCACATCATCAAATATGATGCCACATCAGCATGCTTTTTGTCAAGGTGTCCAAAAAGGCCCAAAAAAAAAGTGAGACCAATACTTGTACATTCACAGCATGTTTTATTGAGCGCTGATGTGGAATCACATGATTGGTTGCTTTTCAGATCAAAGGAATACATTTTGTTTAATTATGGGTAGTAATCATCAACACTAACAACTTTAAAGTCACAACTATTGGTCCAATATTGATAAAAATATTGGACATTATATAAACAACTACTATCACAACTATTGAAATATGCTCAGGTACTGGGTCCTCTCCCCTAGTTTAAAGAAGTTTTACAGATCTAAGATTCACAACTACTATCACAACTATTGAAATATGCTCAAGTACTGGGTCCTCTCCCCTAGTTTAAAGAAGTTTTACTGGGTCCTCTCCCCTAGTTTCAGAGTCACATCATCAAATATGATGCCACATCAGCATGCTTTTTGTCAAGGTGTCCAAAAAGGCCCAAAAAAAAAGTGAGACCAATACTTGTACATTCACAGCATGTTTTATTGAGCACTGATGTGGAATCACATGATTGGTTGCTTTTTAGATCAAAGGAATACATTTTGTTTAATTATGGGTAGTATTCATCAACACTAACAACTTTAAAGTCACAACTATTGGTCCAATATTGATAAAAATATTGGACACTATATAAACAACTACTATCACAACTATTGAAATATGCTCAGATACTGGGTCCTCTCCCCTTGTTTAAAGAAGTTTTACAGATCTAAGATTCAAATACATTTGTTTTTTATCTTTTATATGACAGACTGAAGAAGAAAATGTAAATTATTTGTAATGCAGGTATGGGCCAATTTTCAGGTCTAACTTATTTGGAAAAACACGCATAATTGTATCAGTGGATCCAGAGTTCAGTAGATATGTTCTCCAAAACGAAGGCAGATTGTTTGAGGCCAATTACCCTGCCTCTTTGAAAAATCTTGTAGGAAACTATGGTTTGCTCAATGTTCATGGTGAACTTCAAAGAAAGCTCCATGCAACTGCTGCCCATTTGTTGAAGCACGAGAACCTCATCTCAGGTTTCATGGACGATATACAAAATGCCATCCTCACTGGAACACAGAGATGGCAAGATGAGTGTGTCACTTATCTTCAAAAAGAATGCAATAAGGTATGCAGCATATATTTATTTCATGAAATGTTCTTTATAATTATCAGCAGTAAAAGAAGAATATTTAAACATTGTAAGAAGGATTTAAAAGTAAAAATCCATCACAGTGTTTGTTATTTGTAATTTTGTATGTCTCAAATGATAAACTTGAAATATCCTGCTGTTAGTTTTTACTATAAAAAGGGCTTAAATCATTTACAAAATACTGATTTGAAGGTATGGGATGCATAGAAGGGGCTCCTGCTGTAAAGCTATACATGTAAAATTAATAGTGATTATTTTTGTAAAATAATGAATTTAAGTTGCAATTTACATTTATTTAATATAATATTGTATTCTAATTTTTAGGGTTTGTACAGGTTCTTCTGAATATAATGGGGAAAAAATTGTTGGACTTACCTCCTTATGAAGATATGAAAGAAATCTACAAAGCTTTTGAGGAATTTGTTGGAGCTCTTCTTAAAATCCCCATCAAATTCCCAGGATCTGATTATGCAAGAGCGATTAAGGTAGCTGTTCTGATTCCATTAAATATTTGATGAGTATAAATGTATTTTGGATACTATACTGATGTTGGCTCATGAAGAATGCAGGCAAGAGAAACCATCATTAGAAAGATTGAAGAGTGTATAGAGGAGAGAAGGCAGCATCCTCAAGTGATCCGCAATGATCTGCTGACCAAACTTGTGAAAGAAGAATCACTGCCGGATGAAATTATTGCAGATTTTTTATTGTTTTTGCTGTTTACTGGTTATGAGACTTCTTCCACAGCAATGGCGTTTGCTATAAAATTTCTTACAGACAGCCCAGAAGCATTGGAGGAGCTGAGGGTGAGTATGTAGTTGTAGCTCAAAATGAAATTATGTATTGCATACTACTAATACTTATTAAGCATAAGACTGAGTGGTCTATTAAGTTGGGCTTATGCAAAGAAAGAGCCTAAACAGAGTTGAGTTGTGGTTTTTTATCTTGGATTATGCAGGCTGAGCATGACTCTCTGTTGAAGGATAAAGGAAATAAAAAGCTAACATGGGACAACTACCAAGCAATGAAATTCACTCATTGTGTGAGTCTATAATTTAATCTTCTTTATCATGTTCTTGTCTTCTACACATTATTAGAATGCTTAGCTGAGTAATTGGCATCCATGTGTTGGCATGGCAGGTGATAAAAGAAACTCTTCGATTGGGCAATGTTGCCCCAGGGGTTTTCAGAGAAGCAAAACAGGATGTTAAGTTTAAAGGTACCATTTGGCAAAAACTTCGTTTAAATTTCATATTGCTTAAGGTGAAGAAATTGAATAATTTAGAGTTAGTCTATTGTAAATAACTGCAAGTGCAGATTTCATCATTCCCAAAGGATGGACAGTGTATGTGCTCCTGAACGGCACACATTTGGATGAAAAATACTATCCAAAACCACTCACATTCAATCCATGGCGCTGGCAAAATGAGTCTGCTCTAGTATGTGAAGACACCAACCTCATTTAACTGTGAATTTTAAAAAAGTATGGATGGTATTATGTACTATTTAATGCTAATCTGATCGAACTTGTTCCTTTAATTTGCAGGAATTATCTGACAATCCATGTTATATGCCATTTGGGAGAGGTGCCAGGTTTTGTCCAGGATACCATTTGGCCAGATTTGAAATTGCTCTCTTTTTGCATCACTTCGTCACTAGGTTTAGGTGAGAGTGTCCTTTTCCAAAAGTAGGGGCAGTGTAAAATTACTGTGGGAAGAAGTCTATGACTTTTGGAGTAAAAAAGGTGAAGAAATGACTAATTTGAATAATTGATGGAATGGGCATGCAGATGGGAACCGACTGAAGGTGATCGAATCTGTTACTTTCCTGTCCCTACCTTGGTAAAGGGTCTTCCAATTCGCCTATATGCTCGTAAATGCGATGCAAATAGGCGGATAGCTTCATTACAGATTGATTGTTGAAAATATAATCTCAACTATCAACATTAAGATCTGATATTTGACATTTGCTAAATCTCTGACAGCAGTTGATTTTGGGCAAGGAGAAAATATTCTCATTAAATGGAATGTTCAGATCTGATTTCTGACATTCTCTCTACTTTTAGAAAAAAACATTAATCTCTCTATATTTTTGTAACAAAGTTCGAATCTGATTTTTCTGCAATAGGGAATTAATTTCTGATTTGTATGTTTATAAAAAGTAAGAGAGCAAAGAACAAAAAGGGAGAAGAAGAAGAAAAACAGAGCAGTGAAGCTCTGTTGAAATTATTCCAGATTTTTAATAGATATATGTAGCTAGTTATTATCTAATTTTTGCTGTGCATTATGTGTGTTGAGGGCAGTATTTTTATGCACTTTATTTTGCCATTTTATTGCTGTTGTATGCATATTTTTGTTTGTTGTTTGCATTTTCATTTTGCTGTAATATACTCAATGTTTGCTCAATAGTTTTCACTTAAGTTTCAACTCAGAAAGTGAATAACAGAAGTTTTCAAAAGACAACAAATGAAAATTTTCCTTTTCAATAACATAATTGCACATTGCATAAAAAAATTTCCACATGTCATTGCATAAATGAAATAACATTACATAATTCCAAGTGAATGAAACTCATCCTTTCAAATACAAATTACAATTGATCCATGATCATGTTCATATACAAATTCATAACTTACAAGAGTTCAAGGTCAAGGTGTTCTCATCTAGATCACACTTCTTTTGTTTCATAAGTCTCAAATGTCGTCTCCAAGAGACAGATTATCACCCAAGCGTTTTTCCTTCAACCATGGACTTAGCAGTCCCCCAAACATCTTCCTAACCGAAAGTGGTCATACCTTTCAATGAAGAGTTCGGTATGGAAACCTCTAGTAATACACATCTAAGTATTGGTGTTGTATCCTACATAATAAGTATGACCATACAGCTATGGATACTCTCCAACCATGTAACATACCCAATGTTTACCCAACAATTTTCACCTAAGTTTTAACTCATAAAGTAAATAATACAAGTTTCCAAAAGAAGGGAAATGGAAATTTTTGTTTTCAAAAAGATAATTTCACATTGCATAAATAATTTTCACATATCATTGCATAAATGAAATAAAAATTATATAATTCCAAGTAAATAAAACTAATCTTTTCAAATATAGATTACAATTCATTCATGATCATAATCATATACATATTCATAACTCACAAGAGTTCAATGGTCAAGGTTTCCTCATTTGGATCACGCTTCTTTTGTTTTATAAGCCTCAACTGATGTCTACAAGAGGGAGAGCATCACCCAGGTGCTTTTCCTCCAACCACAGACTTAGCAGTCCCCCACACATATTCCTAACCAAAAAATAGCCCTACCCTTCAATGAAGAGTTTGGTATGGAAAACTCTAATGATGCACATCTAAGTGTCTGGTGTTGTGTCCTACATATCTAATACAGTCATACAACTATGGATACCCTCCAACCATGCATGATTCTACTGACTAGCTATGCAAACCTAAATCACAGTGAACAAACAAAGTGTAAGTAACGACTTCTACACCTAATTTGGCCAATTTTTTTATTTAATCAAATCCACTTTCTAAGAAGCGGTGTTGTATGTTCACCCACCCTTACTCAACTTGGAAACTCTACTGACCAATGGCTAATTATTATCTTGGTTGTCCCCAAAGTTAACATTCATAAACATGATTTCATTCAAAAAGTGATGACACACTAATATTGATTTCGTAGACCAAATAAGTTTGACACAATCTCTTGAATACCCCATTACATACTTGTAACATTTAGGGTCCGACAACTGCCTCTTATTTGAGTGTTTACCCTAACCCTAGGGAATAACCTACCGTTCTGATATAAGGGATATAAGCTTCTGAGAACGTAAGTTCTCTACTCATGGTCAAATTACCATACACACTCTATTATGACTTACAATCCCTATGTTGAAAACACGCATAACTCATTCAATACAATACAATACAATGCAGTATTATTATGATATTATCCTATAACCTTATTTCATCTTCTCTTTGATATGCTACTCAAACAATATAGTAAAGATGACTTACTTATCATGTACTTCATGATTCAATATTCTACTTATCTCGTGTATTTATAGTATAGCTATATGCATATACAAGCTAGCTACTTGCACATGCAGTCTCATTATTCCAATAACAATAATATGCACACAATGATAGCTCAATCATACTTAGAAAATAATAAAACTTAGAATCAAAATTAAAAACATGAAAGAGAAAGAGATATCTTAATCATTCCTAAATTAAAATAGCTCCTGCAACTCCTTGCTTTCAAACTCAATGACTGAGCCTGCTGCCTTTTCTATTCTCAACTCACAAATGACAAAGTGAATGCATAAAATAAATTGATAAAGGACTGCAAACAAACCAAGAATGACCAACCTTTCCACTCTCTCTTGACAATTGAAATGTATATTTCCAAATATACTTGCTCACAATACACTATTTCCTCATAATCTCACGTATATCCAATGCCCAAAATAACAATACGAATGCACCAAAGATGAAAAAAAAAACTATGAGAAGCTGCATTCTTTTATACTATAATGTAGAAGTGGTTGATCCCTTAAAGAAAGCTATGTCTTGCTTATTTACTGTCACCTCTCAAACTTCTTTTCCAGTCATGGGTATTAGTTGTGCAAAATTAGTTGAAAAATGACTCTCAAAACAACTCAATCTCCTCCCAGATCAACATGGATTGTTGGGTGCAACCTTTCTTGTTTGCTAGAAATTTTAGCATAGAAAAAAAATCCATCCATATGGCACATTGAAATCCTAATACAATAGCAACTCAAATAGTTTCCCATTCACCCATACGTGGGCCGCTTATTACCTTTTTACTCAGTCAAAACTTGCAACTTTAGCATGGCAGATTTAACATGCATGTTTTGGTATTTGGGTCGCATGACTTATAACTCTGTAAATAGTGATTACTTATGCCTTATGTGTGGCTTTGTTGCCACCTTTTATATGCCTAGTGTGACATTTCATGCCTCCAATATGGTTGTTGTCGCATTAAAATGACATTAACACACACATATATATCCTCTTTGGTATGTAATAATATACATATATAAATATATATACTTAGAGCATTCACTCAATATATATATATATATATATATATATATATATATTTGGGTGTCTGCATATGTACTACGTATCTATGTACGAGTATATGTATGCTCATACCTACATACATACATATATATGTGCCACTATATATATATACATATATTTATTTTATATATAGGTATCTATATATATTAAATACATAATAAATTTAACATATGCTTAATCACACTTGAGCTTTAGTTCACTTTAACTCAAATTGGCTAATCAATCAAGGAGGGTTAAAGACAACCAACCCTAACTTTTTTGTCAACCAAAAAACTATCAACTTGGACTTATCACTTATCGAATCAAAAATTAAACTGACCCAATAAAGTTATCCTATCCTATGCAATGCTTATGTGCATCTATGCAAATAGACATACCAAAGGTTCCCATACCATCCTCCTCTCATGAGTAATACTCTCCCTCCCCCTCTAGAGGGTTCGAACCTTTCTTGCATACAACTAAGAGTAACATGTGTGTAGCTAGTTGATAACATGTAAATCATATTTATCATATATCATAAGCATCATTAAAGCATTTAAAAATTAATTCATCATAATTCATTTTCATACATTTCATTCATCCATTGAAATTCATCCATTGAAATTCATCAAAATATATTCATGCATTAAAACATATTTACTCATAAAGGTAATAGTATGTGGTAAACAAACAATAGGGTGTAACATATCCTCTCCCTTGAGAATAATCATCCCTGATGATTTAAAGTATCAAAACATAAACAATAAACGTAACATAAATTGTTCCTAGGAATTTTCAAAATCTTGCATAATACAAGGAAATCTCTGCTTGATTTCAAGGTAGTCTTCTCATGTAGTAGAATCTTTAGCATATTGATCCCACTGGACCTTGCATTGAAGGACCTCTAGATTATGTAGGTGAAGCCTTCACATGTCAAGCACTCTGAGAGGCTCAATCACTACCACCCCTAGGTCTTGTACCTATAAAGAATTCCAATCAATAACATGATTACCTCCTAGTATATACTTTTTAAGGTACGACACATGAAATACATTATGCATCCTAGGAAGAGCTGGTGGTAAAGAAATTCAGTATGCGACACAGTTGACTTCTTCGAGAACCTCAAAGGGACCTACATAATACAAAGCTAGTTTGGATGACTTTCCAAACTTGATCGAACTCTTATGAGGCTTTACTTTGAAGAAAAACTTCTCTCCTATTGAGAAACATCATGGCACACACTTAGCATTTGCATAACTCTTCTACCTATCATTTTCTTATGCTAATATTTTCTTTATCAAGTTAAATTGATCCTCCATCTTTGATAGCATCTCTATCCCAAGGCTAATCCTATCTTCTAGCTTATCCAATCTTATAGGATTTCGACACTTTCTTCTATATAATGCTTCAAATGTAGCCATATTGATAGCAGAATGACAAGAATTGTTGTATGAAAATTCTACCAATGGTAAATAATCTTCCCACTTGTATTGTCGATCCATGCAATACATTCTCAGTAGATCTTCCAACACTTGGTTTACTCTTTTTGTTTGACCATTTCTCTTCAAGTGATATGTTGAGCTTATGTTCAACTGAGTCCCAAGTGAGGAAAATATTTTTTTTTCCATAATATTGATCTTACACAAGCATCCTTATTCGAGATAATCTTCTTAGGAACACCATGTAACCTAAACACCTCTTGCATAAACTTACAAGCTATGACGGGTGCTCCATCAGTCAAATTCCTTGGTATAAAATGGGCTACCTTGGTGAGCTTTTCCACCACTACTAGGATAACATTATGCATATTCCTTGACATAAGAAGTCCTTTTATAAAATCCATGATAATAATTTTCCATTTCCTCTCTAGAATTTCATGAGGATATAACAGTCCTGCCAGGTGATGATGCTCTGCCTTCACCCTTTAGCACTCTAGAAAACTTGCTAGAAACCTTGCATCATCCATCTGCATTCCTTTCCATAAATATATTGGCTTCACATCACCTAATAGCTTTGTTACTCTAGGATATCCTAAATAGGGTGCAATATGAACTTCCTTCCACACTATATTCCTTAACTCCTCAAAGTCTAATACATAGATCCTTCCTCTAAATCTTAGAATTCCATCAAGTTCAAAGTGGAACCCATTATACCTCGAATCTTTTGGATCATCCAAGAGAGCTTGCTTAACTTTCTCATAATACTCATCACCCTTGGAGTTCAAAAAAACTTGATTCTTGAAATAAGAATGAATTGATATCATTGAGGAGATATGTCTCCTTCGACTTAGGGAATTTACCAATTGATTTTCTTTTCCCTTTTAATATAGTTGATATCAAAAACATAATATGATATAAGCTCAAGCCATCTCCTCTATCGATCATTTAGATTTGTTTGGGTAACCAAATACTTTAGACCATGTGGTGGTTAGTCTTTAGCTCAAATGGTTTCCCAAGAAAATAATGCCTCCACATTTACAATGCATGAACAACTGCTGCTAGCTCTAGATCATGCAAATCATAATTTTTTTCATGCAACTTCAATTTCTTAGATTCATAGACAATAAAATGTCCACCATACATCAATACCCCTCCTAGACATCCCAAAGCATCAGTAATGACAACATGACCCTCCTAGACCTCTGAGATTACATGACCCAAATATTGTACTTTCTTTTGGAAGAAGGTGCACTTTAAAAGATTTCCATAAAGTTTATGCTCCCTCAAATGTCTGTAGAATAATTTTAAAGTGTTGGAGATGTTCTTCCTCATTCTTAGAATATATGAGAATGTTGTTTAAGAAGAGTAACACAAACTTGTCGAAACAATCCCTAAACATGTTCATTAGGTTCATGAATGTTGTAGGTGCATTCATTAGTCCAAAGGGTAGGACTATGAACTCACAATGACCATACCCTATTCTAAAGGTTGTTTTATGAATTTCTTCATCTTTAAGCCTTAGATGATGGTATCCCGATTGTAGATCGATATTTAAAAATATCGCTACCCCACACGTCTGATAAAAAATATCATCGATTCATGGTAAGGTGTACTTGTTCTTTATCGTTGTTTTATTTAGCAAGAAATAATCTATACACAAGCATAGTGTACCATCCTTCTTGATGAAGGTCATTGGTGCTCCCTAGGGTAATACATTAGGTCTGATTAATCCCTTTGACAACAAATCTTGTAATTGAACTTTTAACTCCATTAGCTCGGTTGTGGTCATCCTATATGGACCCTTGGATATAGGTTCCGACCCTGAAACTAAATCAATAGAGAATTTGAATACTCTTTTGGGAGGTAACCCAAGCAATTCATCTAAGAAAACATCCTCAAAGTTCCTTAAAATGGGACACTTTTCCATATCCGATCTCTCTTGCTCCATTATTACTCCTCGGCTTCCTAAAGATCCTAGGGTTCATAGTACATCAAGCCATCTTGAAAGATGAACTCCTTGTACTCATCCAACTTTTCCATTTTAATCAAAAAAAATTCACAACCCATTTTCTTGGCTCTTTGCAACTACACATCGAAGATTTGTCCCAACTTTTCTTCTCCAAGTGTACCTTGCAAGTACACCTTATTTTCAAGGTGATCTAGACACTCAACCTTGGCACTATGCCTCCATAACCAATTCAACCCTAGAATAACTTCATAAGATCCTAAGGGGGCTACATAAAGATTTACTTCTATTGAGAAACTCAGAAGTTCAACCCTTGCCTCAAATAGACACTGCTCTACCTTGGCTCTTGTTTGGTTTGCATATTCTATAGACCAAGAACTTTTCATGTATCTAGCTTTCCTAGTTAACTTTCTTGCTACTTTAGGAAAAACAAAACTTTTTGTAGTACCAATTTCTATTACATTTGAAATTGGTACACCAAGTAAAGTACTTGGAACTTCAATTGGAGTAATTTAGTATTCCTCTTGTCGATTATCCAGTGCCGCATGAATTCTTTGTTGGAATGTTTCTTGTTGGGAAGTGTTGATGCCAAAAAATGACAAGGTAAAAACCTTATGGGAAACTCAATTAATGGGGGGACCAATTGCACTAAACTGAGTGACCTTCAGGTTTTTAAAGAAGTCGGCTTCTTTTTTATTTGGAGTTTTGGAATGGGAATAGGAAGCAAATATAAAAAATAAAGATCTAACTAAGGCGATGCACCAAGATGTAGATTTAGGCATGGTAAATTGATCTTTGGGATACGATTTAAGGGCCCATTCAACAATCTGCTAAGTCCCAGAATAACAAAAATCAAAGATGCAAACCTAAATAATTTATCTAATAACATAAAATAATTCCCATATGCATCTATTGAAAAGAAGAGTCAAAGACGTGGTCTAAATCAACAAACTTGTATTGAAATCATAGAAGTTTTGTAAATAAATAACTCAATACAATAATGACATAGTATAATGTTTTGTCAAAGAGCTTAAGAAAACAAAAAGGCCAAACAATGGCATAGTCTGTGAGTCTCATACAATAATCTAAAACAATACAAAAAGGCCTGGTGTCTTTCATAGTTTTTCTATATCTTCCAAACTCATTTTTTGAAAGAAGAAGCGGTACATATAGATAAAAATTTCACCACCTAGCAGGACAATAATAGAAAATATTCCTTCACCATGTGCGATGATGCCCAGAGCAATGATTTCCCTTGGTCATTGCAATAGAAAAAGACTCGAGCCATCAACATGGTCACCCTCAAGTTAGATGCATCCCCTGCAAATTATGGCAGTGGTCCCAGTAGAACATTTGTCGACATGTGTCGCCTACCCATGGAGGTAGTTAGGACACGTGGTAGCATGGCAGGGCTTGTTGATTATTCCTCCTCTTTGCGATGAAAATCCCTCACGATGAAGACACGTGGAGGCAGTCTCCACTATCGATGCTGACTGTGGGGTCTGCCAAAAAGTGTATGTAGATCGATGCTATGTGGCACTCGAATGGGGCCTGATAGGGAAGTGACTTTCAAGTGCCCGCGGTGTTGACATGTGGAAGCATGGTGAGGGCCGGGAGAGGAGCATAGGAAGAAATATCTATGGAGAGCGCCTGGCAGACACATGGCGACAAAGGGAGAAGCTCTTCAAAAAGGGGTCAATAATATATGGAGCGTGGGCCAAACTTTGCAAAAGAAGAATAACCTGAAGGGAGCTTGAGGAAATTTATATCCACAACTTTTGGCAACTATTAGGGGCATTTTTCCTACAGAACGAGAAACCCAAAAATTTCTAGTTTGTAGACCTGAGCCATATCCATTGGGTGATATAATTAGAGCTTTGAGAGAGCGGTCTGCAGAGGCAGCCAGTCAGCCTCGAATGGCGTCGATATGTCGTGCAGATTCTCTTACGGTCTGTGCAGATCAATCATCTCCTTGTATGGCAGCGATGTGGATGTACCTGTTGGAAAATGGCTCTGAGAGATCATTTTTGGCTACTTGTGTTGTCATTGATGGAAACTAGTGTTAGTAGTATGATTTGTAGTATCAACATTGTTTATACCAGCAAGGAAACTAAGAATCTATAATCTACTGGCAGAAAGAATGAAGAATAGGATACATCCATTTGGCAAGTTGATCTAATCACTTCTTTGGATCATTATTTCGTGGTATGGATCTCTAGGAAATCTTTCTTAGCATTTACACTATCCTCTGATGAGTTTTGTGGTAAAGTATTAAGTCAGAGTTCAAGTTAGAGTTTTGGTAGCATTTTTCATGGTTTATTTTCCATTGTGGCCGACATGTTTCATATGGCATATCGTGGATATATGTGGAATATGTATTTTTCTATTGCCTATGTTTGAAATCTTGGTTTAGGTCCCTACTAAAGTCTAGCCGACTTGTGTGGGTACGTATCAATTCTAATTAGAGATTTGAGCTGATATAGGCAAAAATATTATATTTTATTGTGAGGCTAACATACATTGAATTTCTAATTAGCGGGTATATAAAGGAGATCGGTACACCATTTTGGGAGTGATATGCAAGTTGTGGTAGTAGATATAATGCAATAGTGAAGGAGTATCAAGAAGTGATCGAAAAGAGTAGGTCAATTGTTTGAGGGAAAAATAGTTTTGGTATGCTAAGCAGTGCAGAGTAGAGTAGAGGAGAGCAGAGCAGAAGTGCGATCCGGTCAAGAGATCCAGAATCTGATTGAGAGCCTCAGTGGAACTAAATTCTGGCATTTGCAAATGTTGTACTCTCAATTCAATTTTTTTTTGTAATATTGAATATGTTTTGTATGGCAATGAGCCTTCTCTTTGGAGCAGTGAGCTCTAGGCAGTGTGCCTGAATGCAAGTGCATTCCCCTTTTATCATACTTTTAATAGAGTAAACATTGTGGATTAATCTCCATCGTGGTTTTCCCCTAACAGGGTTTCCACGTAAAAATATTTGGTGTTATGGTGTTCATTAATGAGACTTCATGATTTCATTCATTATGTGTTGCAAATGTTATATAAATTTTAATTATTGTTGTTAATAGTTTTAGATTTTTTTTTAAAATCAAAATCAGTGAACACTGATTCACCCCCCTTCTCAGTGTTCCCAATGTCCAACAATTGGTATCACATCAGGTTCCTCTTCAGAAGTTTAACAGCTTGAGCTGAATCTTGATTACAATGGATGTTGGTGGTCTTCAACAACAACTTATGGTAGCACTTGATGATCTTGATCAATCTAAAGCGGGGGTCATGGAATTAAAGGAAAATCTTGCAAATGCCAAAAAATTCATTCAATCACTATAGGATAAGATAAATGAGTCAAGAGAAAAGAGGGAGTTATGTGATCAGTTGAAGCAAAAAGTAAGCAAAGGTAGGGATGATGTCCATCCGAATCAAACCTAAAAGAAATAACATAAGAATGTGAGAAGCTAGCCAAGGACAATGCAGCCCTAAAAGTTGATATGGAATCTGTGGCAATGAAGTTTACCAAAGAAATTGAAGGAAGAAGAATGAGGATCTAATCTTTCTCAATCCCTGAAGTAAAAATCTAAAGAATGCAACAAAATTAACAACAGAACCATTCAGCTGGAGGTAGAATTGCAACAGGCCAGATACTATGAACACGAGATTGAGAGATAGATAGTTACTCTTGGAAATGAGCTTGCTACTACAAGTAAATTCAAGGAAAATTTCAGGATAAGTTCTTCTAAGCTTGATGAGATAACCAAAAGTTAGAGGGATACAAATTAAAAGTGAGGTCTCGGCTATGAGAAGGATGAAAGCTCTAGATTTGAACATAAGAACTCTGAAAAGAAGAACAAAGGCAGAAGACATCGGGTAAGGCAACCCAATGCTCAAAGATTTAATGGATATTGCTTTACTTGTAATAAATTTGGACATATGGCTTCTCAATGTAGAAGAAGGATAAACCCTAGTACTCCATCATTTTCTGGTCAATGTTTTAAATGCAAAAAAAATGGTCATAAGGCATTAGAATGCAGAAGTATGCCTATCAATAAAAGTAACATTAAATTCTATACCTATGGAAGATTTGGACATGTTGCTAATCAATGCAGGTCAGGAGGAAATCAGTGGAATGGTTGGTATAGACAGAAAGGTCCAGTATGTTTCAATTGTAACAATCTTGGACACCTTGCAAAATTTTGTAGGAATAGAAACATGAATAAAAGAGGTCTGGTTTATCAAGGAATAAATTCATAGAATGACAACAAAGGAAAAGAAAAATCATCTATGGAAGAGATAAGAGATCAGATGAAGAAAACATGGGTGAAGAAAAGTGAATCTAAAGAAGGAAACAAGGCTATACCGGAAGCTCCCTCCGGTAACTCTTCCGGTAATTGATATTAGGCCAATGGCCTAGGGGGAGTTTTTATGAAAATATCTTGTCCCCTTGTGTATAATTGGCACCAAATTGTTGGATGTTGTCAATCATCATGTTATTCATTAATGGAAGTATTAGCAATCATATGTTGAATTGGATGAAATGGTACATGTTTGCAGTTGAATTCTTCACTTGTTGTCTGAGTTTGTAGAGTGACTGAAAATTCTAGGGCAACACATTTAATGCGACAAAAAGTAAAGTAGGTAAATTTATAAAAAGGGCATTTGAAACCCTAATTCGTCATTGTGCATTGAAGGAGAACAGTTCAAGAACACTTTTCTACAATTTCAAACGTGTGAAAGGTGATCCTAACAGCGAATTTCTAGGTATTTTTGTTGATCATTGATTTCATATCTATTTTTGCAATCAGTAGAACCCTGTTCAGGGTGAAACATGAAGAAAATCAAAGGAACCATAACTCTATATGAGTATAGCAACCAAAAAATTAGGGATGAAATAAATTTGTTGTCGCTCACCGATTTCAGGAGGCTTGAAGGATCAAAGCATAAGAATTTGGATATATGGAGCGAATATCCTCATTTCTTAAATACAAAGATAATTCGGTTTGTTTTGAACAAATTGGATAGTGATATTCTCACTCTAGGAAAACCTTATCAAATTTCTAAGGATGTGATTAGAAATCTAACAAGCTTATGCAATGTTGGTGATATACCGAAGAAGAAGTCAATTCACAATGTTGAGGTTGAAGCCCTAACTGGAATAAGGGGAGATTAGAGGGCTCTGATAATTGCATCGATTAAATATCCTTTGACAAGATATGTTGCACATGGAATCTCATATAAGATCTACTTCATAAACTGAGAAGGATCAACCTCGGCAGGTGCTGCATATATCACTCATAAAATGATAATTGAAAATAAAGATTTTGACCTATGTAGTCTGATGAAGGATCAACTGATGGAGAATGTTCAATTAACAAAGGATATTCACTACCCCTCCAGGTTTGGCACTCTGGTAATATGTATTATGATGTATTTTCTAAACTGTTTTCCTATGAAGGACAATATAGTGTGGAGAGAAAATATTTTGGTTTGTAAGCAAACCTTCAATCATTATAGTTCTCTTTTGACAATTGTGAACAAGTGTATGAAAGATTCTTTAGGAAGGTGTTAGAAAGGTTTAGAGAAACTGTTATTCCTCTCCCAGCAAAGTTAACTGAAATTGGTTCATCCTCCAGAAAGGCAGTGAAAAAGTAGAAGAGAGGAAGTGATATGGGTGGTGTCACTCATCCAATACCCAAGTTAGCAAAGGTTGAAGAAAAAGGGAAAAGACAATTGGTTATTGATATTTAGGATGAAGTTTCTGAAGAATATACTCCAAGAGATCAACAAAAACCAGGTGGATAGGAAATAATAATAGTTGAAGACAGTGATGAAGAAGGTGCTCTGTTCAAGTCAAAGATAGTGTAAATCATTCGGGATGAGGATGGCATGCAAAATATATTAGACATATGGTTAAATGGACCATCTTATGAGAATGATATTATTGAAAACACTCTGGTGAGATACTTTGTTGATAATAATATTAAGTTGGAGAGTCTATAGGATGTTCTCCCAAAAGAACTAATTGAGTGTGTCAAGGAAGCCATGTAATATGTGCCTTTCGACAGAAAAGAGGAGGAAATAATTTCCCATTTAAAGATGTAGTTTAGGCTATCTCTTTCCAAGTTGAAGAAGAAAATGAATGAGCTGCGATAGTGCATTGATTCAGCTAATAAAGTTTTCAATTACTATCTTAAGTGGCCTCATGTGGTAGGAAAGTTTAAGGATAAGCTGGAGGAAATCGAAAAAGAGCTTGTCACAACTCGACAAGAATGGAGATGTTAAGAAGAAGGTTCATGCTCTGCAGGTTGAGCATGCAAAGGTCCACTTTACTAGGATTACTCTTATTGATTCCTTCTGGAAAGTGAAAGACATAACTGAAGGGAGATTAGAGCGGATGATTGAAGTGCTTAAGTTAGGAGAAAAGCTAGAAGATGCAATCACCATTCCCGAGTCTCTTGTTCAAATCATTAACAGAACATCAGAGAATAATAGCTTGATCATAGCCATTGGGATTGCGGTGCACTCCTGGAAGAAATTCCTTCCAGAAATGAAAGCTAAGGGGTATTGCAGGATCATGATGGGCCAAAAAGTGGTGATATGATGGGTATGTGTAGGGTATGTGGCTGACGATTTTTTTTTTTACCCAAAATTAATGAAATGAAAAGGGTTTTTAAAGGATATTCTCATCTTTCCACCAATATAAATTATGCTTTACTTTGAATTTAATAAATAATTATTATTCATTTTCTATTTGAATTACAACTAAAGTCGATTGATAGGGTGATTGACAAATATATATATCTTTCAAATGGTATCACCTTTTTGAATCCAAAACATGCATCACATTCTATGATTCACATACTATAGGATTAAAAAAATATTGAATTTCATGAAGTTTTGACCAAATTAGGTGGTTAGACATACGAGTTTTATATTTTTAAAAAGTTGTAATAAAAATCATAATTAATTATTTACTTGGAAAAAATTACAAAAATATGCATCACATCTAGACATGAGTCCTCTACTTATATCTAGAATCTTGTAAAACAATATCATTTTATTGTGGTTAGGGTGGTCGGACAAACACCTACTTATTTTTTCCCAAATTTAAGTACTCTGCATTGAAATTTCAAATTTTCACCAAATAGATATATTTTTTAAAAAATAACCTAGTAGTTTAGAAACTACATTCAATTTGCTACAGATTCTATTCTTACATATTTTTGAAATAATATAGATAACCTATTCAATTTTTTACGTCAAGTTGCCTAACTCTGATTTTTCTAATTTTTTTGCCACTTAAGGGCCTATTTTTTCCATGATGACCCTGCACATACCCTAAGTATAAAATAATTTTTTGAATTCTTATAGCAGTTGTCCAATTTTAATCAATTTTTGCATCATCAGTTGGGGAGAATGGAGTAAGAGTAAGTGCAGTAAAATATTAAAGGGGAGAAAATAAGAAGAGAAGTGTAGAGCGGATTTAGTAGAGCTTTCTCATTGATGTCAAAGGGGGAGAGAATGCAGTGAATTTTTTTCTTGACATCCATAGGGGGAGCAGTAATTTTGGTCTTGCTGAGTTTTTAGTTTTGACACGTAGTCAATTTTTCACTAAGTGTTGCCATCAATTCCAAAGGGGGAGATTGTTGGCATATGGCTCTGAGAGATCATTTTTGGCTACTTGTGTTGTCATTGATGGAAACTAATGTTAGCAGTATGATCTGTAGTATCAACATTTTTTATATCGACAAGGAAACTAAGACTGTAATCTACTGGCAGAAAGAATGAAGAACAAGACATTTGATTGGAAAGTTGTTCTGATCACTTCTCCAGATCATTATTTCGTGGTGTGGATCTCCAAGAAATGTTTCTTAGCATTTAAACTATCATCTGATGAGTTTTGTGGTATACTGTATTAAGTTAGAATTCGAGTTAGAGTTTCAGTAGTATGTTTCATGGTTTATTTTCCATTGTGGCTGACATGTTTCATATGGCCTATTGTGGATATATGTGGAATATGTATTTTGTTATTTCCTATGTTTGAAATCTTGGTTTGGGTCCCTACTAAAGTCTAGTTGACTTGTGTGGGTACGTATCAATTCTAATTAGATATTTGAGCTGACATAAGCAAAAATATTATATTTTATTGCGAGGCTAACATACATTGAATTTATTATTAGCGGGTATATAAAGGAGATCGGTAAACCATTTTGGGAGTGATATGCAAGTTGTGGTAGTAGATATAATGCAGTAGTGAAGGATTATCAAGAAGTGAGCGAAAAGAGTAGGTCAGTTGTTTGAGGGAAAAATAGTTTTGGTATGCTAAGCAGTGCAGAGCAGAGTAGAGGAGAGCAGAGCAGAAGTACAATCCAGTCAAGAGATCTGGAATCTAATCGAGAGCCTTAGTAGAACTAAATTCTGGCATTTACAGATGTTGTACTCTCAATTCAAAATTTTGTTGTAATATCAAATATGTTTTATAAGGCAGTGAGCCTTCTCTTTTGAGTAGTGAGCTCTAGGCAATGTGCCTGAATGCACGTGCATTCCACTTTTATCATACTTTTAACAGAGTAAACATTGTGGATTAATCTCCACCTGGGTTTTCCCCTAACAAGGTTTCCACATAAAAATATCTGGTGTTATGGTGTTCATTAATGAGACTACATGATTTCATTTGTTATGTGTTGCAAATTCTATATGAAGTTTAATTATTGTTGTTAATAGTTTTAGATCTATTTTGAAAATCAAAATTAGTGAACACTGATTCACCCCCATCTCAGTGTTCCCAGTGTCCAATAGTACTGGCCCTAGAATCAAGTTGGAAGAGCATCCATGCTATCGGATTAGTGACACCTTCAATATCCTCTACAGTAGGGGGCTGATTGAAGCTCTGAAAAAGAGGATGTGTCTTGCTGCTTCTCTTCAATCTTCACCGCAATCTATTCCGCTATGGCCATCAAGTCGTTGGAAAGAAATGGGGAGGGTAATCCCATCTAAGTTAGCTAGGATAACTTCACCTACATTCTATTCATAGTTTGGTTTAGTGTGGCAACGCACTTGCTAGTGTGGAGGATGGTTGTGCAACAGTTGATGAACTTCTTTGTTGTTTTGGCAGCCGACTTGCAATCCCCGATTCCTACTCTCACTAAGTCCTCATCTAGCATCGTGTATAGCTTATCCAACAATTTTTCCACCTCAAGAACCTTCTTCATGATGAATTGTGGGAACCGCTCAATAGTTCCACGAACTTCCCTACCTAAATTTGTTGCTTTTGCCATGAATTGGAGCGTCGCCTGAAGAGTTAGGCAGAAGGCCTTGACCTTTTCCCAGTATGAGATATATAGCTGAGCTGGGCTACTTGAAGGAGGTCCGACTGGGCAACAGGGGGTTGGGGAAGATTCTTCAAAAATCTAATCTCTACATCCCTTGAATCAACATTCTATGTCACTTCTACAATCTTTTTCTCCATGACAGAAATTTATCCCTAGAGTTTTCTCAATTCAACAAGCTAGTTTTCTTCGATCCAACTTTTCTTTGTTGATTCTGTTTCAAGGGAAAGCTTCATCTCCTAGACTTCCTTCTTCAATTGGGCTTGTCACCCCTGGAAATCGAGTCTTTCTACTGCATTTTTTCTCTAATTGAGTGTGTTGATGCTCAAACTCCTCAATTTTTCATTGCATCTCCTACTCCACCCGAGCCAACTGGTCTTGATATTCTTGGTTTTTTTGCTGCAGCTCGACAACCAGGTTGGGATCATAGGATTGGAACTTTGCAAGTTCCTCCTGGATTTTGGCCTATTTTTTCTATACTTGTTGTGACAAGTGTGCAATTTCTACATCCCTTTCCTTGTTCTTTTCTAGGAGGACTTCTATCCTCTCAACATTTTTCAGCTCTTCTTCCCTCTTCTTGAGTTGGTGACTGAATTTCAAAAATTTGGTGGTCACCACTCGTTGTGTCTCCTCCATGAACTCGACTTTATCCTACAGTTGGGCTATGTTTAGATAAAGTCCCATAGCATAGAGGTTTTAATCATCGAGCTACATCTCCACTTGTGGTTTGATGACAGTTGGATACATGGTTGCAAAATGCAGCGATTGCTGAGCCTCATTAAAAATAGTTTGTACCTTTGGCTCGGCTGGCCTTTTAGCATCCTTAGCCTTTTGCTTCTAGATCCTAATAGCCCGTGCTTGTTTTGTTATATTTCCCTTTGACAAAAATTCTACTAGCGACCTAACGAGCTTTCCTACGAAAGGTGCACTAAGAGGAAGAATGAAATGGAACGAGAGGGTAGTGGTTCTGAGTGATTTTTTCCTCGAAAGAGATATTGTTTGTGGGGAGAATGGAGGAATATGCCAAAGCCCAATATGTGAACCAGTGGAGGGACTCATTAGGTGCAGTGGCGGTAGCAGAGTCATGGCAGATTCCATCTACTAGGTGGACTAGGTTGAGGCTGACACAATAGTAGCAAGAAGGGGATCGATGGCAGCTCCAGAGACAAAAGGTGAAGTGATAGTGGATGTGGACAAGGCTTCGGCAAAAGGTGGAAAGGTCCGCAGAGGAGTAAAGGAAAATGGTACTACCTGGGAGAACTGGGAGAAACCTCCCATGACCATTGTAGCAAAAGCAAAGAAGGAAGGGCCGACACTTGAAGTGATGGGAAACGTGAAGACAACAAGAGGAACTAAAGATTGCAAAGTAAGAGAAGAGGGAGCGAAAGATACATGTGGTGTAGATGATTGTGGTCTTTGGCTCGTTGCTGGGATCGTGCCCATTGCGGGCTCCTGACTTGTTGTGGGTTCCCGCAAATTCTCTCTAAGAGTTATATCCATTCACTACCTTTTGTTGGATGGGGATTCATCCACCTCTATGGCCTTCGATCATTTTTGCTAGGTTGTTTTGGACCTTTTCACAATCCAGGTGCGTGTATGCAAGGCTCCTGATTGCAATATATTCACCCACACATTTGAAGAATCCTTGCTAGGCTGCTTCGTCGCCTTTTCTTTCTTTTGTGCTGGGGTCGTATGTACTTCTTTTTCCTTCTCCTTTCCCTTCCTTGTATACTTTCTAGCCTCATTCGAGTCTACATCCAAATCACCACTTGCATCGGTGTCATCCATCTCTATGTCCTGATAAGGGTTATCAAGGCGTTTGATTTCTTGGTGGTAAACCAAAAAATATTTAATCCTTTCCTCACTCTAGTTAAAATTCCTTATTAAACCATTGCGAAGGGCAGCCCCAATTTTGCGCTTCTCATTATACTTTGCCAAAGGGAAGTAAAACTTAAGCCATGGCAACCTGCTATCCTCTATAGGAATATGAGCCAAGTCTACCAATAGATCATCTTGTTGCTCCAAGATACTTCGCCGCTTTTCCCAATAAGGCCGAGGGCTATGAGTTACCTTGATGAATGCATTTCCTAAGTCATTGAAGGGGTTGTACTGCCATTTGTCACAAATCATCACTAACCCCAAATGAGCCAGCTTTACTTCAATCAACTTATGCATCTTCTTTTTGCCATTACCACCCACTTGTAGGTTAATGGGAAAAAGAAAAAACCTTTCTTTCCCTTTCCTCCACAAAAATTATTGTCAATAATTGCCATCTACTGGAACATTTCAAGGGCCAATACCCTATTTGTGACGCACTCTAGGAGACAGAATGGCTCCTCGGTAAGGCCACACATGTGGATGAATGTAAAATCCCTCCCGAGGAACCAGTCGCATTTAGGAGTGAAACTCTGCATCCACCCCATTTGGTTGGCGGAAAGCTGATAGAGATTGCCATGCTTACTCAAGTCTTGTAGAGTCAAAGTCAAGAAAAATTCTGAAAATGCATAATAATCATGTGTTGTGGAAAGGATGGGAGTCCATATAGAAACTGGCTTTTTGAATCCCTTCTCGGTAAAAATAGATAACCACATCCTTTTATTAAAAAATTCAGGGATTTGGTATTAAAAACATATGAGCAAGGAAAGAAGGAAACCTGAACTTATGTTGCATGTGGTACTCCTTGATTTGGCTCATCATTTCACAGTATATGACTTGTACGAAGTCATACCAGAATAAGGACTATTGCCTATGCAACTGAAACCCCAGACCCAGTTGAAATTCATGTACCCACTTGTCCTCATCCATGCCGCAAGAAAACTCCATCATAGAGAGCGCATCCTGCATATCTTGCTTAAAAGCGATGTGTGCGACTGGAATTTGTGGCAGCTTGTTGAAATCTTCCTAGGGCCGCTGTGTTTTCTAGTTGAAAAAGTCCATAACTTTGTCTTTTCCTCTCCAAAATTTACACCCACTTTCTCGAGTGAATGACTCCATCCTATCCACTTTAGAGTGTTTTATAGGGATGCATAGCGCGCTCCAGATAGCATCTATACTGATGTTGATTCTCAACTCACAACCTTCAATGGTGTTGGTATCTGGGTTGAAATGTTCAATGCCCTTGTGAATGAGCTCTGGGCAGTAATGCACAAAGGGAACCATATACTGTGGAAGACTGCTGAACCATAGCTTGTACGCCATTTTCTTCTTGCTAGTAGTTGTTTTCATTCTTTCACAAGCTCCTTCCCTAAGAGTCTTAGGGTTCTTTGTGAGGACAAGATCATGAATTTTATCCCATTCTTCTTTCATCTGGGACTGGTCCTTACAAGTCTTCAGCTTTTCTAGAACACGCGTATGAATCCACTTTGTATTTTTCTGGCATTCTAGGTGGAACGTAAGATTCATCAAAATATTGATGATTGGTGCTATTATCATGGCATCGAATAAGCTTTGTGTTGCCTCGACCTTTGTTTCCATATGAGAACTTTCAGCCATTTCAAGGTATTGTAAATTTTTGTGACATTCAAATTTTTTTCAATTTACTTTGGCTTTGTCTATGCTCAAAAATATTTGCTCTAGATAGCATACTCAGGAAGCTTTTACAATGTTAGCCTTTCACATGCAATACTTAGCAATTTCTTTCTTAGAGTGGTAGACAACGGTTGCCTTTTAGCATTTAATTCGACATGTACCGCCAACTCCTTTGCTCATGCGAAATGAATTTCTTGTTATTTTGAAAAGACAATAATTCATAATGACAATTGATAATCATGTCCTACGATGGTATTTCCTTGGAAATTGAGCCAACGATTGAAGGCAGTTTAAGCTTTCGCATGCTCTAGCAATTAATATCTAAAAAAGAATAATTAAGAAAAATATGTAATGAGTACTTGAAAAGATTTCCATTCATCCTTGGAATTTGAGAAGCACCTATAGTATGACACATCAACACCTGACCATATGGATGATCACTTGGGAATGCCACCAATTCGCACTACTTAATTATCTCTTACTAATTCTGCACGCAACAATTCATACATGACAAACACAAATGGGTGGGAAATTCGAACTGCCCTCTGGTGGGATTTTCGAGTTGGTACTTGACTAGCATCATGCTTATGGCACACAGATACCTCACATATTTCTATAAATAGGCCCTAAGACAGTGGAAAAATCACACTTAGCATTTGAGAAGAATTGGTATTAGGCAGTTGGGTCGAATTAGGAAATTGAGTAGAGTTTGCATTAGGCAGTTGCATAGATCTTAGCATCATGAATACCCTGATTGGGCTAGTTTGCAACAAGTCTTAGATTTTTTTCTAGGTGAAATATCTAATAGGCGCTTAAAGAATGACCAAAAATAGGCATTCACTGGTCATCATAGCCATGAAATGGGTACTAGGATGAGATTGCGTGGAATATGAAGATAAGTACAAAGTCAATACCAACATCCATTCTCATTTTGTCATGTCTCTGCTTCATATCCAAGTTCCCAAGCCAATAATCCTATGCCTTATGTGTGAAATATTCCCAAAGCGCTACTTAGGCAGCCTTAGAGAGGTGGTGGCGAATGTTGTGTATGGTCTGAGCCTTCCAACAATGAGTGACCTTTGTAAGCATATTGAAGAAGATGCAGTAGTGCCATGGGTACCATTATTGAGTGGGTTTTGCATCCTGTCACATGAAGAACATGGTCAAAGGGTGACTCAAGCTTGCCACTTCTTGGTTCATTGCTATAATTGCTCCTTTACGGTGTTGACTGGTATACTGACTTTAGGAACCTGGTGTTCCCTCCGCCACTCGCCATTGCTCATGTTGATGTTGTTGTTGTTCATGGTCCTATTGCTCTTGTTGATGCTATCGATGAAGCTGTCCCAGAGTTGCTACTAATAATGTTGCTCCTACCTGAGATACAATCATCTTTCTTTGTTTCAAAGAAAATCGCTCTTAATCTTTTTTTTTGTAAATATGCCTAAAAAGGCCTTTACTATATATATATATGAAGAAACTACATACTATATAGATATACTTTAACAGCTTAGAGCCATTTTGAAAATGTATTTATCAAAGTATATATATAATGAATATACAACTTATATAAACTTCCTTTTCTCTTTTTTTTTGTGATTCTATAATATGGGTTCTCTTTTCTTCATTTCTTTGAATACCTTTTCAATTTTTCACATATGGGTTCATTTTCTACTTCATGGGTTGTTGATGAGTTTGTGGAAAGATGGACCGACAAAAAATGAAGGAAAAAATAATTACACTACTTACATATTTACACTAGAAGAATAATATTGAAGCTTTAATAAAAAAAATTTGAGGTGGATTCCGTTAATCGAAATCTCCAATGCTTCCTTCTCCATTTTTTCTAATTCAAACTCGTTGTGTTTCTTGCATTGAATTATTTTAAAAGTTCCTTCCCACAAACTGTCGAACTTTCCATGTTGGCCAGGCGTCATGGCCCTTTCATTGAATTTTAATACTAGGTCTCAGCAATTTAGACCCTAGTTTGAGGCTTTCTTATCAAACCATCTTTTAACCACTTGTTGGCAGTTAGACATGGCTATTAGGGCCCTTTCCCTTTTTTCCTGTACTTCTAGCAACTCAGCCAACTAAACCTCCATGGCTCCATTTTCTTCAACCTCTAGGGATTTGAGTAGTTGTAGTGTAGGAATCTCCATGGAGATGGCCAATAGCGCTTCTTTTCTGCACACTAACTCATACAGCGAAGTCTTGAGGACTTGTTTGGGAGTTATGTAATCTACCTAGAGCGTTGCCAAAAGGTTCTTATTCTCTCTGATGTTCCAACTCAATTCTTTTAATGAGTTGGACTAAATTTTTATTAGTCGACTCAGCCAGGCCATTCCCCTATGAGTAGTAATTTGATGGAATTTTCAAGAATATGCCATGCATGAGTGTGAATTGACATACCTTAGAGCCTAGGAAAGCCTTGACATTTCAGAGATGATGGTCTTTGGCAGGCCGAATCTCGTCACTAGTTCCTCAAGGAAGTCCACAATCTCCACCTCCATTGCATTCTTCAGGGGCATGGCCTTGGTCCATCTGGTGAAGTAGTTCATGGCCATGAGGATCCATTTGTGTCTAGTGTTGGAGCCAGGATTGATCATCCCAATGAAATCAAGGCCCCATTATGCGAACGACTCATCAACCACTATCGGATTGAGAGGCATTGCAAAAAAAATTCTTCTTCCTACGAAGAATTGGCATTCTTTGCAGGGTTTCACCAAGGAGTATGATTCGTTGAATAGTGTAGGCTAGAAGTATCTGAAGCATAGGAATTTAATGGCGGTGTCCTTTGTAGAGAAGTTTCCACCCACGAGACTGCTATGGAAAGTGTCAACGATTCTCTTCGCTTGCTCTATGGTGACACACCACAGTAGAACGCCATTGAAGTTTCTTTTGAAGAGGACCCCTTCAATAAGTGTGTATCTGTCATTCTGCAGTTGGTAGAATCTTCTTTTTTGAGAAGGAAGGCCCAACAGATACTTTCTAGTGTGCATGAATCTCACTCTATCTGCTAGCTAGCAACCTTTCGAGTCAAACTCATTTGTCAGAATCAGCTTTGGTTGCTCCTCTTCAGTTGTCATTTCCTCGTCATATGCCAAATATTCACGTAGTCCCCTTCCTCAGATAGTCTTTGCAGGCCTGACCTCAATTTCATATTCAAGGATCTTAGTGATCCAATTGACCCTCTTTTTAGTGATCTCTCCTTCCATGATGTACCCACGCACACTAGAATGTGTGACATATACAATCACCTTGTTGCAAGATATGAGGTGTTAGAACTTCTTGAGTCCCTTTGCAATGGAAAACGCTATCCTTTTGACAAAGTTGTAGTTTGTCTCATATTCCTTTAAGGTCCAAGAGTGAAATGCTATCAGATGTTCTCCCATTCCTTCATCATCCTTTTGAGTTAGCATAGTAGCGATGCTGGATTTTCTACTAAATACATACATTATAAAGTCCTTTGATAGGTTTGGATTTACTAGAACAAGAGCTAAAGAAATAGTGTCCTTAGCCTTCTCAAAGGCTTCTCTAGCTTCCTCTATCCATTTGAATAATTGATCCTTTTTTAGCATCAGGGTGATAGGTCTAATTAGCCCTCTAAAATCATAAATGAATTTTCTTACAAAGTTAACCTTCTCCAAAAAAGATTGGAATCCTTTCTTGTTGACTAGTAGGGGGAAGTTCCCTAATTTCCTCTACCCACTCAGGATCAATTGCAATTCCTTCTTTGGACACTACATGTCCTAATAATTTACCTTGCGGTATTCCAAAAACACATTTTTTGGGTTCAGGGATACCCCGAACTCCTGGAATTTTTTGAAAACCATTTCAAGGTGATCAAAATGATCATCCTTATGCTTGGAGAATACAGTCAGATCATCCAAATATATTAAGATAATCTTATTGATCAATTCTATGAAAGCAATATCCATTGCTCGCTAGAAAGTGGCTCTCGCATTTGAGAGGCCGAAAGGAATTTTTGCATAAGAAAACATTCCCCACTTGGTAGTGAAAATTGTTTTGTGTTGGTCCTCTTCTTTGACCCGGATCTGGTTATAACCGAAGAAATCATCTAGCAGAGAAAACATTTTCGATCCTACCATTGTTTGCAATATTTCCTCCATAGAAGACAATGGGTAGTGGTCCTTTAGGGATGCTCTGTTCAGGTCCTGAAAGTCAACACATAGGAGGATATTTCCATTCTTCTTTTAGAATGGGACCAAATTAGATACACATGTGCTATGCTTGATCAAGAAAATGATCCAAGACTGAATTATCTTTGTCAGCTCTTGCGTCATCAGTGCCTCAATCTTGAGATTCACTGGCCTCTATTTTTGGTGGACTAGTTTTGCACCTTCTATCAGCTCTATCATATGTTGGATGATGTTGAGATCATATCTCTTGAGTTCATCTTATGACCAGGCCACTACTCCTTCATACTTTTCACAAAAGTTAATGAGACTTTCTTTATCATGATGTGGGACATCCTTCCCGAATTTGAGCTTTCTTCCTTCTTCAACTTGAAGGTTTGCATAGTCACTTTTGTCTACTACAAAATTCCTCTTATCATTCCTCCAATCGTCACAATCAAACAGGTTTTCAAGAGTGACCAGCCCCTATAGAAGCTTGTTGGACTTTAGCTAAATGATTTTTCCATCGTAAGACTCGACAATCTTCGGTTGGAGTTGCTCAGTGAACTCTCTTGACTTTTGGATGAATTAGGCAATGTGTTCATCACTTTCAAACACTTTCCAACTCTAATCATTGTTGGGAATTTCAGGTCGGATGATCACTCACATATATTGTTTTTTATGAATTAGGTTGGAGGCAGGGTCAAACTGAGATCCGATTGTGGTCATTCGATCCACATCAACATTTTGTTCTTGGGGCACTATCTGGATGTTGAAGGCTTCAAATCCCTCGATTAGGTCCCAGACTCTATGTATATAGGATCTCATGTAGACATTCTTGGTTGTGGAAATCTCTCAAACTTGATTAACCACTAGTTCAGAATCTCTGAACACCATTATTTGCTTGATGCCCATTCGCTCTGCAAGGCTTAGACCTTGCACCAAGCCTTCGATTTCAGCTTCATTGCTTGAACAAGAAAACTAGAAGTGGAAAGATCTTAGTGTCCTTTCATTTAATGGGGATTTCAAACATACCCCGACTCCTATGCCAAATTTTAATCTTTCTCCATCAAAGTACAACATCCATAACTATGAGGCTTGACCGCTCGCGAGCCCCTTCATGACCTTCAGAAGCAATTGATCTTCATTGTAGATGACATAGGTCCCCAACTTGGTGGCATGATAGTTTTTGAAAGGGTCAGTACTTATCTATATATTCGCTGAAGAGGACCTCTTCTTGATTAGTCTGATCTCTAATCACTTTTTCATCTTCTATTAGCTTGGTGCAATATATTTCCTCTTTGGTGAAAGAGGTGTGAGTAGCCTCAAAGTTGATCATGGATTCATCAGCCACATGTTTTGAATGTAGAGGTTCAAATATTATTTTCATTTTAGCTCCATGCTTGGTCCTGAGGATCAAGTGGGACCAATCTAAAGAAAGAATATCCACCTATCTTTGAATTGAATTCCTGGGATAGGCAGAGGCCGAACATTGGAGGAACATCTATGATCACAGTATCTTGTGGAACTATGATGCTAGGGCAAGAGAATAAAATCAAGGGGAGGTCTTTGATGACACCTACGGTTTAAATTTTTTTCCCATCAAGCTCCATAATCCCATTTTTTAAAGGTTCATAGCTAATTCCTAAGGCTTCATCTATCTGCTTGGGCATGACTGTGGTGCTAGCGCCAGAGTCAATCATGGAATTATGCAATATTTTTTTACCCACAATAAGATTTAGGAAAAAGGGTTTTAGTGTTGGCTTATCTCTAACATTGGTAGAGGCTTCCTCTATGCTATTTGTGAGAACTTTGGCAAGAGGTGATGGATCAATGGACTTTCCCTTGAGTGATTGCTCTGTTGGCTCAATGATTGGATCTTCCTGGAGAGCCTTCTAGAGCAAGGTCTTGTGCTCCATAATAGCTAAGATATCCCAAAGGGACACATTAGCATATGATTTTTTCAATTTTTCCACCACATTGAACTGTGGTGGATTTGATGGCTTATGTTCCTTAGCCCTAGGTATAACAATTTCCTTTTGCAGTTGAAATTGATGTGCAACTACACAGGTACTAGGTGTCTAGTCAGAGGCACTTTTAGGCTACGGGATGACTAGTTCACTTGTGAATCTCCTCTTTGAGCGAGTGTTGTAGTCAAACTACACTTGTGGGGCTTTCAATGTGGATGCATCATTTTCGAACACCACTTCTTCTTCTTCCATCCATGAGAAAAGAATGTGATCAGGAGCTATATTCGTTTCTTGCTCCAGGGACATTCCTTTCATTTGTGCAGTGAGTATTGCATTTTCCATTTGCAGAGAGGCATATACATAACCTCCAAAATCTAATGTCGCGCCTTGGCTGCGCTGTTCTACTACCTTTTGTTGTATATTTCCACACAAACAGTTTCAAGGCATATGTGCATCACCATAGGGGAAGCACTAGGGGTTGATGTCATCAACTAAATTATTTTACCCTGTTGTCAGCTCTCTACTCGAGCTTGGGTGAGCACCTTGTAGTGGAGTAGGTACTGGAACTATTTGATTAATTATTTGAGCATGTGGATTTGTGCGCGAGCCTGCTTGGAATTGGTTTTTCTAGTAAGAAGATAATCCTCCTTGATAATTTTGGTAGATTGGCTTCAGAGGCATGGACTAGTTCCATTTGATGGTAATTATTTCATTGGTGATGGTTCACAACATCTCCTTGATGTTGCTCATCTCATCCTTTGAAGAGCCAGATGTGGAAGCAATGTTATGTGGCATGCCCAGATATGTGTACATGGATTGAGGAGGAGCAGGCGCACTGGTAGATGGCATCCCCTAGGCAGGAACTAATATTTTGGGAAATATAGGCATAATGGGCCAAGGTGGCAACTTCCTAGTGTCTATCAGATTGTTCTTCGCCTTGACAATGATGTTGTATGCATCTAGTAAAGTGGTTCTACCAAGGGACTGGATCATCATCGAGATGTTGACATTAATGGATTTCAAGTAGAACATGAATGCTAATTCAGATGGCGGGAAAATAGTAGCCTGAATTCTTTGCCAAGTTATATGGAACCAAGCATTGAAGTTAGTCATGGCTTCATATGGGGCCCACTTTATGATTGACAACTGATGATATTGTGAAGACCTGTCTTCATCATTCAAAAATCTTTCATAGAAAGGGTCTCTAAGTTGATCCTAGAAACCGATAGTGTTAGCTTGCAAAGTGTGGTACCAATCCAATGCTTTACCCCTAAAAGAGGCTATGAGCAACCATAGCACTATATTTTGGTCGGTAGCTCCATGCACCAAACGCATGTCCGCCACATCTTGTAGATGTTCGGATGGTGTTCTTGAGCCATTCTAGGTAAATTTAGGTATAGCTTTTAAAGTAGAGACTGGAATAGAGGCCCAAACGGCGGATGCTACTAGTGCTACAAGGGGACTTCTAGCATCCCATGCCACATAATTTATGTTAGTGCTTGGCAACATGGCTGGTGGAGGGAGCGAAACATTCACTATATGGGTTCTAGTTTGTACTGTTCCCATTGGTGACACTAACAAACTAGAGTTATTCATTGTTTGGGATCTAGTAATAGGTCAATGGATCATACACCCACTTTAGGTTTAGGTATATTTAAGCAGTCCCACTGGGCATGCCAGAAAAAGAAACTATTGATGTCAAAAAATGACAAGGCAACAACCTTATGGGAAACTCAGTTAATGGGGGGACCAATTCCGCTAAATTGAGTGACCTTCAAGTTTTTAAATAAGTCGACTTCTTTTGTATTTGGGGTTTTGGAATGGGAAAAAGAAGCAAATATAAAAAATAAAGATCTAACTAAGGTGATGCACCAAGATGTAGATTTAGACATGGTAAATTGATCTTTGGGATGCGATTTAAGGGCTCGTTTAGCAATCTGCTAGGTCCTAGAATAACAGAAATCAAAGATGAAAACCTGAATAATTCATCCAATAACATAAAATAATTCCTATACACATCTACTGAAAAGAAGAGTCAAACACATGGTCTAAATCAACAAACTTGTATTGAAATCATAGAAGTTCTGCAAATAAATAAGTCAGTACAATAATGGCACAATATAATGTTTTTTCAAATAGTTTAAGAAAACAAAATGGGTGAATAATGGCACAGTATGTGAGTCTCATACATTAATTTGAAATAGTACAAAAAGGCTTGGTGTCTTTCACAGTTTTTTCTATATCTTCCTAACTCATTTTTTGAAGGAAGAGGTAGTACATATAGATAAAAATTCCATCGCCTGGCAGGCCAATAACAAAAAAGATTCCTTCACCATGAATGATGATGCCCAAAGAAATGATTTCCCTTAGCCATTGCAATAGAAAAAGACTCGAGCCATGAACGTGGTCACCCTCAAGCCAGAAGCATGCCCTACGAATGATGGAAGTGGTTCCAAGAGAACATTGTGTCGACATGTGTTTCCTACCCATGGAGGCAGTTACATGGTAGCATGTTGGGGCTCGTTGATTATTCCTCTCTTTACAATGAAAATCCCCCATGGTGAAGAAACGTGGAGGTAGTCTCCACTACCAGCACTGACTATGGGGTCCACCAAAAAGTGTACGTGGACCGATGCTATGTGGCACTCATACGAGGCCTGATAGGGAAGCAATGGGAAGCATCTTTCAAGTGCTCACAGTGTTGACACATGGAAGCATAGCGGGGGCCAAAATAGGATCGAAGGAAAAAATCTTTGCGGAGAGCACCTAGTGGACATGTGGTGGCAGCGGGTGAAGCTTTTCAAAAAGGGGTCGGGAATATATGGAGCACGGGCCGGACTTAGCAAAATAAGAATAACCCAAAGGGAGCTTGAGGAAATTTATATCCACAAGAAGGTAAGAGATTTCTATGAGGATACTTCCCTTGTGTCTTGTTGGGACAATTTTTGGTGTAGTGGTCACTGCCACATGTGAAACATCCCCCTATTGGCCCTTTCCTTTTTGAAGGATTTTCAGAGTTATCTTCACTCCTTTTGGTCTTATTGTTGATGTTTCCCCTACAATAAACAGTAACTTTGTTTCAATTATTTTGAAACCCATTATCCCCTTTCCTATTCAAGTCTTTCCAGTTACCCTTCCTCTTAAATGTTTGACTAGACTATGACCAATTGAACTTCTTATGACTCTTTTCCCTATATGCAAAAATTGACCTCAACTTTTGCTCTTGCTTAATGGCCTTCTCATACACTTTCTCCATAGTGGAGGGACCATGTACATCTACCTCATCTCTGATCTTAACATTGAGCCCCATTATGAATTTCTAGATATGAAACCTTTTGTCCTTTTGGTACTGGGGTATGTACTTAAGAAGATGAGTAAAGTTATCCTAGTATTGATTTACAATGGAATCCATCCATCTCAAATTCTAGAAATATATCAACTTATGATCAAAGTACAATTGAGGAATCCACCATTGATGAAAGATCACTACAAACTCATCCCAAGTTAGAATTAATGAGTTAAGACCCCAAGTGGATGCTTCACTAGACAATTGAGAAGCTCCCCATATGGCCTTAGTCACTTTGGAATAATTTATTATTTCAAAGTACTTCTTATTCATCCACCAAGTGGATGCTTCACTAGATAATTGAGAAGCTCCCCATACGGCCTTAGTCACTTTGGAATAATTTATTATTTCAAAGTACTTCTCCATCTCAGTGAGCCATGCTTCAACAGTATCACCACTCATGGTTCCTTTGAACTTAGGAGAAGTGACCTTTCCCATATATCTCAAGATAGTTCTTGGGCAAGCCACTTCCTTTTACCAATTTCAGATCTTGACTCTAATTCATCATTCCCATGACCACTAAGGGTAGTACAATCATTGGATTTCTCATCCTCTCTTTCCTTTGAGGCCTATTACTTAGGTTTACCCATACCCCTAACCTCTTTCTCAAGGTTTCCAATCTTGTCTCTTGCTTCATTTAACATAGTTAATATTTCATCCAATTTGGTGTCAAAGTTCCCTATAGGTTGACCCACTTCATAACTACCTCTGGGTTAGTCCTAGTTCAAACCATACTTATAGATAGTATCCTGCCTATAGTTTTCATTTAATATATATAATTATTTCTTATAATTGTTAACTTAACATCTAAACATTTCATCAATCATTCATTCCCATTTCGCAAAGAGAAAGAGGGAAACTTTTGCACAATTTTTTTCAATTCTTTCTTCTTACTATAATCATAAGGATTTCAATCATCCTTTAATACATAGCTATACATAAGATGACTATTCATAATATTTAAGGGGGTATATGCCTTTGATTCATTATCAGATACAATTACAGGGTAAAAGCACAAAGTTGTGTCACACTTTCAGCCAACTTATCAACATAATTGAATTTGAGTATTTCTAACTAAAAATCAATTTTGGTCAAACATAAGTGTAGAAGTTGAAAAACCAACTTCACAGTCCCCAAGAATCACCTGCAAGCAATCACCTATCACATGCAAAGATATTCAAAACAAAAATAGAGAAGTTCTGTAAACTCTTAGATCCAAATGTGTGCAAGCAAAAATCAGAATTATTGATTATTGAGAATAATGTTTTACAAATAATACAAAATCCTTTGAAAAGACAATGATGCAATAAAGAAGGAAAAAGCAACCCTAATCTTATCTTGAGCAAAAAGATAGCTCAATAAGATAAGATAAGAATTAAAAGATAATTATCCTAGGAAATAAATAATTACCTAAGTAAACTTATCCTAAAGTGTAATTAAATAATTAATTACACCAATACCCCCCCATAAGTGCAACTTAGGGAGAAGCAAATTATTATGCAAATATGAGTCCCAGAAACAAGGCCTGATCAGGTACTCATGTACAAATGCAAGGCAAACTAAATCAAACGAGGTAAAGGAGAAAACCACATGGGAACAAAACTCCTCCCCAAAATAGAATGCAATCAACTACCTAAGTGATGAAAAATGGAGGACTCCATAAGACCCCCCAAGGACACCATTCATCACAAAGATACATGAAAGAATCCCCCCATAAGAGAGGAAGAAAGAGACAACAGATCCCCCCCAGAATGAAGTAACTCCAAAAGAAGTGAAGAAACTACATCTCCAGAAAGAAGTGAGAGGGAAGAGGTCGAATGAAAGAAATCTCTAAAGGTGGAATAGGTGCAGCCCAAGATGTCTCCATAGAAGCAAGTGTGACCTCAACAAATGAAGAAGCCGAAGTAGGTGAAGACTCAATAGAAACCTCCAAAGATGTATGATCAACTGGATCTTGCTGCACTGAAACAAAAGAAACAACAAGAGGAGGAGGAGATGGAGTAGAAGGCTCAAGAACAAGATCCGAAGTGAGAACAACAATGTTCAAGAAGCCAAATCTCTCCTCTGAATGATGATGCACATGCGAAGTGTGAGGAAAAGTTGTAGGAACATAAGCACCACCAATAGCAAAATTAGTGAAGGAATACAACCGAGAGGAGTGATCCACTATCCCAGTAGCAATGACTACTCTACTCTCTAAGTTTTTGATGATAACCGAATCAGGTGTGAACTCCACAGATCTCCCATTGCCCCCATGTGTTATCTGATAGATGGAAAGAAGGTTATGTGTCAAGTGAGGGACACACAAGACATCCTGAAAGGAGTGGTCGCCAAAACTAATAGACCCCTTCCCTGTAACACTCATGTAAGTGTTGTTTCCCATCAAAATGGGAGACATAGTGCAAGGCTCAAATGAAGTGAACATAGACTGTGAAGATGCCATATGATGAGATGCTCCTGAATCTAGAAGCCATCTCCCTAATCCAATACCTGAAGAAGCAAAAAGAGCATGTCCCTTCATATCTGATGAAGTATGTAAACCAGTTGTGCCTATGTTATGTTGCTCTGAAGAAGAAGAATGAGGAGAAGAAGATGATGCATACATCCTAGAAGGAAAATCAATCTGATATTTATGAAGAAGATGTTTCAACTCATCAATGTCCTTCTTGTAACAATTATGTTCTGCATGTCCTTCCCTCTTGCAATATGCACATGTAGACTTCTCCTTCCTAAATGATTTCCCCTTAGAAGAGGAGGATGAATATGAGGACTCCTTTTGTTGCTCATGAGGTTCGAAATCCTTTTGTTTCTATTCCTTTCCTTTGCCTATAGAAGCCTTCTGATCTCTGGGCTCCTTTGATGCAATAAGTGCTTGTGAAGAGGAAGAAGGTTTCACCGTACCCATGCTAGCTAACTTAGCTTGCTCTCGAGTGAGAGATGAAGCAAAGTCATCAAGAGAGGGCATAGTGAATCTCATACCAAGTGCATCCCTAGTGGCATAAAAGGTAGAAACAAAAACTGAGTAATCAGGTCCAAGCTTAGAAAGGATGGACAATACCAACTGAGAGTCTTCTTTCTGAACACCACACTATGACAAATGTAATCTAAGAGACTTGAGTGTGGTGAAAAACTCCTGGATGCTATCAAAATCCCTAGGATTTAAGCCAATAAGCTCATTCTCTAACTGAAAACCTCTCATAGTATCCTGCTTCCCAAACAAGGACTCCAAAGTATCCCATATCTCATTTGGTGTAGTGCAAGATTCAATGTGGAAAAGGATGTCAAATGAAATAGATAGACATAATGTGCCATAAGCTTCATCACACCTATTAAACCATTTTCTCTTTTTAGTAGCACCTGTAGGTTCAATTTTTGTACCCATGGTTACCCTATACAACCCTTTATGTTTCAAGTGAATCTCCATTTGTTTTTTCCAACCAAAATAGTTGAATGGAGTAAGGGGTGCAATGTTGTGTAAATCCATGATAGAAAACATCAGTAATATACTCTCAAATAAAAAAATTCCTCTTGGATCTCAAAAAAACTCATGATTGCACGTTTCCCAAGAAAATAACTAAAAAGGTAAAGGCTGAGATTGAGCAGAAATATCAGATACCTGGTAAAAAAAATTGAAAAACAGGTCTGAGATCTGTGTAGAGCACTGAACCAACTTTCCAACGCCTATTCGTTTTCGAAAAACGGAGCCAGGATGCAAAAGTTACGCCTCCCGGAGTGAAAACAACAACTTCTGGCTTTGATAGGCGAAAAAGGCATGAAAATGGAAAAATAAGAAAAAAATACCAGCACTACTAAAATGCTGTTAGAAGCAGCTTTTCAACGATATCTCGTTTTCAAAAAACGGAGACCATATGCTCAAGATATGACCATTTTACTAAATATGCTCATTTAGGCTTTAAACCAAAAAAATTATTAATTTAAAGATGAAAAAATTAATAAAATATTTAGCTAAACCTTTATGCATGAAAATTGAGGTAGCACAAAAATCAAAATGGCACATAAATCAATGTGGCTGTATGGATCCGTACGGATTTTTTCTGCAACTGTTTTGAAATTTTCCAAAAACACTAAAAAATTAATTTTCAGCAAACCCTATCACATGCAAAGATATTCAAAACAAAAATAGAGAAGTTCTGTAAACTCTCAGATCCAAATGTGTGCAAGCAAAAATCAAAATTATTGATTATTGAGAATAATGTTTTACAAATAATACAAAAGCCTTCGAAAAGACAATGATGCAATAAAGCAGGAAAAAGCAACCCTAATCTTATCTTGAGCAAAAAGATAGCTCAATAAGATAAGATAAGAATTAAAAGATAATTATCCTAGGAAATAAATAATTACCTAAGTAAACTTATCCTAAAGTGTAATTAAATAATTAATTACACCAATAATAAGATCTAGTAAGATTCATTCTAGCTAAGTTAGATACTTCCACAAATTTTTCGACTAAAATTGTTAGCTATAAATATACAGAGCACTACATTGAGTCCAATTTACCAAAAAATTAAAATTATTTGAAAAACTTGAAGTTTCAATAAATCCTACTAATGCAAATAACATTCTTTAAAAAATATAAAAAATACCTTTTTGTAGATCCATACTTGTAGTTTTCAAAAATATATTTATTTTAATAGTTTAATTGTTATTTATGTTTTAATTTTTAATTTTACTAAAAGTAGGTTATGAGCACAAAATATTAGGTTGATTACTATGCCAAGGAAAAATACTAAAACTTATTAAAAAAAATTTAAAAAAATGATGCACTAGATAAAAGAATCTATTTCAAGATGGCATAATTTTTTTTCCATTTTAGATTTATTGATGTCTGATGCAAACAAATGTTTTTTTATTCACACACATTTTAATATTTATTTAAAAATATATATTTATCAAAAATGGAAAAGAATATATCCATTCACTAAAGTTTCAAGTTCTAAATACACACAAAAAATTTGAAAGAAAAAAAAAATTACTATAAAAAGTTTGATGTCTCATGCAACTTCATTTTTTGGCATTTATTAGCAACTAAATTATAGTGTTAATTTATTAAAAACTAGTTTAAAATATTTAAAAAAAAAAAAAATACAAACATAAAGCATACTAAAAAAAATACATATTTTACTAGTTTACATCATTTCAAAATTCAAAACATATATGCCACTTTTTTGTGATTCAAGTTTAAAAGTTGGATTAGTGTTGGTCATTTCCTTTATAAAATGTGACACAACTTTGTGCTTTTTCCCTATAGTAAATTCAGGGGACAAGGGCATATGTGGGTCCCTCCTAATCAAAGGTGAACTAACACTCCACATAGTGGCCATGTCCCTTGAGAGTGATAGAAGATCACACTCTGTTGGGGAAATAGGAGCTATGAATTTGGTTGCTTCTTATAATTTCTTCCTCTCTAGTTTAATACATAACAATGCATGCTATTGAGTCTCATAATCTCCAAGCTATATATCTCCATTATGATTAGTTCCCTCTATGGCCTATTTCTCTTTCTTGTCCCTAAGGTATCATTCATTTCCAATCACTAATTTCATGCAAATCATCTTGAGTTGCACAATCTTGGCACAAGAAATCCAAACATTAGTTACTAATAATGTTAGACAAAAGGCTTAGCATATAATGAGCTCATAGGTCCTAGTGCTGAACCTGGTAGCTCTGATACCACATGTAACATACCCAATGTTTACCCAATAATTTTCACCTAAGTTTTAACTCAGAAAGTAAACAACACAAATTTCCAAAGTAATTGAAAATATGGGTTACAATTGATTCATCTTTTCAAATATGGGTTACAATTGATTCATTATTATATTCATATACATATTCATAACTCACAAGAGTTCAATGGTTAAGGTGTCATCATCTGTATCACACTTCTTCTATTTCACAAACCTTAACTGTCATCTACAAGAGGGAGAGCATCAGCCAAGCACTTTTCCTCCAACCAGGAACTTAGAGGTCTCCCTCACATCTTCTTAACTAGAAAATGGCCTTACCATTTGATGAAGAGTTTGGTATGGAAACATCTAATGATGCACATTTGAGTATCTAATTTTTTGTCCTACATATCTAGTACAATCATACAACTATAGATACCCTCCAACCATGCATGACTCTACTCACTAGCTATGCAAACTCAGATCATAGTGAACTAAAAAAGTGCAAGAAGCATCTTATACACCTACATTGGCCAACGTTTTGATATAATCAATCAACTTTCTAAGAAGCGGTGTCATATGTTCACCAACCCTTACTCGACTTGGAAATTCTACTTACCAGTGGTTAACTCTTCTATTGGTTGCCCCCAAGATTAACATTCATAAACATGATTTCATTCAAAACGTGATGTCACACTAATATTGATTTCATAGACCAAATATGTTTGACACAATCTCTTGAATACCCTATTACATACTTGTAATATTCAGGGTTTGGCAACCGCCTCTTATTGAAGTGTTTACAATAACCCTAGGGAATAACCTACCCTTCTAATATAAGGGATATAATCTTACAAGAATGTAAGGTTTCTACTCATGGTCAAACTACCATACACATAGGTATTCATAACATAATATCATTTAGTAGATAGTAGAGACAACATACTTCTATTATGACTTCCAATCTCTATGTTGAAAAGCAACATAACTCATTCAATACAATACAATACAATACTATATTATTATCATATTATCCTATAATCTTATTTTAGCTTCTCTTTATTATGTTACTTAAGAAATATAATCAACATAACTTACTTATAATGCACTTCATGATTCAATATTATGCTTCTCTTGTATTTCTAATATCTCTATATGCATAGACAATCTAGCTACTTGCACATGTGCTCTCATTTTTTTGATATCAATAATATACACACAATGATAGCTCAATCATATTCATACAATAATAAAACTTAGAATCGGAATTGAAAATGAGAAAGAGAAAGAGATATCTTAATCATGTCTAGATTAAAATAGCTATTGGAACTCCTTGTTTTCAAACTCAATGACTTAGCCTACTGCCTTCTCTCTTCTCATCTCTTAAATGACAAAGTGAATGCAAAAAATAAATTGATAAAGGACTACAAATGAACCATGAATGAACAACCTTTCCACTCTCTCTTGAAAATTGAAATGTAGATTTCCAAATATACTTGCTCATAATACACTATTTCCCCACAATCTCATGTCTATCTAATGCTCAGAATAACAACACAAATGCACCAAAGATGAACAAAAAAAATATGAGTAGCTACATTCTTTTATATTGCAATCGAGAATTGGTTGATCCCTTAAAGAAAGCTATTTCTAGCTTATTTACTAGGAACTATCAAACTTATTTTCCAACCGTGGGTATTAGCTATGCAAAATCAGTTGAAAAATGAATCTCAGAACAACTCAATCTCCTCCTAGATTGACATGGCTTCTTGCACGCATCCTTTCATGTTTGCTAGCAGGTTTAGAATAGAAAAAATAGTCATCCATATGGCACATTGAAATGCCAATACAATAGCAACTCAAATACTTACCCATTTTCCCCATACGTGGACCACTTATTACCTTTTTACTCAATAAAAAATTGCAACTTTAGCATGGTAATTTTAACATGCATGTTTTGGTGTTTGGGTTGCATGACTCATAACAACTCTTCAAGTAGTTATTACTTATGCCTTATGTGTAGATTTGTTGCCACCTCTTATATGCCTTGCATGACATTTCACACCTCCAATATGGTTTCCATCACATTAAAATGGCATTAACATATATATATATATCCTCTTTGGTATGTAATCATATATATACTTATATTTATTTACTTGTAGCAATCACTCAAAATATATGTATATATTAATATTAATATATATATGTATAACAATCAAATATATGTATATATTATTATATATACATATATAAAAATTATTTTAAATATAATAATACATATATATACACATTCAGGTGCCCACATATATACTACATATCTAAATATGGGTATACATAGATATTACTATCTACATACATATGCTCATACCTACATATGTACATATATACATGTGCCACCATACATATAAATATATTTATTCTATAATTACATATCCATATGTATATATTAAATACACAATAAATAACATATTCTTAATCGTAAGAGCTTTAACACTTTAACTCAAATTGGATAACCAATCAAGGAGGGTTAAAGACAAGAAACCCTAACTTCATGTCAACCAAGAAACTATCAACTTAGACTTAGCACTTGCCAACTCAAAACTTAGACTAACCCAACAAGGTTCCTCTATCCCTTGCAATGCATGTGTGCGTCTACTCAAATAGACATACCAATGGTTCCCATACCAACCTCCTCTCTTGGGTGATATTCTCCCCTCCCCTCTAGAGGGCTCAAACCTTTCTTGCATCCAACTTCTAAGAGAAACATGGTACGTAGTTAGATGATAACTTGTAAATCATATTTATCATATATCATAAGCATCATTAAAGCATTTAAAAAATAATTCATCATAATGAATTTTCATACATTTCATTAATCCATTGAAATTTATCAAAATATAATCATGCATTAAAAAAATATTTACTCATAAAGGTAATAGTATGTGGTAAACAAACAATGCAGTGTAATAAACCATACATGTCACTACTGACTACTTATGCAAACCTAGATCACAATGAACTGACAAAGTGTAAGCATCAATTTTCACACCTACTTTGGCCAAAGTTTTGATATATACAATCAATCCACTTTCTAAGAAGTGGTGTCGTAAGTTCACCCACCCCTTACTCAACTTGGAAACTCTACTTCACCTATGGTTAACTCTTCTCATGGTTTTCCCCCAAGGTTAAAAATCATAATCAATATTTCATTCAAAAGTGATGACACATTAATATTGATTAATCATCAAAATAGGTTTGACACAATCTCTTGAATACACTATTCCATAATTGCAACAATTTGGGTTTGGAAAGTGCCTCTTATTCAAGTTCTTTCTCTCTAACCATGGGAGTAATAAATCTCCTAGTTTATACATAATTAGTTAATATTGATGACATAATATAATTGGCTAGACACACCTAGCCTCAATCTAAAGCACTAAAAATATGTCTATATGTATAATAATCTAGAATTAAACTAGACTTGAAGATTACTTCTTCATATTATGTTATTCCTAGTACAACTCTGACCTACTGGGATGCCATAACTGATTTGGTGATTCATTATATTAAATATCATTTAATTTGATTCAATATAAAATATTATGTTCATAACAATTTCCAATAATAAGTCAATATAATAAGCTATTTAACTTCTGATATAAGTCAACTAAGAACCATTTGACTAATATTTAGATTCCTCGAGGGTTCCTTCCAAGTTATCCTTTGCATAATTTATATAAGGTACCTATGTTTATATGTACGTAGATAATCATATATCTTTTCCTTCAGTATGACACATATATTCACATATTTAAATGCATGATAAGTTAATATCCAATATGGAGAACATTTCCTTCTTGAGAGGATTTTGTTCTTCTACACCTTAAAATATCCTCACATTATAGCATTGGTTTTCCAAGACATAAAGTCCTCTCCTTTAAGATTATATTATCGTGAATAGGTAACAATAATATAGACTATTCATCAAAGTATTTATCTTGACAAAATCATTCAAATATAATGGGGAAGTATTTAATTCTAATACATGTTAAAACCCTCTTGTTGAAAAATAATATAACCTCATTCAAATATAAATACAATGTTATATTAATAATATCATATTATTCTACCTAGATTCTCTTACTATGTTATTATAACAAAATGGTGGTTTAGGTTTCACATAGCAGTTACAGTCTAAGGCCTGGAACAAAGAACACATTAAATAACTCAGAAATTACAATTTTCATTTTTAAAAACCCAGAACAGAGACCCATTCACCCATGGGAGAATAAATCCTTCAAGGCCTCTAAAAACCAACTTTTCTGAGCTTTTTTGTGGTTTTCTGCACTTCCTAGATCTGCTAGTAACCAACTATTTTAGTCTAAAAAAATTTAGGATTTTTTGTTTTATGCATCTAGGTCTAAACATCCATTTAGTATAGCCATTTTAAATCATTCCAAAATTATTTCAGTAAGTGAAAATCATCAGATCTGTAGGGAAAATGTTTACATTCTTGAAACTTTTCATAATATCTAGATAAAAGTACTTTTCACTTTTGGGTACACAATGATTACATTCATGAAGCTTTCAATAAGTTGGATAAAAGTACTTTTCATTTTTGGGTACACAATGTTTACATTTATGAAACTTTATATAAGTTGGATAAAAGTACTTTTCATTTTTGGGTACAAATTGTTTAGATTCCTGAAGCATTGCATAAGTTGGATAAAAACACTTTTCATTTTTGGGCACACAATGTTAGTGTCTTACATTTCTAAGCATGCCAAGAAAAAGTTAGTCAACAAGCATGTTGGTCATTCTCCCAACATCTATCCCACTTATGAGAATGTTTTAGTGAGAGAGAATACAGTAGTGGACAACCATGACAACCAAATTTGGTCTTCTCCCAATATCTCTCCTATTTGTGAAGAAGATATTTTGGTGTTAGAAGATCCAATCAATGAGAGTTATGAGAATCCCATTTTTTTCTCTTCCCCTACCTCTCCCACTTCGGAAGACATTGTTGGATACAAGGATGAGACCATTGACACATCCCCTAATATCACTTTTCCTACTTCTCCTATTTATGAGAATGATTTGATACAAGAGAATTCCATTGTTGATAAGCAAGAAAATCCACCCATTGATGACTCCCCTACTTGTGATGAAGTTATTTTAGAAGATACAGCCATTGAATGTCATGAACATCTAGTTTGTTGCTCTCCTCTCTTACTAGGGAATATATCATGGTGCAAGAAAATGAAAACATTGACATGTATTTCAAACAATAGTAATGTGGCTTCATTATATGAATATGATGAGGTAAAATTAGACTCCCCTTCACTAAAAGATCATCAAAACAAGGATAATTCTTTTGAGGTTATGAACATTAGGTCTCCCTTGAGTCCTCTAATTCTTAGACCTCCTACAAGTCCTTTATTTATTGGACCTCCTAAGTCATCTCATAAGCCACTTCTTACCCTTTACCCATCCTCACATAAACCTCAAGTCCAAAAAAAACCCGTGCTCATCCTTGAACCACCTAGAAAACAGCCATTACCTCTAGGAGCTATCTCAAATTTTTCAAGGAAAATGTCTAGTAACAATGTTTCACAACAACCAAGTTACAATATGATTCCTCAGACATATAATACAAGGAATAATAGGCAACCATGAAACACTCCCACTTCATTACCATTACCTCAATTGTATCTCCCACTTGCACCTAATATCTTGCAGTGTAGTGGAAAGGAGTGTGATCTTGTAGAAAAACTTAAAAACACTCTTGCTAAGTGATGCAGGAGCATCTAGTGGTGTAGGGGAAGCTTGTATCACCAATTTTTTTTTTTTTTTCTTTAGTTGTTTTGAGTCCCATGACAGTGCTTAAGGGGTATAAGATATCCAGAAGTCAAAAATAGCAAAAAAATGACCACTTAATATTTTTAGTAATTTGACCTAAATGAGATAATATGGACTTGAAAATTTACCCAAAGGAGCAAAGTTGAAAAAAAAATCTGGTTGTGAAAGAATCGCCTCAATACCCTAAATGGTTTGAGAGAAAATAGTTTTTGTCCCAAGAAATTTCTCCATTCTAGCTTCAAATTCAAATATAAAACTTTAGAGCCCCTAAAACAACTTGAAAAGTGGATGAACTAACCTATGGTGGGTTTATGCATTGTAGATCTCTTTGAGAGCTTTCCAACAATATGTAATAATAGCAAATTAGACACCTAGATCAAAAGTTATGGCCACAAAAAGTTGCCCATCTAAAAAGTGAATTTCATTAAAATTTCTTCCTTGGCCAAAAATCAAATGACAAGACTTTTGGCGCCAAAACAAAAGGGAAAGATGAACTTTCTAGAACATTCTAGAGTAGTTATTGGGTAAAATAAAAAGGGATATGAGGGGGTTGTAGAAGGTGGCTCCATTAGTGTAGATTATTGCTCTGTATAGTAGTTTTTCTTTCAGAATTGATTTTTTTGTAATAAATCAAGCCCATGAGGCTATAGCATGTAAGTTTTAAATCTGTAATTTCATTTTCTAAAAATAATTGAAAGTGAGTTATTTTCCTATCTCACATCTTCTTTGTTGGTATCTATTATCGTGTTTTATGGGGTTGGGTAGTATAGCCCTCATCAAATGGTATCAAAGTAGGTTTTCTTGAGTGTGTAGATAGATTTCCAAACGTGAGGCAGTTTACACCAGGACTTTTGGTTGTGAGTTTTTGAGAAAATATGCCTCCATGAAGAAATCATGGTGGAAGAAATGTTGGGGTAAAGAGAGTTTTAGAGCCCTCCAGAGACAAGTTCAAGTGTTGCAAGAGGAGTTGCGTAGAGGATTTGATGTCAGAAGAAAAGATGAAAGTGAGGATGAGGCTGAAGATGAGGAGCCATTCGAAGAGGAAGCATAGAATGTAATGGATCCTAGAGAAATCAGACTGATTAGGGCCATTTCCAACATTGGAAAGAGGTTGAAGCTAGAAGTTTCTGATTTTTCTAGAAACCTTAATCTAGAGGAGTTTATCGATTGGATAAATGATATGGAAGAGTATTTTGAGTATGAGGAAATAGAAGACCCAAATAGAGTCAAATTTGCAAAGGCCAAATTGAGAGGCCATGCTAGCATATGGTGGAAAGAAGTCTAGTTGGAAAGAAATAGAAGAGGAAAAGAGAAAATAACAAGATAGGATTGGATGGTGGAAAAATTGAAAAGACAATTCATTCCTGGGGACTTAGAGTTGGATTTGTTGAAGATGCAAGGGTTGAAATAGGTAGGAAAATCTGTTAAGGAGTATATAGAAGAATTCTCCTGAGTCCTAATTAGAATAGGTCATTCTGAGGTCAACAAGGAGAAAGTTTACCATTACATAAATGGGTTGAAGCCGAGCATTCAAGAAGAGTTGAGTCTTGTAAGAATGTCTCCCATTGAAGATGCATATTAGTTTGCTTTGAAGGTAGAAGAGAAGTTGAATAGAAGGTTTGAAAGCAAGCAAATAGGTGGAGGTCACAATGGAAGGACTAGTGGATGGTCATACGAAGGTCGAAATGAAGATCAAAACAAGGGTGAAGGATCTAGTAGCATCCAGAACAAGAAAGGGGATAACACCTATCGTACTCATGATCAGAATAATGGAGACCAAAGAGGAAGAGGAATATCTAGATGAGGACCAGGGAGAGGAGGCTTTTGTGGACCCTGTTTCCAGTGTGGAGAAGAAGGGTATAGGGCATATGAGTTTCTTCAGCATCAAGGAAGGACAAATAGAAGACTTGAGGGTAATCCATGAGTTGCACATGTAGATGAAGATGTTGAGTTTTCACATTATGAGGATGCAGAAAGAGGAGAGGTTCTTTTTACTAGAAGAGCCTTGTTGAATGAGGAAATAGAGCCAACTCAAATGAAAAATTTATTTCACACTAGATATAAGTGTGAAGATAAAGTTTTCAATGATATGATTGATAGAGGTAATACCGATAACCTTTTTTCAAAAGAGATGGTTAGTAAGTTGCAGTTGGAGAGAAGAAGGCATCTGAATCCATATCGGATTGCTTGGTTGTAGGACCATAAAGCTTTGGTAAATGAACAATGTCTGGTACAACGCAAGATTAGAAATTTACCATAATGAGGTATTGTGTGATATTATACCTATGGATGTTTGTCATATGTTGTTAGGCAGACTGTGGCAGTTTGATCAGCAAGTAGTAGATGATGGACATGCCAACACCTATTCTTTTATAAAGGATGGAGTTCGTCATAAGTTGAAGCCCTTGAAAGGGATAGAGGAAAAGGTATGTAGTAACACAATAATTTGTTTGGTTGATGGAAGAAAGTTCCTAGAAGGTATGAGGCATGAGCATATGTTTTTTGCATTGATCCCTAGAGTTGATAAAGAAGATACTAATGAGGTACCTACAAAGGTTTCATATTTGTTGAATGATTTTTAGGCTATTATTTCTAATAACGTAGCCAAATTTTTTCCTCTAGTAAGAAATATTAGTCATTAGATGGACCTCATTCCTGGAGCCAGTTTGTTGAATAAGGTAGCTTATCTTATGACTCCAACAAAGAGTGAAGAGTTAAACAAACAATTGTAGGAGTTGTTGTGGAAGGGATTGATCAGAGTTTGAGTCTATGTGCAGTACCTGCAGTACTAGCACCAAAGAAGGATGGGGATTACGGATGTTTAGAGATTCTAGAACCATCAACAAGATCACTATTAGTATAGATTTCCCTTGATGAGAATGGATGAAATTATGAATTGTTTGAGTGGAGCTTAGTACTTCATGAAGATAGATTTGAAGAGTGGATATCACTAGATCCGGATTAGTGAATGAGATGAATGTAAGACAACCTTTAAAACCAAGGAGGGACTATACGAGTGGTTATTCATGCCTTTTAGGCTAACCAATGCACCAAACACATTTATGTGGCTTATGAATGAGGTATTGAAAGAATTTTTAGGAAAAATTGTTATTGTTTATTTGGATGATATTTTAATTTTTAATAAGACATTGGAGGAGCACTTGACACATCCAAATATTTTTTGAGAAGCTAAGGGAGGAGAAGCTATTGATTAATTTGAAGAAATGTAGTTTTTTTAAGAGAGAGTTAGTGTATTTAGGATTTTTTGTCTCAGTAGAGGGTCTTAAAATGGATTCAGAGAAGGTGAGAGATATCATTGAATGGCCTACCCCAAGGAGTGTTATAGAGGTAAGATCATTTCATGGTCTAGTGAGCTTTTACAGAATATTTACTAAGAATTTTAGTAGTATTTGTGCACCTCTAACTCAAGAAATGAGAGGGGATAGAAAAGAGTTAAAATGGACTATAGGAGCAGCCAATTTTTTTGATATGTTGAAGGGTATGTGTAGGATCATGATGGGCCAAAAAGTGGCAATATGACAGGTATGTGTAGGGTATGTGGTTGATGACTTTTTTCTTACCCAAAATTGATGAAACGAAAAAGGTTTTTAAAGAAGATTCTCAGCTTTCCACCAATATAAATTATGGTTTACTTTGAATTTAATAAATAATTATTATTCATTTTTTATTTGAATTACGACTAAAGTCCTGATTGATAAGTTGGTTGAAAAACATCTATAGCTTTCAAACGGTATAACATTTTTTGAATTTGAAACATGTCTCACATTCTATACTTTGCATACTATAGGAGTAAAAAAAAATGAATTTCATGAAGTTTTGACCAAGTTAAGGTGATCAGACATACAATTTTTTATATTTTTTAAAATTTGTAATAAAAAATTAATAATTAATTATTTACTTGGAAAAAAATTACAAAAAAATTATGCATCACATTCAAACATGTTTCCTCTACTTATATCTAAAATCTTATAAAAAAATATTATCATTTTATTGTGGTTAGGGTGGTCAGACACACATACTTCTTATTTTTCCCTAAAATTTAAGTACTATGCATTGAAATTTCAAATTTTCACCAAATAGGTTTTTAAAAAATAAACCTAGTAGTTTAGAAACTACATTCAATTTACTACAGATTCTATTCTTACATATTTTTGAAATAATATAGATAACTTATTCAAATTTTTACGTCAAGTTGCCTAACTCTGATTTTTTGGAATTTTTTGCCACTTAAGGGCCTGTTTTTTCCATGATGATCCCACACATACCCTGAAGAAGAAAGTTACATAACAACCTATTTTGGCACTTCCAGATTTCAGTAAGGTCTTTCAAGTAGATTGTAATGCTAGTGGCACTACCATAGGAGTTATTTTGAGTCAAGAAGGTAAGCCTGTTGCCTATTTTAGTGAGAAGTTGAATGATGTTAAGAAGTATTTGTCTATGATCAAGAGTTTTATGCTATAGTTCAGACTTTGAAGAAATGGAGACACTATTTGTTGCCAAAATAATTTGTTTTATATAATAATCACTAGGATTTTTAGTATCTTAATAGTCAAGGAAAGTTAAATCAAAGGAACTTAAAATGGGTTGAGTTTTTTGCAGAGTTATACTATCGTTTAGAAGCATAGGAGTGGAAGGTCAAATAGAGTTGCAAATGTCTTAAATAGAAGGAAAAATGTGTTGATAGAGATGAATATAGAAGTTGTTGGGTTCAATGAGCTCAAGAGTTTGTATCGTAAAGATCTAGACCTTGCGGAAGCTTGGAAGGCTTGTTTGGAGCCTATTATATTGGATGGGACAAGAAGGTTGGATTTCTTAATCTAGGATGTGATGTTGTTTAGAGGAAGACAATTGTGCATTCCAAGTTCTATGAAAGAGAATCTAATCAAGGAGAAACACATTGGAGGATTAGCTAGGAATTTTATCTGAGATAAGACCATTGCTCTTGTTAGTGAAAATTATTACTGGTCATAGTTACAACAAGACGCAAATAAATTTGTACAAAGTTGTAGAGTATGTCAGATGGTGAAAGGAGCAAGTTAGAATATTGGATTGTATTAGCCATTGCTTATACCTGAGAGGCCATGGGAGGATATTAGCATGGATTTTATTCTTGGCTTGCCAAGGACACAAAGAGGGCATGATTCCATATTTTTGGTGGTGGATAGATTTTCAAAGATGACACATTTCACTCTGTTTCATAAGACCAATGATGTTGTTCATGTCACAGAGTTGTTTTTAGAGAGGTGGTGAGACTACATGGTCTACCGAAGAGTATATTTTTAGACAGAGATACCAAATTTGTTGGATATTTCTAGAGGACATTATGGAAGAAGTTGAAAAAATATTTGAAGTTTAGTTGTGCACACCATCCATAGATTGATGGACAAACGGAGGTGGTGAACAGGAGTTTGGGTAACCTACTAAGATGCTTAGTAGGAGATAAGCCCAAGGGATGGGATTTGATTACAACAATTTTTCCAATAGGAGCATTGGTAAATCACCATTCCATATTATGTATTGTAGTCCAAGAACTACTTTTGAACTAAGAAATATGGATAAGAGGGAGAAGAGTAGTGTTGAGGCTGAATTTTTTGTGGAGCACCTGAATAATTTGCATGAAGAAGTGAAGAAACATATTGAAATCATATGAACTCGCAATATAAGGCCAAGGTAGATCAAAAAAGGAGGCATAAGGAGTTATAGGTAGGAGATGAATTCATGGTTCATTTGTGAAAGGAGAGGTTTCCAGTTGGCACATACAAGTAAAAGATGAAGAAGTTTGGACCATGCAAGATCCTGAAGAAGCACGATTTAGGAAATCACTAGTACATTTTGACCCATTTTTTGATGATCGTTCGTCAAAATTTCGATGGCTATTCATCGCTATTATTCCATTAGAATTTCAATGACATTTGAAACCTCAAAATTTTAGCCCAGCATCCCGTTGAAAAATGGGTCAAAATGTACCAGTGAATGCATATGAGGTAGATTTTCCTGATGAAATTCATATTTCACTTGTGTTTAACATTTTAGATTTAACAAAATATCATGAAGGGGGAATTAATGGAGAAAAAATAGAATCACAGTGGAATATTCCAACACCTACTTCAGAAAAGGAGGAGATAGAAGAAATTTTGGATAGTCGTTTGGGTAGAAGCACAAGAAATAGGAAATACGTAGATTACTTGGTGAAATGGAGAGGAAGGCCTGTTGAAGATTCATCATGGTTGTCTAAGGCTGAGGTTAACTGTCTTGGTTTCCCTCTAACTCCTGAGAAGCGACAGGGTCGCTTTTCAAATTACCCTAGGTGTCTGATGCAGGAGCATCTAGTGGTGTAGGGCAATCTTGCATCACCCAAAAAAATGTTTTCTTTATTTTCTTTAGTTTTTTTGAGTCCCATGATGGAACTTAAGGGGTATAGGATAGTTAGAAGTCAAAAATAGAAAAAAAATGATCACTTACTATTTTTAGTAAGTTGACCTAAACATGCTCATATGGACTTGAAAATTTAACCAAAGGAACAGAGATGAAAAAAATCTGGTCATGAAATAATCACCTCAATTCCCAGAATGGTTTGAGAGAAATTAAAGTTTTCATCTCGAGAAATTTCTCCAATGCATCTTCAAATTCAAATATAAAACTTTATAGGCCCCAAAACCGCTCAAAAAGTGGACAAACTAACCTACAGTTGGTTCACACATTGTAGATCAATTCAAGAGCTTTCCAATGATATGAAATAATAGCGAATCAGACACTTGGATCAAAATTTATGGCCCCACGAAGTTTCCCCTCTAAAAAGCGAATTTCATTAAAATTTCTTCCTTGGCCAAAAATCAAACAGTGGGACCTTTTGGTGCCAAAACAAAAGTGAAAGTTGCACTTTCTAGAACATTCTAGGGCAGATATTGGGTAAAATAAAAAGGGATATGAGGGGGATGTAGAAGGTGGCTCCATTAGTGTAGATTGTGGATCTAAATAATAGTTTTTCTTTCAGAATTGATTTTGTTGTAATGAATCAAGCCTATGAGGCTGTAGCATGTAATTTTTGAATCTGTAATTTCTTTTTCTAAAAATAATTGAAAATGAGTTATTTTTCTATCTTGCATCTTCTTTGTTGGTATCTATTGTTGTGTTTTGTGGGGTTGGGTGATGTAGCTCTCATCACTAAAATTTCTTTATGGGACCTTATTTAGGCCTCACCTAGTTATCATAACATGCTTCAAAGTGCTTTACAACAAGTTCTTAACCCTGCTAATGTGCAACTAAATGATATAGTAGCCCTCATTCAAGGAATGAATTCAAACATTGTTTTCCACCAAAGTGAGCTACCTCCTTTGGAAGTGCAAAAAAAAATGAAGCCTTTATGATACTAGCTCTTAGGAATATCTCATTAGATATGCATAAAATTGATACTTTTCTTACTTAATAACATTAGTTGTTGCTCCTTTTCATGAGGTAGTTGCAATATCATAGCATGTTCACTACCATGCATGAGGGTATAAATTTGGATTTATTCAATCATATTTACTTTTCACAATGAGTAGCATATCATCATCCATTTTTGGCTCACCTTTTTCCCTTGGGGGGCCAGGGGTTAGGTAGCCTTGCCGTAGTATGACACTTTTTGTTGCCTCTTTTGGGCTAGTTGACCGCCTTTCATGTATATATAAGAGAAATCTTGGGATGTAGACAGTATGTCTTAAGTTGTATCACATATGACGTATTTTCCTTCTATGTTATCTTTAGAATTGCATTTTGGGGGAAACCCCTCTTCATGATGTAGCTTCATTTGGAAACATATGCTTGACATAGGACTTTCCAAATAAGCTCTCATGTCTTGTTTAGAATTTATCATTTTGCTACTTTAAAGTAATTGCTCATAGCATAGTGTTAGAAATTTATTTAAAGTGGGGGCATACATTGGCATTATCATTTTGGAGATCTTAGATTATATCTTTATTTTTCATGGTGCAGTTTTCTTACTTCTTGTGATGTGTTTTCTTCTTGGTGGTTTCATTGGGTTTGATGTCCTCTAAGAGTGTGACCTTTCTTGGCATAGAACACTCCTCTTAGTGGTGATGCTACATATTGCATGCCCTAAGTTGTGAATATTTTATCCTAGACTTGTCCTCTCTTGGAGACATTAGGCATGTGATGTTCTCTAAGAGGAGACCTTACATGAACTAAGAAAAACCCCTTTCAGCATGTCTTTCTTATTTGCATTTTGTTCATAAGCGTTTAGAATAATGCAACTTGATAACCTTGTGAAGCTCGAAGTTACAACCCATTTTCATGGCCACCAAGAATAATGCACCTTGCTTGCCTATGGTACCTTGTTTGTTCATAAGTTTTTAGCATATTGCAACTTGCTAAGTCTTATGAAGCTCAAAGTTAGTATTGTGTGGTGCCTTATTAAAGTTATTAGAGGTATAACTTTCATATGGTATGGGAGCCTAATAAGATTCTCTCATTTTCCACCCTTGGGGGCTCACCTAGTGGACAATAGATTTCACTAGCCCATGTGAGCATGCATTGTTGTTTGCATAGTGGACAACGAGTTCCACTTGTAAACATTTATGGACAAATAGTTGAGGCTTGATCCACCTTTTTTATTTTTGTTTTTTCTATTTCCTTTAGTCTTTGACATTGTATGTTTGTGTATCTTGTCTTGCTACTACATATCATACATCTCGTGTGTGTTCTTTTGTGCTTATATTGGTTTTCCATTGGATCTTGATCATGGGGACTTGGCCACTTCCTTGATCTTTGTCATCCTATCTCACTAGCATTGGTGCACTTGGACCCCTCTTCATGCATATTTGTCTACTTTAGTGTGAGTTTGATTTAGGCTCATCCTCTCACTAAACTGGGGGCTAAATGTAGTGTATAAAAATGTATCCCTTTATATATTTTCACACTTTTTTGGGCCCTCCTTTTTAAATTGGGCTTAATAATGCCTTAATTTAGTGTTGATAAATGTATCCCTTTTATATAATGATTGAAGAATGATGGGTGCGGGTGAGGGTTGGGTGTAGGTCTGTGGCAAGTAAGTTGCAGCCTGCATGCACAAATTCTCTTGTGCATGCCTCTGTGAAGGCTTGGTGAAGGTTTTGTTCTTGCTGCGAGTGGTGTATGCAATTTGGGGGGGGATCATTTTGGTGTATGCGAGACTCGTGTTCTCTTTTCGGCGGGGAGTTCTTGTGCCTGGGGTTGTGTTGGGGATTCTCCTTTCTTTGTGTCATTTCCTCTTAGATTATTCTTGGGTGATCAAGGTGCTAGGATAGTAAGGGAGGTTTTGGTTTGGGTTTAAACAATGTTGGGTGTTGGGTGTTGAGTGTTGGGTGCAGTTGAATAGCAAGGGCTTCTCATAGCCTGGTGCTTGCTGGTGTGAAGCCATCTCATGGATTTTCTGTGGATATGCATGCACAGGGGACAAACTCCTCTTTTGTGGGTGAGATTTCTAAGCTTAAGAAAGTAAATGGATGTTTTTCATGGACTCATGATCCTCCCGTCTTGGTTATTTCTCCTAAATTGGTGCAAGATAAAATTTCTTATTGGAGCCAACATATTTTGATTTCTAAGTTTCTGGGTATTCATGTCTCTCTCTCATATTTGGAGTCCTAGATTCGTTGGTCCTGGTAGGTGGGTATGTGTAGGATCATCATGGAAAAAATAGGACCTTAAGTGGCGAAAAATTTAGAAAAATATGAGTTAGGCAACTTAATTAAAAATTTGAATAAGTTATCTATATTATTTCAAAAATATGTAAGAATAGAATCTGTAGCAAATTGAAAGTAGTTTTTAAACTACTAGGTTTTTTTTTTTTTAAATCTATTTGGTGAAAATTTGAAATTTCAATGTAGTAGTACTTAAATTTTAGTGAAAAAATAAGAAGTAGGTTTCTATCTAACCACCCTAACCACAATAAAATGATAATATTTTTATAATATTTTAGATATAAGTAGAGGACTCATGTCCGGATGTGATGCATATTTTTGTAATTTTTTCCAAGTAAATAATTAATTATGAATTTTTTATTACAACCTTGAAAAAATATAAAAAATTGTATGTCTGACCACCTTAACTTGGTCAAAACTTCTTGATTTTTTTTTTTTTTTGGTAATCCTATAGTATGAAAAGACTAGAATGTGATGCATGTTTCAGATTCAAAAAATGTGATACCATTTGAAAGCTATAGATGTTTTTCAATCAGCCTATCAATCATAACTTTAGTTATAATTCAAATAGAAAATGAATAATAATTATTTATTAAATTCAAAGTAAAGCATAATTTATATTGGTGGAAAGCTAAGAATCTCCTTTAAAAACCCTTTTCATTTCATCAATTTTGGGTAAAAAAATAGTCGTCAGCCACATACCCATCATATTGCCACTTTTTGGCCCATCATGATCCTGCACATACCCAGGTTGAAGGTGATTTTGAAATTTGGTGGTTGTGAATGGCTATTTCATGGTGGATTTTTCTTGCATTTCATATCGTAATCGAGTTTTTGAGGGAGGGTCATATTCTTACAATCACGTTGGCTTGTTTATGAAGCCCTGGCAGGGAGGTTTTAATGTGGTAGAGGATCCACCTTCACGGGTTCATGTTTGGGTTTGTCTGCCATGGCTGGCATTGGAATTTTGGAGGGATGATATTCTACACAGGATTGTTGCTTTGTTGTGGAAGTCGGTTGCCATTGCTCAAAATACTCTCAATAAAAAGGTATTCTCTTATGCTCGTATTTGTGTTGAAATTGACTTAAATAATCCTTTGTCGGATTCTTTAGAAATTTTTCTTGGCTCTGCCTCGTGGGTTCAATGGTTAGATTATGAGTCCCTTCCTTTTCGATGTTGTTTTTGTCATGAGTATAGACACCTTCAACACTAATGTCTCCGAGCACCTAAAGCAGCTAGGGTTTCTTCTCCTCCTTCATCAGGGGCTTCGATGGAGAAGGGGTATAAAGGAAAGGCACCTATAGTTGAGGGTGGGCCTGATAAGGATGGCTTTATTCCTATTAAGTTGAGGGCTAAAGGGAGGAAGAGGGCCTATAAGGATAGATAGAGCAATCAGGGATTCAACTGTTTCAAGGTCTTGGATACTTAGGCCTTGGAGGAGGGGATTCATGTTGAGATTTCTTCTAGGGTCTCTGGTCTGGATATAGGGCTGGAGCAAGCAATTGATGATACATGGCTACAACAGGAAATTGTTGTTAAGCATAATTCTCCAGCTTTGGAGCAGGGAAATTCTAGGCTTCTTGGTGCCTCTACAGGTTTGCAGGATGATATTGTATTAGCGGATTTAGCTAAGGAGGTGTTGTCTTTAGGTAAAGGACGAGAATCATCTTTTGTTTTGGGGGTGCTTCAACGCCCTCTTAAGAAGGCTCATTTTGAAAATTCCTCTAAATTTGTTCGTAAGAAGGATATGGACAAGATTAAATCTACTAGAGATTTGTTGGTGGAATTTGGGTCTGTTAAGACCATTGATGCCCACTTCTCTCATCCTTCCTCATGATTATTCTTCATGGAATGTAAGGGGGTTGAATAGCACCTCCTATCAAAAGGCTATTTAGGAATTAATTGTGGTTCATTCTCCAGATATCTTTTGCATTCATGAGACTAAGCTTCGGGTGGGCTTCATGCTTCAGTATGCTCCTCATATTTGGTTTTCTAGCCAGTGTAAGTGTATTGGTTCTAGGGGGAACTCTAGAGGTCTGGCTCTTTTCTGGAATCCATGTAAGGTTGTTCCTGGCTGGTGGATTTCTAGCCATTCCTCTATTTCTATGGTGGCTTCGGTTTTTGAATTTGGTGAGACTATTTTGCTCAGTAATGTTTATGCTTTGATTGACATACATGGTAAAATCCAGCTTTGGGCCCACATCAGGTATGTTAGTTCTTGTGCACCTTATCTACCTTGGATCTTAGCTGAAGATTTCAATTCTGTGTTGTGTTTGGAGGAGAAAAGAGGGGGGTTGCCTAGGCTTGGTCCGACTTCAGATCTTTTTCAGTCAAATGTGGATTCTCTTGCTCTTGTTGATGTTAAGCCCTCTAATGGAATATTCACTTGGAATAATAAACAGAGCGGTCTAGAAGTGACATTTGAGTGGTTGAATATATTTCTTGTTTCTAGTTTTTGGGTGGGCGGCAACATTGTCACTTGCTATGAGATTCTGGACTGGTGCGGCTCTGATCATTGGCCAATTAAGTTTTTGGCTTCTTCTTTACTATCCCAAAGAGTCCTCCTTCTAAATTTCAGCTTATGTGGCTTCTAGATTCTTCTTTGCATGATCTTGTTGCTCAATGGTGGCAGGATGGAGCCCCTGCATATGGTACTGCTATGTATTCTTTGGTTAAGAAGTTGCAATATGTCAAATATCATCTTAAGTGATGGAATAGGTCATCTTTTGGGAATCTTCAGGCCAAGAAAAGGGAAGCATAGGATCCTCTTGCTGTTATTACTCACCAAATTCAGGATTTGGGATTTTCGAAGGCTCTTGGTCATGTTGAGTCCCAGGCTTTGAAATTGGTGGAGGAGTGGGAGCTTCATGAGGAGATTTTCTGGAAACAAAAGGCTTGGATTTACTGGCTTCAAGAGGGTGACAAGAATACTTCTTTCTTCCACCATTCTATGCAAGCTCGTAAGAATAAGTGTTATATCTCTTCTTTTGTTAATTCTAAGGGTCTTTCGATTTCTTTTCAACATGCTTTGTCTAGAGAGGCTCATCAATTTTACTCTATTTTGTTTACTGAAGATTCACTTCATGCTAAGGCTGATGACAATATAGTCCTTGCTTGCATTCCTTCTTTGATTTCTAATGATTTGAATGCTTCTCTTTCTCGTCTGATTACTCTTTCTGAAGTGGAGGAGATTGTGTTTGGGATGAATAAGGGGAAAGCTCCTAGCCCTGATGGTTTTCTAGTTGAATTTTTATAGGAGTTTTGGGATATTGTGAAGCTGGATTTGTTGGAGGTTGTCTGGGAGTCTCTTCATAGTAAGCAGATGCTTCAAGCCCTGAATGCTACTTTTTTGGTTCTCATCCCTAAAAAGGAAGGTGTTGATAGGCTTGAACTCTTTAGACCTATTGCACTCTGTAATGTGGTGTATAAGATTATTATGAAATTGATTTCTAAGAGGCTTAAACCTTGTTTGCATGTTGTCATTTTTGAGAGCAAGGAGGATTTGTAGCAGGTCATCAAATTCTGGATGGGGTGGTGGTAGCCTCTGAGGTAATTCATTCTATGGCGACCTCTAAGGGTAGGTATATGTTCATCAAGTTGGATATGGCCAAAGCTTATGATAGAGTTAAATGGAGTTTTCTACAAAAGATTTTGTTGGCCTTTGGTTTTTCTTCTGATTGGGTCAGTTGGACTATGAGTTGTGTGACTTCTTCCTCATTTTTGGTTATTGTGAATGGTGAACCTTCAGAGCTTTTTGGTGCTACCAGGCGACTTTGTCAGGGGGATCCACTCTCTCCTTATCTATTTATTATAATGGCAGAGGGGCTAGGTCAGTTTCTAAAATTTTGGGTTTCTCAAGGCTTGATTCATGGCTAGCAATGGGGTTTGGGTCTGCCAATGCTTTCTCATCTCCAGTTTGTGGATGACACCTCTCTTATGGGGTTGGCTCGCATTCAGGAGGCTAAATCCTTTAGGAAAGCTGGATACCTACCTTGCTGCTTCGGGTCAGAAAGTCAATGAGTAGAAGTCTTCTATTTTCTTCTTTAATATTCCTCATGCTATTCAGTGGCAGATTGCAGCTATTTTTTGGTTTCAAATTGGGTCTCTTCCCTTTGTCTATTTGGCTATTCCTCTTCTTGTTGGTCATCAACCTAGATCCTCTTGGAATATGTTGCTTGATAAGCTAAGTCAGAAGGTAACTCATTGGACTCATTGGTGGTTGTCTACAGCTACTAGAGTGACTCTTCTCAAGTCAGTTATCTAGGCCCTACCCATCTACAGATGCTTTGTTCAAGTGGCTCCAATGTATTTCCTTAGGGAATTTGATGTTCTCTCACGTCAATTTATTTTGAGTGGTAACTTGTTGTCTACTAAGTGGAGCCTTGTTAAGTGGGAACTTGTGTGTAGACCAAAGTAGGAGGGTGGTCTTGGTTTAAGTTCTGCTATTTTGAATGTGCAAGTTCTTTCTACTAAGCTTTACTAGCATTGGTGTACCAATCAACACCAGTTATGGGCCCGTATTCTCAATCATAAATATCTTAGGGGTGTTGTTTATTTTGAGATTCCTCGCTATCCTCTAGAGGGGACTAGTTCTATGATTTGGTAGACTTTGAAAGTGGGGGAAAATTTGATTAAGCAGGAACTTTTTTGGATTTGTCATTCGGGGTCACAGGATATTTTTTGGTTAGATTCTTGGGATGGTCACCCACCTATTCTCTCTATTTTTCCTCACCTCCAATCCCTTTCTGATGTTTTTACTGCGGCTGACTAGGATACCATTGAGCATTATAAGGTTGCACAACATTGTGGTTCGGTTGTAAGCTTTTGTTGGAAGCATCCTTCTGAGTGGCCACCTGGGGGGTCTGGGGAGGATAGGAATGAGCTAGCTCAACTTGTGGCTTCCTGTGCTTGTAATTCCTTGAGGTTACCTGATGTCTTGGCTTGGGATGGTTCTAATTTGTCCGGGAAGTACTATGTTTCTGTTGGTTACAAGCAGCTTGGTAGGAAGTTGTTTGGGGATATTGAGGTCCCTTGGTGGAAGCAAGTTTGGCACAAGTTGTCGTGGCCTAAGTGCAATTTTTTCATGTCGTTAGTTGCTCAAAACCGGTGTCTTACTTGGGATAATTTATGTACTTGCGAGGTTTCCAAGGCCCTTCAATATGTGTTTTATGTCATAACAGTTAGGAGAGTGTCTCTCATCTCTTCTAATGTTCCTATGCTATGGAGATTTGGCATTTTTGGTGGAGGGTGTGGAATATGCCCTGTTGGCATGTTTCCTTGTTGGCTGAGTTTGTGGATTGGTGGGGCAGGGCCCCTATTTCTACTTCCTTTCTTCAAGCTGCTTGGGCTCTTGGCCCTTCCTTTATTATCTAGAACCTTTGGCTAGAGAGGAATCATCAGATTTTTCAGGATGTGATGTTGGTGGCCCTTCTCTTGTGGTGGAAAATTCTGCATTATGTGGGAGAGACTGTTGTGGCTAAGTGTGATCTGACTGCATCAGTGGATCCTTGTGATGTTGATTGTTGTAATCGTCTTCATCTTCCTCCTTCGCAATGACAACTCATGTGTAATAGATGTAGACATCCTACCCCAAAGGTGAATAGGGAGGGGAGATGGTGTCCTCCACCTCGAGGAGTCTTAAAAATCAACACAGATGGCTCTTCTCAAGGAAACCCAGGTCATGCGGAAATTGGTGGTGTTGGTCGAGATAGTTTTGGAGATGTTCAATTTATCTTCTCTGTTGATAAGGGTGTTCATATTAATAATTTAATGGAGGCTCAGACCATTTTATCGGTTGTGGAGCGTGGAAGTCAATCGGCTGGCGAAGGATCATATGTGATTCTGACTCCTAGGTTGTGGTGAACTTGTTAAATAGGCAATATTTAGAGGATGTTAGTTGGAATTTGGCTTTGATTGTTGAATAGATTCTTAACCTTTGTGCTTCTTTGGAGTTTCTTAATTTCACTCATATTCCTAAAGAATGGAATGTTGTTGTCGATTGTTTGGCTAAATGGGATTTTTATCATATTCATGATTGGAATTTGGTGGACAGAGGTTAGTTACCTCTAAATTTGTCTCAACAGTTGGATCACTTGGTGGAGCTTGATAGGGCTATGTAATGCCCTTGCTTTGTACTTCTTGTTTTAATAGTTTTTTACCCCTCCTTTATGTTAATTAATGTATCCTTTACATTTTCACACTTATTTGGGCCCTCTTAATTAAATTGAGCTTAATTATACCTTAATAGAAACTTTTATTCATTTATAAGCCTAATAAATTATATTTTCCAAAGGGGAAACCAAACAATAATTAATTTGGACACATAATTAAACACCTTGATTAATGTGTGTTCTAGGAATAGGGACCTAGGACCCATTCGCCCATGGGTGAATGGGTCCTCCCTAGACCTTTGAATCCATTTTTAAAACATGTTTTGGAGGTACTTTTAGCATCCTAAGTTCAAATTTCAAAGGTCAGCTTGTAATATTTGAATTTTGGAAAATTTAGGATAAATGTCTATAAATACAAATAAATGACTATAAATACAAGGTTATTTTATCAATTCAAGACATATAGCAAGAGGGAAACTTTCATGTGAGAAAATATTATTGTCAAGAGCATTCAAGAGTATATTTTTTCATCATTTGTTGCAAAATTCAAGATCTCAGGCATCATGTCAATGTTATGTTCAATCATGCAAGTTTTTTGAGCTAACATTGTCATGTAGGTTTCAAAGATCAAGTCAAGCATTCAAGTCATAATTCAAGTAACAAGATTCACATTTATTGAAGTCATTTCATGCAAGACCCACATCAAGATTTCAATCTTTCCAAGGTTTCTTCAAGGGTTTCTTGAATTGCAACATTGTATTATTCATTCATTATTCCTTTCATGCTTTCATTTTTCATTTCAAGGTTTAATTACCAAAATGGGGTTTGACCAAGGAAAATCCACATTCACCCAAAAACAAACATTTCCCCTCTCTTTGTGTGTTGTAGACTTGCAAGTTTATAGGATGAAGAAAATTTTAAGATCTCAAAAGTGTAAAATTGCAAAGTTGCATTTATTGTCACTTTTGTTGTCAAGCTATGGAAACTCAGATCCTGAATTTATTTTTTATTGCCCAACTGTGAAATCTAGAGAATCTGGAAGTGCAAACACAGGAGCAGAGGACCCATAAATCAATTTTGAAAAGGCCTACAAAGACCCATTCTCCCATGCACAAATGAGTCTCAGACAACCTCCCAAAATAGTGTTTTGGTGACTGGTAAACAATATTCCCCCCTTCTTAGTTCTATAGGAAGTTTGGTGTTTTTATCAATATTGAGCTTAATCTTCAAGATCCAAGTGGTAGATTGCATTTTGGAGTTGATTTACTATTTTTAGTTTTTCTCCCCAAAGTGTTGTTTGAACTTGACCTTGTCCTTCAAGCATAAGGAAATATAAAGATTCTCACATTGGGTTGATTCACCTAAGGGTTGTTAATCAATTCATTGTGGGGATCTCATTTCCTAATGAAATAAAGGAAGATAGGGTCTATTTCCACCCTTTGGACTTACCTTTCCATTTTGGGAAGCCCCTATTTTTCTTCATTTCAAGTTTATGGTAAGGTATTATTTAGTGTTTCAATCATCAATTTGATATCTTAGGGAGAACCCCTTTAGTCTTGCAAAGCCATAACTGAAGGAGGTATTATCCACCTCAATCAGTGTTCCTTACCTACCCAATCTAAAAATAGGTTTGTGGTAATCTTCCCAAATCTAACACCGCTAGTACTTGGAATATTATCAAACCTTAGGGACTTGGGGCCTACAGCTTTGGTAATCAACAAATGGTAAGGTGAAGCTTGTTAAAGTAGGGAATTTGATGAATGTAAATCATATTCATTAACTCAACCTATGAGCATAGAGAATTTCAAATGGTGTTCATAGCCTATGAGTTTTTCGATCTCTAGTAGTTGATTCTATGATGGTATGGTTCCCTTGGCTCTTGCAAAGTATTCAAAAAGTGAGAAAATGTTGAAAATTTAGGTGACTCAACGTTGCAATTTTTTTTCTAATATTTATTATTAACATTTTTCATAATTACATGACATGCTTTATAATGTATATCATTAAATAATAATGATCTACCAAAATGAGTTGTGATATTTTATGTTGGAACTTGTGCCACATATTAGTTCCTTGAAAAATGATCTATTAGTTGTCAAAATATGTTAATTTAGTGACCTTATTATTAAAGGCCTATTTTTAAATATTTTATGATAATTGTAAGAGCCAAAAATAAGGGAAGTTACTTTGGATGTGATGACCAATATCCATAATAAATTATGATAGATTCCTTACAAGGTTGGAATTACATACTATTCTTGGAGGTTACACTCATGTGAGGGGCATGCTAATTTGTGCTCCTTTTTTATGAGCTATTTTTGGGTATGTATGGATATTTCTAGCACCTTATATAGCCCATGGTATTACCACTTGGTTTACAGTACCATTTGTTGTATTTTGTATTGTATTTATGTTTATAGTAAGGCTTTGGTATAGTAGTTTGCATGTCGAGAGCTTACAGTACACATGTGCTATTGGAATGTTATTAGAATTAATCCTTGTTATATATTTTGATTAAGGTAAGCATGGGAAGGGCCTAGACCCAATTATAAAGTAGTCATGAAGGTGAACAAATGAGTCTAACAAGAATAGAGATTTAAATTAACAAGAAAAACTGAAAGGAGAGAAAAGTCAACTAGGACCAACAAGCACTTTCGACCAAAGTGACGGACTGAGAATGGTTTTGAACAGAACACATAACCTTCAACAATGGATGAACAAAAACTTAAGGTGGTTTGAATCCAAACCTCACCAAAGGGAATTGAAGAGGAGCAGAGACTAAATGAGATGTCTTACCAAATTTTAGAGAAGAAATTTCAATTCAAGGATTCTCAAACATAGAAATAAGCTTTCTTTATATCCTGCTCGAGAAACTTTTTCCCATATCAGTGAGGTCCTTCTTTATGGAATCTGACTCCTTCTCTTTGTTGAGATATTGAGGATACAACACCATGGCTTACCTATCCAAAGAGGAAGGCCTAATGCTATTTGAACCAAACATTCATGTCTTATCTTGGAGTATCGGAATTTGAGCAATGGAAGGGATTCATAAAGAATTTCCTACTCCTAGATACTTAACTTGGAGCACAACTTGATACTACTTTCAAAAAACCTTATCAATTTCAACACAAACATAGAACCAAATGAAAGGGAAACTTTTTCTATATTTGGTAACATTTTCAATGAAAACCCATTGACCAATAATGCTAGCTATACATTGGATGATACTTTCATCCCAACATTCTAGTGGTAGCTTATGAAGAAAAATCCTAATAGAAACTATTTTCACCTTGGTAGCATCAAAGCCAGTAGTCCATCTTGATAAATGAAGATAAGCCCTACCAAGAAACCAGTGACCCCCTTGTAGAACTATTGAATAATCCTCCATGAAATGAAAAGAGAAAAAGAGATATCTATTAATATTGTAGGAACATGAAGATAAAAAACATTCCACATTTGGTTGCCCATCTATGATATCAATTTTTGGTTGATAACCAAAGAATGTACCAATGAGGATAGATTGTAACCCATCAAAATCTCTTCCCAAGGAGACATTAGGAATCCTAATAGAGGCACAAGGAACACTGCTAAGACCTAGAATGGGAACATGGCATTCCATGGAGGAGGAGATTACCCCATCACAACAAGCTTGAGATGCACATAGGGGAGGAGGGAGCGTACAAAGAAATGTACCATCCATAATGGCCTAAGCAATAGGGAGAAAAATGGGGGCCACCTCTTGGCAAGGAGTCCTTGTATAAAATCTTGTGCTAGAACATAGGGAAGGCTTGACATCCACACCATGCATACCAATGAGGGAAGGCTTGAGATCCAAAAATAGCAAGGGAGATAAAGCAAGATAAAAATATTTCTTATCAAGGAAAGCAACAACATCAACCCCTAAATTACAAATCTACAAGATCATAACACATTGAGGAGGAGATATCTCATGGTAAATAGGGTCAAAGGAACAAAGCATTGTAGGGTTCATGAGAGAGGGTAGCAAAAAGCCCCTCCTAAGAGAGCTACCAGTGTGACATGATCGAGGCCTAGAGAGATTCTAGGCTTAGTATACACTAGAGAAAACATCCTCTAAATAAAATGCATCTAAGAATCTGAGTGCATTTGAGAAAACTAGTATGCCTCCACCATGACAATAAGAGCAAATCATCCTCTTCAACCTCCACTTGGGAGCACCTCTCATCAAGAGACTTAAACTTCCCATCATCTACACATTATTGAGCATTCAAACAAGACTTTATGAGAACGTCGAGGTGAATTTCCTCCTCCTTGACCCATTCATTGTCTCAAACGTCCAAATTAGACTCCTCTATGTTACCCTCATTGCCTTCTTCATTGTTTGAATCACCATTGTCGATACTGTCTAACAGAGGAAACACCATTTCTAACACCATAGTAGGATGTTGCTGCCACTAGGTTTTTTGTCCCAATTGTAGAAAATTCCATCAGGCCCTTCCATCAATTAGGCCTACTCCTTTTTATATGTTGGTGAAACTATTGCAAAATCATCTAAACTTGGTCTAAGACTGAAAAAATTATGGACTAAGATGGAAAGTGTGTGTTTTGGAATATGTACACATATAAGTATAATTAGAGGATGGATAAGGTGAATAGATAGGAATGTGCAAACACATAAATATGATAAGTACATATAAATGTGTGTAAGGGAAAGGTAGATGATATAGGTCAAGTGTCTCAGCTTTACAAAAAATTATGTCATTTGTCAATATATCAGTGAATCAAGACACTCTTCATACAAAATTAAGAATGACATAGATTTTGTATTTCACTATTATAAATAATTAAATTTATTTTTATTAAAACATTGTTGAAAATAACATAAAAATTAATGTATTTTTTTAAATGACATAACTTGCCTCTCTCATATTTTGCAATAAAATGATAATTAAAATAATGATATTCAATTTATTTTATATAATATTAAATTTATTACTAAAATAATAATGTTGAAAATACTATAAAACATTATATCAAACTTTGAAAAAGAGCAGTAGTGGGCATGACAAAAAGATGATGAATATGGAATCCATGGATGCTGTGAATTTGGTATTGTGAATAAGAATTTTCTGTCTACAGGGTGAAGCACCTGTGCAGGAAACTGTACGTTTGCTAGGGTTTTCATCTTCAGGATATGGACATCCATCAAAGCGTAATGCAAAGAGGAATTTTCTAAATCTGGAAGCACAGACATGTGGACTGTTTACATAATGCCCTAAGTTTCTCAACCAAAATAAATTTATAATTTTGATGCTCGTTTTACTTGTGCAATTTTTTTAAATTGGTGGTTGTTTGTTTATTATATTTCCTTAAATCATTTGATTACTACTGATACCTAGAATTTTTTTTTAAGTACCTTTGGTTACTAAAGTAATATTAAGTCTAAACAATAATTGATTAGGATTACCATATTTTATATGTTGGATTCTCTCCCCTATATTTTTATATATATTTTTTCAAAATGTTACATTCAATCTTACAACTGTTTAGACTAAGGTAAGAGAATGTAAGCTTATTTTATACACTTGTAGTTTTCAAGTGACTTCGACAAAAGTGGGTCAACTCGAAAGCATTGTATAACTAAAAAGATGTATGGGCTCACAAAGTAAACGGCCTTCTTTAAACCTTCAATCGTGTAACAACCAAAGTGTCATTTGATGTTTATGTATTCCTGAGATCCTGGGAAAATGGAGGAAATGCCAATACTCAGTGTGTATTTATATTGGAACCATTGGGTTCTGGTGGGAGTAGTGTTGTCTGTGACATTACTTGTCTGGAAAATAATATGGGTTGCAGGAGGAAGCACCAAAAACCAGCATACATCACTGCCATCAGGGTTTACTGGATGGCCACTCATTGGAGAATCGATCAGTTTCTATCGAGCCATGAGATCCCCTCTTCATACACGACAATTCATTGAAGATCATGTGAATAGGTAAGACCGTCTATATTGTATTCTTGTTCAACTTATTATTTTAGTTATTATATCTACAAAAGTTTGCTGTCCTGAAAATTAACAAACCTGAAACAGATGAAATGAAAAGGTTATATATAATATTTATTTTTCGTTTCTTTTTTTTGTTCTTTTTCCTTTGCTTAGAGTTATATTGGTGTTTGTAATTGATTTATTTCAAAAAAAAAAAAATTTAAAAGAATTTTTCATTTTCTTGATTTTTGTAATTTTTGTAAGTAGGATTTTATATCATCCATAAGATTGTTTTCACTATCTAACATAGAAGTATGAATCTTAGGTTAAATTTCTTTAGTTGAGAGTCAAGGATTGAGGGGTATCCATTCCTCCAAATTCACTTGGGGCACAATCCCAGTCTCATCCCTTATAGTGTCAAGGCCTTGCATTCACCAAGACTTTATCTCTAGTCCCTAGTGGGTTCATTCAGAACCATTCAACTTCACGACTAGACCAAGCATCCATTGACTCTCTCCTATATTTTTAGCATTTAGTCTTTTTCACAAATTTTAACCTTTTATCAGATAACCTATTTTTTTAAGATGAAATTTTTTATTTTCAATTTTTTATTGTCTATTTTATTATGATAATGAATTATAGAGTTTAAATACTAACACGAAAAATCTACAATCTCAACCATAAATACAACACAAAAACTCTACAGTCTCTTAAAAAAGTTTTAAAAATGTAAGATTCAAATAGATTAAGAAGTTTTAAAGATGTAAGATTCAAATACTTTTGCTTTTTCTATTTTATATGACAGATTGAAGAAGAAATGTAGATCATTTGTTATGCAGGTATGGGCTAATTTTCAGGTCTAACTTATTTGGAAAAGCACGCATAATTGTATCAGTGGATCCAGAGTTCAATAGATATGTTCTACAAAACGAAGGCAGATTGTTTGAGGCTAATTACCCCGCCTCTTTCAAAAATCTTGTAGGAAAGTATGGTTTCATCAATGTTCATGGCGAACTTCAAAGGAAGCTCCATGCAACTGCTGCCAATTTGTTGAAGCACGAGAACCTCAGCTCAGGTTTCATGGACGATATACAAAATGCCATCCTCACTGGAACACAGAGATGGCAAGATGAGTGTGTCATTTATCTTCAGAAAGAGTGCAATAAGGTATGTAGCCTATCTTTATTTCATGAAATTTCTTTAAAATTATTGAAGCAGTATAAAAAAAAATGGCTTAAATCGCTTAGAAAATATTGATTTGAAGGTATGGGATCCATAGAAGGGGCTCCTTCTGTAAAGCTTAGAAGATTCATGTAGAATTAATAGGGATTTTTTTTTAAATAATAAGTTTAAGTTGTAATTTACATTTATTTAATATAATATTTTATTCTAAAATTTGTTCAGGTTCTTCTGAATATAATGGGGAAAAAATTGCTGGACTTAAGAGATGAAAGAAATCTACAAAGCTTTTGAGGAATTCGTTGGAGCTCTCCTTAAAATCCCCATCAAATTCCCAGGATCCGATTATGCAAGAGGGATTAAGGTTGCTGGTCTGATTCCATTAAATATTTGATGAGTGTAAATGTATTTTGGATACTATACTGATGTTTGCTGATGAATAATGCAGGCAAGAGAAACCATAATTAGAAAGATTGAAAAGTGTATAGAGGAGAGAAGGCAGCATCCTCAAGTGATCCGTAATGATCTGTTGACCAAACTTGTGAAAGAAGAATCATTGCCGGATGAAGTTATTGCAGATTTTTTACTGTTTATGCTGTTTGCTGGTTACGAGACTTCTTCCACAGCAATGGCGCTTGCTATAAAATTTCTTACAGACAGTCCAGAAACATTGGAAGAACTGAGGGTGAGTATGCATTTGTAGCTCAATATCAAATTATGCATTGCCTAATACTAATACTTATTAAGCATAAGACTGACTGGTGCATTAAGTTGGGTTTCCGCAGGCTGAGTTGAGTTGTGTTTTTAAACTTGGATTATGCAGGCTGAGCATGATTCTCTGTTGAAGGATAATGGAAATAAAAATCTGACATGGGACAACTACCAAGCAATGAAATTCACTCATTGTGTGAGTATTTAATTTAATCTGCTTTATCATATTCTTGTCTTCTAACAGTATTGGAATGCTTAGCAGAGCAACTGGCATCCATGTGTTCTATTTGGTTGGCATGGCAGGTGATAAAAGAAACTCTTCGATTGGGCAATGTTGCCCCAGGGCTTTTCAGAGAAGCAAAACAGGATGTTAAGTTTAAAGGTAGCATTTAGAAAAATCTTAGTTTAAATTTCATATTGTTCAAGTTGAAAAATTGAATAATTTAAAGCTAACTTTTATTGTAAACTATTTAACTGCAAGTGCAGATTTCATCATTCCCAAAGGATGGACAGTGTTGAAAGGAAGCAAAGGTGCAGAACGCGCTTCCAACACTAATCTATGTGAGAGAGATTAAGCAGATTCAAACTGATCTTAAACTGTTACAATAAAAGAAACACATTCAAAAACATACATAAAAGATTAACACCAAATTTCCTTGGAGAAAACCTTTCCAGGTAAAAAACCCCACACCAAAAGCACAGTACTTTGTATTATCTGTAACAATGCATTACAATACAATCACAGCACTCAGCTTCTCAGATGTCTTCTAACTTCAACAAGATTCTGGGATATTTTTGACAGCATAATAGTGTCTCATAGAAACTCTCTTACTCTCTATACTCAATACACAATGACATAGTATATTATCTTTTACAACATAAACAAGATAATTATCTCTCATGCAATATTTGTAGCACATAGAAATTGTAAATTTGAGTTACAACTTGATCTCAGCAACTGACGAAGATATTTCAATCACCACTCAAGTAGCAAGAAGATAACTACTGGCGGTAGTTTAAACCAATGCAAAAATATATTCCATGTGTCAAATCTGATATTGTTAGTTCTCCATTGTTGTCACCTCATCCACCGCTAACTGCAAGTGATAAAATCTCCTTCATGCGTGATTGATATGAGTTCAGTCCTCCACCGCTAACAGCAAGTTAAGACAAACAGTTAACTCAGTTGTTCGATCACCGCTTATGCAAGTTGAGACACAGTTAACTCAACAATCTCCCACTTGTCGAAGACCTACCATAGGTCATCTATCATCAATTGCTCAGGGCCCCAAGGCCCATGCAAACAACACACCATCTAAACTTATCTGTGTTCACTGGCTTCGTGAGTGCATCTACAACATTTCTCAAAGTATCAACCTTCTCCAATATTACCTTTCCATCTTCTACCATATCATGAACAAAATGAAATTGAACATCAATGTGCTTTGTTCTGGCATGGAAAGTGGGATTCTTTGCTAAGAAAATAGCACTCTGACTGTCGCAACAAATTGTAATCTGTCATGCATCAAAACCAATATCTGAACACAACCTCTTAAGCCAAATGGCTTCCTTGCAAGCATGAGTAGCTGCCATGTACTCTACTTCAGTCGTGGACAAAGCGACTACAGCCTGCCGCTTATTCATCCAACTAATCGCACCACCATTCATCGTGAACACATATCCACTGGTGGATCTTCTACTGTCAATGTCACCTGCCCAATCTGAATCCACATATTCACGAATACTTACAGAATGCTGAGAACCTGTAGGATAACCATGATAACATAGGGAATACTCGGAAGTACCACACAAATATCTAAACACTCTCTTTACCACATCCCAATGTACTCGTCCAGGATTAGCCATATACCGACTAAGGACTCCCACTGCTTGGGCAATGTTTGGCCTTGTACAAACCATCGCATACATTAAGCTGCCAATAGCTCTTGCATATAGTACTCTAGTCATGTCCTCCATCTCAGTAGGAGATTTTGGACAATCCTCCACAGAAAGCTTTGTCCCCTGCATCACTGGAACAACTAACTGCCTGCAATTTGCCATGTTGAATCTCTCCAACACTGAATTCACATAGTTGCTCTAGCTTAACCAAAGCTTTCTGCTAGCTCTATCTCTTCTAATCTCCATCCCCAGAATATACCTTGCTGCACCTAGATCCTTCATCTCGAACTGTGATGACAACTGAGACTTCAAATCTGAAATCAAACTCATACCATTCCCAAAAAATAACATATCATCTACGTACAACGTAATTATGACAATGTGACCATTATCAGATTTGTAATATACACAATGGTCAAATTTAGATCTCAAAAATCCCAAAGACAACACAAAGGTGTCAAATTTCTGGTACCACATTCTAGGAGACTGGTTAAGACCATATAAAGACTTCTTCAACTTGCAAACTAGATTTTCTTTACCTTTTACCACGAAATGCTCTAGTTGTGACATATAAATCTCTTCCTCCAAATCACCATGAAGGAACATTGTCTTCACATCCATCTGTTCCACTTCTAAATCATACGCTGCTGCAAGTGATAACAGGAACCGAATAGATGTCAACTTCGCAACAGGAGAGAATATCTCACCATAGTCAATTCCCTCCACCTAAGAATACCCCTTTGCAACCAACCATGCCTTGTGCTTTTCAATACTACCATCAAGACCATATTTCTTTTTGAACACCCATTTGCATCCAACAACATTTCGTCCTTTAGGAAAAGGTTCCAGATCCCATGTACTATTTTTCTTCAACGCAGCCATTTCTTCATCCATGGCTTTCATCCAGGAATCTGCATCACTCATACCCATAGCCTCTCTGACAGTCCTAGGCTCATCAGTGTTAGCAATCAAAGCAAAAACACAACTGGAATCCAATAGTGAATAACCAAACCTTTCCGGTGAATAATCAAACCTCTCTGGTGGCCTCCTATCACGTGTAGACCTCCTGTATAGTTGAGGTTGCAGTTCTTCTTCAGAACTTTCAGAGCTTCTAGGGCTCTCATCATCACCAGGTTCAATAGGAGTACGTAGTTCACTTTTCATCGGAGTAAGTGGAACTTGAACTACCTCCTTATTCTGCTTCTCCTCTTTCTCTGGCTGCAACTCAACTGTAGAAGGTTTCAACTCTCGAAATATTACACTTTTGCTATGGAGAACCTTCTCTGACATTGGATCCCAAAGCTTGTACCCCTTCACACTGACACCATAGCCAATAAGGATACACTTTACTGCCTTGTTCTCCAACTTAGACCTCATTACACTCGGAACATGAGCATAAGCTTTGCAACCAAAAACTCTGAGATGTCTCAATGAAGGCTTCTTACCAGACCATGCCTCCATGGGTGTCTTTTCAACAAGAGCTGATGTAGGAGATCTGTTGATTAGATAACATGCAGTGGCTACAACTTTAGCCCAAAACTTCTGCTCAAGGCCAACAACACTCAACATACTCCTAGCCCTCTCCATCAGCATCCTATTCATTCTCTCTGCAACTCCATTTTGTTGTGGAGTGTATGGATTTGTCTTATGTCTTTCAATCCCGTGCTCCTTACAGAACTTATCAAATTCCACCGAACAAAACTCACCACCGTTGTTAGTTCTCAAACATTTAATCTTTCTATCAGTCTGATTTTCAACCAAAACCTTAAACTCCTTAAACCGATTAAAGACTTCAAATTTACTCCTGAGAAAATAAACAAATGTCTTTCTACTATAATCATCTATGAAAGACAAAAAATATACAGATTTTCTTAATGAAGGAACATTCATAGGACCAAACACATCTGCATGAATATAGTCCAACACCCCAAAAGACTTATGAGAACTGGAATAGAAAGAAACTCGGTTTTGTTTACCATATACACAATGTTCGCAAAAGTCAAACTCGAGATTACAATCATCAAGGCCTTCAACAAGGCTTTTATTTTTTAGGGTTCTAAGACCCTTCTCACCAATATGACCGAGTCTTTGGTGCCATAACATTGTCTTTTCTGCTAGAAGCTTCATCTCCAAAGCATTTGCACCCATAGGTACCCAAAAAGCATGACCATTAGATGTACAAACAATAGACTTCTTCACTGCTAGATCTAATGGTGAGGATGAAGAATCCAAAGGCCTTTTCTTTGAAATATCAGAAGAACTATTGCACTGAATAGTGCATGCATCCAACTTGTACAGAGTGCTGATCCAAACACCCTTGGCCAACACCATAGATCCTCTTGTCAACTTGCATCCTCCATTTGAGAAAACAACCTACACACCCATATTACTTAACTTACTTACAGAAAGTAGGTTTCGTGTCAAACCCGGGATATGCAATACACCATCAATCCCCTTCACTCTTCCATCAGGGAATCTAATCTTGATTCTTCCATGGCCAACTATCTTCAGATGAGAGTCATCACCAAGATACACCTTCCCACCATCATACTCTTCATACTTTGAGAACCAACCCCTATGCGAGGTCATGTGGAAAGAGGCACCTGAGTCTATTAACCACACATCTTCTAATGCATGTGTTGTCAAGGTTGCGACAAAAGTATCTGCATCATCTTGAGAGGATTTTTTAGAGTCAGAATCAGAAAAATTCTTTTTACCTTTCTTTCTCTTCTCCTCCTTGCAATCTTTACGTAAATGACCAGGTTTGCCACAATTCCAACATTTCGCTTTGAACTTTCCAGGAGACTTAGACCTCCCTGAAGATTTTGATCTAAACTTCTTGTCTTTTTTATTGCCTTTGTCTTTAGGTCTGCCACGAATAGCAAGTGCTTCTTTGGCCATCTTAGAAGATTTTCTCCGCATCTCCTCAGACAAGAATGATGGAACCACATCATCCATTTTGAAACTGGTGGTGGTACTTCCAATAGCCATAACCAAGTGATCCCATGAGTCTAGCAAAGAACATAACAGAAGCATGCAACGATCCTCATCTTCAATCTTGTCACCAACAGAACCCAACTGAGCAATCAACATGTTAAATGCATTCAGATGATCTGCAATGGATCCTCCATCTTCCATCTTCAGAGAATACAATTTCTTTCGCAGGAATAACTTGTTTACCAGAGATTTAGCCTAATAAACATCTCCAAGCTTCTTCCAAAGAGATTTTGCAGTTTTCTCTTCATGGACATTCAAGAGCATTGAATCAGCCAAACAAAGTCTAACCAAACCCTTGGCTTTTCGATCCTTCAGATCCCACTCTTCTTGAGTCATAGTGGTTGGTTTTGTAATGGATATTGCAGCCCACAAATCTCTATCCACGAGCATATCCTCCATCTTTAACTTCCATAACTCGAAGTTACTGCCATTAAACTTATCCATCTCGATTCTACTGGATGTGCTTGCCATCTTTATTTCTGCAACAAGATTTTAAAAATACTTTTGCAAAGACTCCCACTCAAACAAAGATCAGTACGAAAAACCTGCTACCAAACAATGGGATCCAAACTGGCCAGGCTCTGATACCAACTAAAAGGAAGCAAAGGTGCGGAATGCGCTTCCAACACTAATCTATGTGAGAGAGATTAAGCAGATTCAAACTGATCTTAAACTGTTACAATAAAAGAAACACATTCAAATACATACATAAAAGATTAACACCAAATTTCCTTGGAGAAAACCTTTCCAGGTAAAAAACCCCACACCAAAAGCACAGTACTTTGTATTATCTGTAACAATGCATTACAATACAATCACAGCACTCAGCTTCTCAGATGTCTTCTAACTTCAACAAGATTCTGGGATATTTTTGACAGCATAATAGTGTCTCATAGAAACTCTCTTACTCTCTATACTCAATACACAATGACATAGTATATTATCTTTTACAACATAAACAAGATAATTATCTCTCATGCAATATTCGTAGCACATAGAAAGTGTAAACTTGAGTTACAACTTGATCTCAGCAACTGACGAAGATATTTCAATCACCACTCAAGTAGCAAGAAGATAACTACTGGCAGTAGTTTAAACCAATGCAAAAATATCTTCCATGTGTCAAATCTGATATTGTTAGTTCTCCACTGTTGTCACCTCATCCACCGCTAACTGCAAGTGATAAAATCTCCTTCATGCGTGATTGATATGAGTTCAGTCCTCCACCGCTAACAGCAAGTTAAGACAAACAGTTAACTCAGTTGTTCGATCACCGCTCATGCAGGTTGAGACACAGTTAACTCAACAAGTGTATGTGCTCCTTAATGGCATACATTTGGATGAAAAATACTATCCTAAACCACTCACATTCAATCCATGGCGCTGGCAAAATGAGTCTGCTCTAGTATGTGAAGACACCGGTCTCATTTAACTGTGAATTACACAAAATTATGGATGGTATTATGTACTATATAATGTGATTGAACTTGTTTCTTTAACTTGCAGGAATTGTCTGACAATCCATGTTATATGCCATTTGGGAGAGGTGCCAGGCTTTGTCCAGGATACCATTTGACCAGATTTGAAATTGCTCTCTTTTTGCATCACTTTGTCACTAGGTTTAGGTGAGGGTATCTTTCCTTTTCAAAAGAAGGGGCATTGTAAAATTACTGTGGGAAGAAGTCTATGACTTCTTTGGAGTAAAAAAGGTGAAGAAATGACTAATATGAATAATTGATGGAATGGGCATGCAGATGGGAATCGACTGAAGGTGATCGAATCTGTTACTTTCCTGTCCCTACCTTGGTAAAGGGTCTTCCAATTCGCCTATATGCTCGTAAATGAGATGCAAATAGGGAGATAGCTTCATCATATTACAGATTGATTTCAACTACATATAAACATTTAAAAAAAAAACATAAGGCCTATAAGGACACAGAAAAAAAACAGTTTGTAGTCACCTGGAATTATCATTCTAGTTGAAATCATTGAATAAGTTGGATTTACAGATTAGTTTTTCCTTTCAATTATCTATATATAAAATGTTTGCTGCAAAAGGAATTATACAATTGATAACAAATGCTTATATATAATGTTTTGCTGTTCTGAATTGTGCATGTACCAACCGTAAATGTGTTTAATAGGATTGAAGATGTTGTCCAATACTAATTAGAATTATTGTTAGAACGTATGAGTCATTTAAGAAGTAAACAGCCAATTTGCTGCCCCCATATTTAAGGTTAGATATTTGATTTGATCAAAGATGTTAAGTTGGTATTAAATTTGTCTACAGCTATATTGTTTAAAAACTAGCTAAAAGAATGGGTAGTGAGTTAGATATTACGTTCAGTGAGGCTTCTTTAATTAATGTTTACAATATATGTTAAGAGTTATTTGTTAGTGAAAGATAGACACGTTCCAATTTTCATAAAGCATGAGAGAAGATAACGAAATACTAACACCAAGCTTAGATTTCATTATCTAATTTTGATTCATGTTGCTAGTGTAGTCGAGAAAAGCTAACGAAATATTAACACTAGGATTACTGTATTTGAGAATATGTTGGTCAAATTCCATGTAAAATTAGTAAGAGATGAAATTGTCTGTAGATAAATCTCTTATCAAATGAAAGGCCTATATATTAGAGTGATGGGGTGTCCATTGTAATTTGGCTTTCAAATAATAAAAATGTATTTTCTTTAATTAATAAAATTGACTAATGAAGTTAATTTTTGGTATTTCTTATATATTCCATCTTGAATCTTTGTAATAAAATTTATTGATGAGATGGTAGATAAATATGGTAAATATCTATTACAATTTTACAAACATTATTTATTTTTCTTTTTCTAATATACATATATAATTCAAATCTTTCATATTCTAGTAATTATTATATTTAATGTTAGATTTTTCATAGATTCATATGGATGAACATTCATATATGAGACATTTTTAATATAAAAAGTCCATGCTTGTGAGGCATTTTATATGATACATATGATAAGACTTTCAAATCACACTTCAGAAGTATTTTGAAAGCCTAATACTACATGACTCTCAAATCACACTTCACAAGTGTTTGAAATTTGAACACTACAAACTCTACAATTATCTAAAAGCATAACCATTAAAACTTCACAAGTATCTAGATGATGCACTCTATAAAATGGAAGATAGATATTTGTATAATTTGAATTGTAAACTAAAGTTAAAAACATTAAAGGGAATAGAACTTCACAAGTATTTAAATAATGCACTTTATAAAATAAAAGAGAGATTTTTCTAAGTAGTGTCTTAAACTAGAGTTAAAAATATTAAAGCTAATAAAACTTTACAAATATTTAAATCATGCACTCTATAAAATGGAAGAGATATTTTCCAACTAGCATTTTATATTAATATTATAAATATTAAAGTGAATAGGCATTGAAAGTGTCAAATGGCAATGTATTGATGACTCAATAACCCAATTCATGACCTTGTGTAATATGAAAAATAAAATAAAAAGGTTACCTTCAACTATAAGAACTACTCAGAATCACTTAATAAAATATGAATTGATGGATAATTAAACATAATAGCTACTCAATTTCAAAGAATCAAACACTTCAACCAAACCTTTTCAAAAATTGATTTTGCAATCATCATAATTAGTGTAAAATCTATTCGCAATATTTTGGCATGAATTATAAACTCAAATTATTTATAATACAAATATAGGTTTACACATTTCAAAACCAAATGTAAAATCCACCACTTGGGCACTATAATTTTTATTTTTTTTTAAAATACCACATCTACCAACTTGACCAACCAAACATCTTTCATCTAAATTTGAAGTGCTAGCTTCAAAATTTCTTCATTCACCAAGATGACAATAAGTCAACACCACCACTTATATGCTTACACTAAAAGGTGTTAAGCTCCTACAACTAGGGTCATTCCTAAACCCACACCTAAACCTTGAGGGTTCATGGTGATCCTACCTACATATCCCCTTGTGGAAATCAAAGGCTTCATAGTTAACCCCACAATGTTAGAGGGAGTTCATTCTCTCCTCTTGCATGAGATCTCTAATCTCACCTTTAACCCGTGACTATTAATTAAAAATAAGTTATCACTTAGTCAATTATAGTATAATGATAATAATTTTGCCATCAATTTTTGGGCCCATACCAAACATTACTAAATGTTAGTGTGCATACATTCACAATCATACACAAATATTTTCATGAATATACCTCCATATTCACAAGCTAGCTAGCTCATTCACATCACAAGTACAACGTGATTGGATCATACATAGATCACAAGTATAATGGTGATTAGCTCATATGTACATCACAAGAATAATGGTGATTAGCTCATATATACATCACAAGTACAATAGTGACTAGCTCCAACATACATCACAAATACATAGTGACTAGCTCTAGCATACATCACAAATACATAGTGACAACCTCTAACATACATCGCATACATAGTGAAAAAATCCAAAATAAAGCACAAATACATAGTGATGAGATCCAACATAAATCATGTACACAATGACAAGCTCCATCATACATCATAAATACACAGTAACGAGCTCCAACATACATCACATACACAGTGACAAGCTCCATCATACATCACCTACATAGTGACGAGATCCAACATACAATACATCAACAATGGATAACTAACACATGTCCATAATACATCCTAGATAGAAAGAATATCGGCACATTGTGCACTACACCATAGGTCCTATCCTTTCCTCTGGTCTTCTGCACCATTGGACAAATGGAAAGAGTATTCAGTGCATCCCATACTACACCACATGTTTGTCCTCAACCCTACAAGGCCAAGTATACAATTTGACAATTGGGAAGGATATTTGGTGAATCCCATACTACACTATGGGCCCATCCTCCATCCCAAGGCTTTCCCAAGTAGTGAACATACCATAACTTGATGGATTTTTGCTTCAATCGCCTATAGGCCACTGGCAACAAGTTTGTTCACCTAGGAAGAAGTATCTCTTGACATATACTACCTTGTGACCTTAGTGATATTGTGATCTATCTTCTTTAAAATCATGGGTAACACTAGCATCGATCACTTATGTACCCTCAGTGACAGTCAATGTACCCCCTCGATACAATAGTTAGCCTTAGATTACTATCACCCGCATGGATGGGTCCCTAACCATGCAACCATTATCGTATCATAATCATAACTAGGGTAGCCCATAGCAACCTTCACCTCCATGAACCAAGTGAATTTTGGCTAGTCCCTAGCAATAGCCCAAACATTGGTCATTGGCATGGTCCAATGATTTCCTGTCACTACTCAAATATCCCAAAGGTTCATTCTTGGGTGGGTTATACATAACATGAATCACAATCATAATCAACAAATACATGGGCCTATACATAGAGACCTCTAGATATGAAGTCGATTTTCACAACACATACAAGTTACATGGAACCAACATGAGATGGAATTTACATATATTCAAATACCAATTATAAAATTGTTAAATCTATTACTTCATTTAAATTAATATTCAAAAGCATATTATGCATTAAATCTAATTTATTAAATTCCCTTAACTTGATCATACCCATTTGGTACCCATTTAGTCTCAAAATGAAGCTTATGAAGAAGGAAATATTAAACTATATAGTAACAACCTCAACCCCAAAGTTATCACCTAAACCCTCCCTTGTTTAGACTTGAGGTCACAAGGACATTCTTCACCCAAGGATTGCCCACGTACTTGCTTCCAAAAAGATTAGTGACATGTAGTTCTCTTGATGAGGGCTCTGAAGGGCACCTACATGCATGCTCCCATATACTATGCCCTATTCCAACCAGGTTCCTTTAAATGATTCTCATTGGTTAATAGCAAATAATGACAAGTAGGGAACTTCAACACCATTCCCAATTTAGTAAATCTATACCATGATGCTTTCATCCATGTATGTCAAGATCTTAATTAAACCTCACCGTATTTATTACTCCTATTTCAATGTGAGTATCCTCGAACCCCTTACAATTTCCTATCAAGGATATTGTGCCACATTTGGTACCCTGATGGTAATACAACATAGTTTATAGCATAAGGTTCTATTTTGGCTCAAAATGTTATTTGGTGACCTTAGATAACATAAGTGGATCAGTTCTCAATATCTTGAAATGCTATATTATACTTGTAAGAAATCCCTTAAACATTCTTGTATGAAGATAACATAGTAGAATAAATATCTCAATTAAGATAATTTTACTAACAATGAAGGTGTGAATGCTCAAAATCTATTCATAATATAATATAATTTTATTAATATGGAAAGGCTCACAATCATATTAAGTTATGATATCAATATCAATTAGAACACATATACCTCCATAAGGCAATACAAACATTATTTAAACTTTGAAAGACATAACATAGTAGTTATAAACTTGTACTCTAAGAAAAGTCGTTTATAATTCAACTCTAGGTGGTTGACAATACTATATTCATTGGATCAACATCCAAGTATATGCATCCAATAATAATATACTCTTAATCACTTACTATCCTTGTCATCTAGTGTAATCCAATATTCTTAAAATAGTCTAGTTTACGAAATATGAAAGGTTCACTCTTTCTTATAACTAAATATGAAATTGTTGGTACGAAATATGGTATTAGGAGATGTTATACTATATGATTGCAAATGGATTTATCTATTAGTCTTTAAAAAACTATCAAATTAAATGTTAGTTTATTTTATTTAATCATGCAACAATTTGGTTTGTGTCCCTTAGTTCACTTGTTAGTTCAATATTTGGGTTCTTATACTTAAGAGATCTATAAACATCATGGAGTCATATTAAGTCAAACCATCATGTAATCATTCCATAACAAGTCAAACTCATACTAAGTCTATCTTATTTCCTAGTTTATAGAAGGAGGGTGTGTTTACAACTAGAGGTTTAATCTAACCCCTCTATTCCAATTTTTTCCATATAGAAAATTAAGAATATGGGTTGCTTCTCCCTCTTGTCTATGAGGAAGTCTAAACATTCAAAAAGAAGAAATAATTTAACCTTGAAAGGCTTAATCCATAATCATGAAAAGATGGCATAGTTTGTACAACTAGTTAACCCCAAATTCTTAGGTCTATTTATCCTTCCTTTCCTTCATTTGTAAAGTTATTATTTTATTAAAATCCTATATTCTTTACAATAGCAACTTTTAGCTAATCGGCTTAACATTTTCCAGCAGCACATGGCAGCTATAAAACTACTCTTGAATCAGCCAATTATGGATGAAAGTGTAGATAAAATAGGAATCTTGAAGATGTGTTAAGGTTATTGATGTATGATTTCCTTAATTCACTATATTTTGATGCAAAGGATTACTATGGGAAACCAATGAATGTAAAGCATTACACTCTTTACCACATACACCAACCATATAGCAGTTCCAAGTTCTTGATATATTACCAACATGTTTGACATATATTTATTCACACAACAATATTTATAAAAATAAATCTGATAAGTAATCATTCACCTATATTAGTAATACACTAGACAGTCTAAGAAACGACAAGATATAATACTTTCATGTAACATTTATCTATGCATAGATCTAGAGCTTTCGTGATTAGGAGAGTTCATAATTGAACAAAGTTTACAAGCTTTAAAAGAACATCGTTTCTAGCTACTAGGATCAAATATACCCAGAGATAGGAAACAACCTTAAATTTTCTCCTATATCATGATCAACAATCTCAGTAAGAATTTATTGGCTTCATATATCATTTAGTTCAATGAAGCAAAAGTTGCTTTTACAGCTAAAATAAATAAAAATTAAATTAACTCATTTACTTGAAAAAAGATGGTGAAAGAATTGCAATCCAATCACTTGCAATAGGTGTGAGGACTCCACTAATTGTTATATTCAAATCTTGAACATCCTTTAATGGCCTTGAAGGATCCACAAACAACTTCAAATAGGGATTAAAGTTGGACAACTCAATAACTTTCTCCTTGAAATAAAATTGAATAGATATTTCCCTCATAAACCCATGTTCATCCACAAGCCCATTTCTTCCCATGTACTATGAGTTATCGTTGCCCCCATCTCTCATGCATCGTTTGCATGTTCCTTCTTCCTTGTGCATTTTCTCTCTATAATTTCTAAAACCCTTTCCAAGGATTTAGTTTCTTCATCTCTTGCAATAATCAAATAAGCCTCCTTCAAATACCAAATCGCCCACCAAACCTCCTCTCACTCCTTCCATCCATGCATTCCCATTTTTTGCCTTCTATTCCTATGTTCCATTTAGCTTTTTCTTCTCTTGTCCCAACTCTCTTCCTCACACATTTTCTATATTCACTCCTTCTTGCACAATTTTTATTTCCTTCTCTTCACATCACCTCCTTTGCTATCTTCTCTTTTGCACACAATTTTCTATTTCTCCATCCATTTTTCCTCTACGTGCCCTCTCCATCTTTGTCTCACCTCCTCTCTACAATTTTGTCCAAATTTGTGTGTGTAACCTGCAATGGAGGGGTTGTGAAAGTTTTAAAATCTACCATGCCTTTCGTATGCACACACTCTCTGATGGAAATACATAGATTCAATAAATTCACTTTCACAATACAAGAGATTCCAACCACTTTTCTTCCCTCAAAACTCAATCTAGGCTTGTTTTCAATTTTTCACCTAGTCTCTCTAGTAGGTCTACAGACCTATTTACTCCACCTTAACTCTTATAATTTTTTAACAACCTCTACAACCAAAAAACCATTTCAGGTACCCATTTAAGCATTCTTTAACATACATCAAACCTTCATAAGACTCTTTTGTACTAGTACCCTCAAATCAAGCAACTGCATTGTCCAACGTGGCCAAATAGGCCTATTTTCCAAAGCAACCCCTCTTTATTCTTCCATCCTCACACAAAACACCATTGGGAAGCATTAACCAATTTTCCAAACCACAAAATCCACCACTTTTAGGGTGTGATAAGGGCTCTAACACCACTAACCCTAAAACCCTCAATTTTCCCAAATTTCACAAGGGTTTATTGAAAACCAATACACCAAACCTTCCCACAGCCAACCAAAGCATCCATAAACTTCAAAAATTCCTGCACAAACTCAAAATTTCATGAAATCCTACTGCCCAAGTAGATATTTCATCAAACCCTAGTACTAAACCACCTTTTTCCACTAAAAAATGCACCTGTTGACATCTAGGGTGTGACCTAAAAACCCTCTATTTGCCTCCCTTGCTCATGAAACCTTGCAAACATGTTCCCTACCCATAATTATTCCATTCCACCAATCTATAGGAGAAAAAGTGGGTGGAATGGATTAAAATGACATTTTACACCCCCAAAATCCTTAAAACAAGGTATACAAGCCTATCTTCTATATTTTGCTTCTAAAATGCACAAAAAGAAATGAAATCAATATAAACGAAGTCTAGAATGGAGGTAATCCTACTTCCCACAAGATTAAATCCATAAGATACTAAGATCACCCTGTATGGAACCGTATAGTTCAAGGAAACATTAGAATTTCTAGAAAAATATAGAATTTACAAGGAAAAAAATGAATTTTATTGCCTTTTCTCAAAGATCAACTTCTCCAACCTCTACCACAAAGTTTACAAGACTTTTAAAATTTTTTCCAACCTCCATCATCAGATACAACTAAATTTTGAATAAGGTGACTATTGATTACCCTCACACTTGCAATATTGCAACTTTTGCTTAACAACTTTATACATTACTTTTGCACTTTTTGCAATACTTCGAAAATTGACTCTTTTAACCACCTAATGGACTCAAATGACTAAAAAATACCAATAATGGCCTTGACGTGGCCTCATTGCATCACAAAGACTCAAACTTTCAAAAACCCAAACTAAGATCCCCTAATTTCATGTCTTGAACTTGGTGCACCTGCACCATAGAACCCCCCTAAAGAAAACTCATGTCCCATGTGGAATACATTGTAGTAGATTATAGGATTCTTCATAGCATTTCCTTGACCTTTAGATGCTCCTTCACCTAGTAAACTATTCCACTGGTTCAAAAACTAGAAACTTGCCTTATACTTTTCTTTCTTAGTATGTCCACTACCTTGACATTGCTTCACATTCCCAAACAAACTTGTTGAATGTTTACTGACCTTGCTTTCATTTGACACTGATGTAAACTTACCTCTGTCAACTTGAAATTTGATTGTCCTCTCTTGGATTCTTGAAACATACCTAAACTTACTCACTTGGTCTTGCCAAACTCCTTGTTTCATTCCCACTTTTGTCTTCATCACCTTCCCTGAACTCTTTTCCTTTGAAACTTCTATCCTAACAAACTTATGCACCCCTATATCACCAATTTTAGTAACCACTACCCCATCAAATTTGGAAATTGCTTCCTTGAATAGATATGACTATCCCTTAACTCCTATTGATTTCAAAGGACATATCACTGTCCCAATCAGAATTTCATCACCTCTTCTCATCCCATCTTGCTTCCTCAACAACAATTCATCCTTGACCTTCTCTAGGTCAGTCTCTAAAATTTTCTCATCATTTATCCTTTCTAGCTATGCACCACCCTTCAACATCTCAATCCTATCATTTGCAAATTTTTTTATGGCTGCCAACTGAACATTCTTAACTTCCTCAATCTTCACATACTCTTTTATGCCCATCAAAATCACTTTGGCTGTCTTGATCTACTCCTTAACTTATTCTTGCAATGGAAGCAAAGTAAATGTGTTCCCATCATGCTCAATCTGATATGTATTAGCCCTTCCATCATACATGGCATGTTTATAAAATTTCCATGGTCTTCCAAGCAACAAATGGAAACATTACATTGGTAGAGCATCACAAAGTACCCTATCTTTGTACCCTCCAATCTGAAACTCAACTAAAGCCTGCTCATTAACTAGAAGTGATTGATCATCATTTAACCATGACACCTTATATGGTGTTTCATGAGGAAATTTCACCAAATTTAACTTATCTACCATTTCACTTGATACTATATTATCAGTGGAACCTGAGTCTATTACTACCTTGCATACTTTACCTTTACTCCTGCATGTGGTCTTGAATAGATTTATCCTTTACATTGGTTCCTTTTCCTTGGAGGCCTTCAAGAGTTGTCTTCTCAACATCAAAGATTTACCCACCTCTGGTACAACAACTTGAAGTTTAGAGAATTGACACTTTCACCTCCATCTTCTTACATAATTTGGACCCTCTTTTCACCTCTTCTTCACCCTCACTTGAAGTAGCACCAAACTTGTCAAGGCACTTGTAGGATGGGTGACCAACTCACCACTATTATAACAGCTTCTTGAAAACACATTAGAACCTCTTCCTTGATCTGTATATCTGCCCCTAGAGCTTGTTCTTCCACCTCGCCATCCACCTCTAGATTCAACCACTTGTTCTTTACCTTTACCAACATCTTCTTGGTCTTCATTAAACTATTTTGGAGTAGAAAAAGTTCCTCTACCTCTAGAAGTACTGCCTCTACCTCTTGTTGTATTTTCTTGTCTTTTTTTCACTTTTTCTTCTACCCTTATAGCCATTTGAAAACATTATTCAACTATTTTTTGTGTAATCAAACTTATTTCATCTTGAGTATTATATCTCAAACCATTAAGATATCTTTCTAATATTTCTTCCTCGTCTTCCTCATGTCCTTTCAACTTGGTCTTAGCCTTCTTCACCTTGTGATCTTCATCTACTTCTTCACTTTCAAAATAATTCTCCATGGCTTGTATCTAATCCGAGAGCTCTTCACCATCTAGTTTACCTCCATACATAGGAAAATCCATTTTTCTATGTCCATCACCTTTCACAGCCTTCAAAAGCCTTAGCATCCTCACATCCTCTAGATCCAACTCTTCCCCTTCACTAGAAGTTCCTTCCTCTTCAGAATCACTTTCATCCATGGTGACTCCAACTTTAGACTTCAATGCAACAATCTGCTTCTTCAAGGCTTCTAATTCTCTATCCTAGTTATCAATCTTTCTAGCAACAATGCTTCCTTTAAGAGGCATCTTCACTCCTCCAATTCCACATTTTTCCTTGTACACAAACTTTCAACCATCTCCCTCAAGAGACATACTTCCTAGGATCTAATACCAATTGATGGCAATATAGGGAGGCAATCAATTCACTTTCACAATACAAGAGATTCCAACCACTTTTCTTTCCTCAAAACTCAATCTAGGCTTGTTTTTAATTTTTCACCCAGTCTCTCTAGTAGGTCTGCAAACCTATTTACTCCACCTTAACTCTTAGAATTTCTTAACAACCTCTGCAACCAAAAATCATTTCAAGCACCCATTTAATCATTCTTTAACATACATCAAACCTTCATAAGACTCTTTTGGACTAGTACCCTCAAATCAAGCAACTATGTTGTCCAACATGGCCAAATAGGCCTATTTTCCTAAGCAACCCCTCTTTACTCTTCCTTCCTCACACAAACACCATTGGGAAGCATTAACCAATCTGCCAAACCACAAAATCCACCACTTTTAGGGAATGATAAGGGCTCTAACCCCACTAACCCCAAAACCCTCAATTTTGCTAAATTTCACAAGGGTTTATTGAAAACTCATACTCCAAACCTTCCCATAGCCAACCAAAGCCTCCATAAAATTCAAAAATTTCTACATAAACTCAAAATTTCATGAAATCCTGCTACCCCCAAAGATTTCATCAAACCCTAGTACTAAACCACCTTTTTCCACTCAAAAATGCACCTTTTGACATCTAGGGCATCACCTAAAAACCCTCTATTCGCCTCCCTTGCTCATGAAACCTTGCACACATGTTCTGTACCACTAATTATGCCATTCCATTGAGCTACATTAGAAAACAGTGGGTGGAATGGCTCAAAATGACATTTTACACCCCCAAAACCCTTAAAATAGGGTATACAAGTCGATCTTCTGTATTTTTCTTCTAAAATGCACAAAAATAAATGAAATCAATCCAAACCAAGTCTAGAATGGAGTTAATCTTGCTTCCCACAAGATTCAATCCATAACAGACCAAGATCACCCTGTACGAAACCGTATAGTTCAAGGAAACATCAAAATTTCTGGAAAAATACAAAATTTGCAAGTTAAAACAATGAAGTTTATTGCCTTTTCTCAAAGATCAACTTCTCCAACCTCTACCATGAAGTTTACAATAATTTTAAATTTTTTTCCAACATCCATCATCAGTTACAACTAAATTTTGAATAAGGTGACTGTTGATTACCTTCACACTTGCAATCTTGAAACTTTTGCTTAACAACTTTTTACATTATTTTTGCACTTTTTGCAATACTTTGCAAATTGACTCTTCTAACAACCTAATGGAATTAGATGACTACAAATTCCAAGAATGGCCTTGAAATGGCCGTATTACATCACAAAGACTCAAACTTTCAAAAACCCAAACTAAGATCCCCTAATTTCATGTCTTGAACTTGGTGCACATGCACCACTCTCTCTGCCTATTGAACCAATTTGGAATGTCCAATTATGGGAGTCATGAAGGTTTAAAATTTTCTAAAGGATTATTTTTTTCCATGTAACCTATCATTGGACAACTCTAGGGCATGGATTCCATACCTTGGAAAATGCACATCATTCCTATAAAATCACCTCTATCCCTTTTTAAATTATTTCTTATTGTTTATTACATGTTCGTAAGCTCTCATTATGTCATGCACATATGTGAATATAGTCACCTTCCCTCCTTTCACATGAATATTTCATGGAAAATGGTTGGGCTGTCATTCCTAATTAATGGTGCAACTTCCCCTTCATATTTGCTCACTATTCCTCAGTACATGCATGGTATCCTCTCCCCTGACACTAGTCTCATCCAATTTAATGGGTTCTAATGCCTCACTAAATGTATCATCTTTTTCCCACACCATCCCTCTTGTACAATTTCTTCCATCTTCTCTCTTTCTATTTATTTATCTATTTATTTATTGTTTTCTTTATCTCTCCAGCATCCTTCATGAAGGAAACTAATAGGGATGTGACATGCGTCCCCCCTTGGGATAAGCCGTCTTGACTTATTAGGAGGTTGCATTTATTAATATCTTGAAAATTTTAGGTTATTAGCCAAGTTAATTGCTTTTGAACCCATTATCCTTGCCTACCAAGTGGTCCCCTTTTCTCTAATTTTATCAAATTCAAAATAATTTTTATAAGATTTTAGAGGGTTCATATTAAAATATAGCCTTAATTAAGCATTTTTACTTAATCCAACTGGTGCAAGAGCACCTAGGCTAACCTCCATTTTTTTAGTTATCATTTTTGGCTTGTATTTGACCTTAGCCAAGTCAGAGTTTAGTGTGTTTGTTTTGGATCTTAGAAGGTCTGTGTGGACTAGGTGAGTTAGTCACTAGGACTAAAGTCACCTTAGTTTAATCATTGTTGTTAATTTTTGCTTTAATTAGCCTTAAATGTGTTCTAAACACATCCTTATTGTTAGAAAGATGCCAAAAGGTAGTTAAGGGGTTGGTTGCTCAGAATCAAGGAGGTAGAGGTCCTAAGATTTAGGATGATGGCATAAGGACAAGTTGCAAAAAGTTGTTGCAAAGTTGCATGACAACATTTGTTAGGTTGCATGCAACTTAGTTATCTTAGATCCCCTAAAAGGTAGGAGTGTGGGATCAGCCAACATCCCTAAAAACTTGGAAAATGGCATCTATGTAAGGAGTAGCTCGAATGCAAGATGCTAGAGTTGTTGTAATCAAGTTTTTGGTTTTTGAATATAGAGAAATTCTGCATTTTCTGTGTACACCGAATGTTCTTAAGTGACAGTGCTATTAGATGAGTTAGATGTATTGATTTGCTATTAGATTTTATTTCATAGAGTAGTCTTGAGCATTTTTCATTCTGTAATCAAGTTGCTTTGAGTTGATTTGGTGCTTTGAATTCATAGGTTAAGGTTTTAGAGGGTTTTCTTGTTTTGTACAGTCCAGTCAGTCTTTTCATGGCTCCCCCATAAAATCTAGCCATGGGATCTTCCTGAGATTAGATGGATATGATAGGGGAGCCAATGATCTATAAATATTTAGTAGTAGGAGTCATGAAGAGTCGAGCAATTTTATTTTAAACCAAACCCTAGGCGAGTTCCAAATACCTGGTTAGAGGTTTGGTAGTGAAAATTTGAAGAACATAGGCAGGGGAAGGAAGTACAGTACAGAGCAAGTGTAGTTCTAGGTAGGGTTTAGTCATATCTAGGTATGTTAGAAGGATTGAAGTTTCTACCAATCCATTTGAAATAGATTTGAATGAGAAATCAGTAAAACCCTAGGAATTAGGCCTATTAGCCATATTTAACCTAGATTATAGGACACAGGTGTACGGAGGAGTCATGGGTCTGAAACCCTATGGATCTTTTAGAAGATCCAAAAGGGTATTGGAAAGTGCAATTTTTTTTCCAGGTTGTTTGAACAGTTTAAGCAAGAAGGCCAAAAAGGTCACTGTCAAGGGCTACAAGGAATTAGGCCTTTTCAAAGCAAATCCTTGGAATCGGTAGGACAGAAGGTTGAAGATCCTCCAAGATGGAACCAAATGGATGTGGTTGGCATTTTTTTAGTGTCTCTAACACCCCTACAAGTAGTTCAAGGTTTTGAGCAATGTTGGCACTTAGAATCTTCTAGGTGTTGGGAAGAGTTTGCAAGTTCAAGTGGTGTCAGTCTTCCAAGGTGAAGCACAAGGTGAGAAACTCTTAGAGAGGAGTTGAAATAGAGCTTAGTTAATGACCTAATCCTAATCAGAACCTAGAAGCTATGAGGTTCCAAGCAGAAGACATGGAAAAGGTCTACTTAGTTGATTGTGCAAGCAAGCCAGGGAACACTTACACCATATTGGTATCAGAGCCTTTGTTTGATTAGGCTTGTGATTGATGTTGCAACCCACTGAATCAGTAGGAGAGAATACACCAGAGGAAGAAAGAACCATGGTGACTAATGCTAAGTTTTCCAAGAAGGTAGAAGAGCAAGAAGAGGATAACCGACTGCTAAGAAAAAGGTTGTCTCGAATGGAGAAGCTCTTGGATGAAGTCCAAGAAATGGCAGACAAAGTAAAGGATAAGATAGAACAGAAGGAAGAGCAGGAAGCAAAGGAAAAGGAAGTGGACTTGGAGGAGGAAGCTCCAAAACCTGACCCTATCCTTGCTGAAGAACCCTTCTTGAAGGCACTGCAGGGCTTAAGTGGTAAAGCTTTGGAAGGAGTGCCACTATTTAGTGGACAAATGGACCCTAATTCAGTCATGGACTGGATTGAAAGCATAGAAAATCACTTTCAATGTGATGGTATAACAGAAGCCCAAAAAGTTAAGGTGGCCAAGTCAAGGTTGAGAGGTTCAGCTCTCACATGGTGGAAGTTTGTGCAAGGTGAAAGAGAGAAAGAAGGAAAGGGTCCTATAGTTACATGGAGAGGCATGGTAACCAAGATCAAGCAGACCTACCTACCTGATGACTATGAAGTCCAGTTGCATAGGAGGAGACATAACCTTAGACAAAAAGATATGGATGTTCAAACATACAGCAAGGAATTCCAAAAGTTGTGCCTCAGATCAAAGGTGGTTGAAGATGAAAGCATCAAGCTAGCAAGGTATTTGAATGGACTCAAGTGGTCTATCCAAGAAGACATGAGCCTAGTGAACTTCAAAACCATTCACCAATGTTATCAAATGGCCTTAAAGATAGAGGAGAAAGGCAAAAAGAAACAAGAACAAACCTCCAAAAGTAGAGGTAAAGGGAAAGACAATAGAGGACAAAGAGGTGGCTATGGTGGAAGGAGTTCAAAACTAAGGGCTCAAGGAGAAGTCAAATACTCTGATCAGCAAGAAGGAAGTTCTAGTAGAGGTGGTAGAGGAAGAGGCTCTAGCTCTAGAGGAAGGAGTGGTGGACAAGGAAGAGGTAGTTACTTTACCAACATGAAGTGTTACCACTGCAATCAAATGGGACACCCGGCCTATAGATGTCCAGAGAAAGGTAGTACTTCTCATGGAGGTGACAAGAGAACTAATCTAGTTCAAGATGAGACAAATGTAGTAGAGAAACATTCTAAGGTACCATTGAATTCTGAGGAAGGTGAGAACCTCATGATGAGGAGAGCTTTGATCAAGGAACCGGTTAAAGAAGAACCAAGCCAAAGGAGGTCCCTGTTTAGGATAAAGTGTAAGATGATGGGGAAAGTGTGTAGAGTCATCATAGACTCAGGGTCTACTGACAATATTGTGTCAAAGGAGACAGTCAGCAAGCTGAAGTTGGCAAGGATACCCCACACCAATCCTTACAAGGTCACATGGCTCAATAAAGGCCAACATGTCTTGGTAAATGAACAAGCATGGGTGGAGTTCTCAATTGGTAGGTACAAGGACAAAGTATTGTGTGATGTGTTACCTATGGATGAATGTCATTTGCTCCTAGGTAGACCATGGCAATTTGATCGCCAAGCTATGCATGATGGAGCAAAGAACTCCTATACTTTCAAGAAGGATAAGGTAACATTTATAATACAGTCCTTGTTAGAAGATACAGAGGTGCACACAGTAGGTCCTAAATTGCTCATGGTTGGTGAAAAAGAGTTCCTAGAAGCCTTGGAAGAAGGAGAAGGAGTTGGCTATGTAGTGATGCTAAGGACAAGAGAGGTAAGTAACAAGAAAGCAGCTGAGAAGCCAGAGTTACCTAAGGAAATATAGAAAATGTTGCAGACCTATGAAGGCATTGTGAGTAGTGGACAACCAGCAGCATTACCCCCTAAAAGAGCCATAAGTCATAGGATAGACTTGATAACAGGGGCTACCTTACCAAATAAGGCAGCGTACAAGATGACCCCTCAACAAAATGAGTAAATAGCTAGGAAAATACAAGAACTCCTAAACCAAGGTCTCATTAGGAAGAGCATCAACCCATGTGCAGTACCCACTATCTTAGCACCTGAAAAAGGAGGAGAATGGACTCTTTGTACTGATTCAAGGGCCATAAATAAGATAACCATCAAGTATAGGTTCCCTATCCCTAGGATTGAAGACCTCATGGATTTTCTAGGTGAAGCTAGGTACTATACCAAAATAGAGCTAAAGAGTGGTTATCACCAAATCAGAATACATCAGGGAGATGAGTGGAAAACAGCCTTCAAAACCAATGAGGGTCTATATGAGTGGCTCGTTATGCCATTTGGATTGTCTAATTCCCCCTCCACATTCATGAGACTCATGAATGAAATCCTCAAAGACTACATTGGCAAATTTGTAGTAGTGTATCTTGATGATATACTGATCTATAGCAAAACAAGAGAAGAGCACCTCAAACAGATAGAGTCGATTTTCAAGAAGCTGCAGGAGGAGAAATTGATGATCAATTTGGAAAAATGTGAATTCATCAAAACAAAGCTGGTGTACCTTGGATTTGTGCTATCACATGGCAACTTGAAAATGGACAGCAGCAAAGTGGAAGCCATCCTCAATTGGCCTACTCCAAAGACAGCAATAGAGGTAAGAAGTTTTCATGGTCTTGCTCAATACTATAGGAAATTTATAAGGAAATTTAGTGTTATTTGTGATCCTATGTTGGATACCATTAAAGGAGGCATGAATACTAAGTTTGTATGGAATGAGAAAGCTAACAAAATTTTTGAGTTGTTGAAAGAAAAGATAGCTACCCAACCTATTTTGGTGTTACCAAGCTTTGAGAAGCTATTAACTATTGAGTGTGATGCAAGCAATGTGGCTATTGGAGCTATTCTCAGTCAAGAGGGCAGACCGGTGGCATTTCATTCAAAGAAGTTAAGTGAAGCTAAGAAGAAGTATTCTTCTTATGACCTTGAGATGTATGCATTGGTCTAGGCTTTAAGGAAATGGAGGCACTACTTGCTTCCCAAGGAATTCATAGTGTATTCAGACAACCAAGCACTTAGTTTCCTGAATTCACAAGAGAAGTTGAGTCACAAACACATGAAGTGGGTGGAATACCTGCAAGATTACACCTTCAATATCAAGCACAAGAAAGGAGTACTCAACAAGGTGCTAGATGCCTTGAGTAGAAGAGTTCTCACAATACAAGAAATTCAGTTGAAGAGCATGGGGATAGATCATTTCAAGGATCTATATGCAGATGATGAAGATTTTGTAGACATCTATAAGCTATGTGCTGAATACAAGAATCATTTTCATAGTAAATATGCTGAATATACTTTGCAAAGTGATCTTTTGTTTAAAGGGAATCAACTATGTGTCCCTAGAGGCTCTATTAGAGAGAATTTGATACAAGAAAAGCATAATGGTGCATTGAGTGGTCACTTTGGGATCACCAAGACTCAAGAACTTGTTCAAAGGTTCTACTATTGGCCAAGGATGAACCTAGATGTTAGGAGGTATGTGGAGAGTTGTATGGTGTGTCAAAAGGCCAAAGGTACTTCTTCAAATGCAGGTCTATACCAACCACTGCCTATCCCTACTAGGCCATGGGAATGCTTGAGTATGGATTTTGTAGTTGGGTTACCCAAGACAAGACAAGGCATGGACAGTGTTTATGTAGTTGTGGACAGATTCAGCAAGATGGCTCACTTTGTGCCATGTAAAACAACCAATGATTCCAGTCAAATAGCCTCTCTCTTCTTCAAAGAGATAGTAAGGATACATGAATTACCAATCAACATTGTATCAGATAGAGACACTAAGTTCATGAGCCATTTTTGGAAGACTCTTTGGCAAAGGTTGGGCACTAATTTATCTTTTGGATCTGCATACCACCCCCAAACTGATGGTCAGAAAGAAGTTGTAAATAGAAGTCTTGGAAATCTATTAAGGTACTTGACCAAGGAGTATGGTCAACAATGGGATCAGTTGATTGGGCAAGCTGAATATGCCTATAATGACACTATAAACAGATCAACAAGGAAGAGTCCCTTTGAAATTGTCTATGGACTATATCCCAGAGGAGTCTATGAGCTAAGAGACTTAAAGGATGGAGGCAAGGGAAGTGGATATGCTGATGATTTTGCTTATGCAATGCAGGAGATTCATGATACAATCAGAAAGACATTGGCATAAAACACCATGAAGCATAAGAGCAAGGTAGATGAGCATAGAAGAGAAGTGCAGTTCAACATTGGAGACTTAGTGATGGTGCATTTAAACAAGTCTAGGTTGCAAAGAGGAGTCCCTCACAAGTTGCAGATGAAGAGGATAGGTCCCTGTCCTATCTTGGAAAAGTATGGAAATAATGCTTTTAAAGTGCAGCTACTGGATGACAGTGGATTGTCCCTTGTTTTTAATATTACAGACTTGGTTCATTATAAAGGACCACCACCAGACATGGATCATAACCTAAATGAAGTCATCCAAGATGTAGAGGAGCTAAAACTACCTTCTGCTACAGTCAAACAAGCTGATAGTATATTGGATACCAGGGTCTACAAGAAGACTAGAACCAAGGAATACAAGAAGCATCTGATTAAAAGGCATGGTCAACCTGATGCTAATGTAGTGTGGATCAAGGAATCAGAGTTCAAGAATATGGGCATTGACCTCAACTTACTCAATCCAAGGGTGGATTGAAATCTTTTGTTTTGGGGAGGATGGTGCAGGTGCACCGAGGCTAACCTCCATTTTGTTAGTTATCATTTTTGGCTTGTATCTGACCTTAGCCAAGTCAAAGTTTAGTGTGTTTTTTTTTGGACCTTAGAAGGTCTTGCTTGTGTGTGCACTAGGTGAGTTTGTCACTAGGACTAAAGTCACCTTAGTTTAATCATTGTTGTTAATTTTTGCTTTAATTAGCCTTAAATGTGTTCTAAACACATCCTTACTATTAGAAAGATGCCAAGAGGTAGCTAAGGGGTTGGTTGCTCAGAATCAAGGAGGTAGAGGTCCTAAGATTTAGGATGATGGCATAAGGACAAGTTGCAAAAAGTTGTTGCAAAGTTGCATGACAACATTTGTTAGGTTGCATGCAACTTAGTTATCTTAGATCCCCTAAAAGGTAGGAGTGTGGGATCGGCCAACATCCCTAAAAACTTGGAAAATGGCATCTATGTAAGGAGTGGCTCAAATGCAAGATGCTAGAGTTGTTGTAATCAAGTTTTTGGTTTTTGAATATAGAGAAATTCTGCATTTTCTATGTACACCAAATGTTCTTGAGTGATAGTGCTATTAGATGAGTTAGATGTATTGATTTTCTATTAGATTTGTGTTCATTTTATAGTCTTGAGCATTTTTCATTTTGTAATCAAGTTGCTTTGAGTTGATTTGGTGCTTTGAATTCATAGGATAAGGTTTTATAGGGTTTTCTTGTTTTGTACAGTCCAGTCAGTCTTTTCATGGCTTCCCCATAAACTCTAGCCACAAGATCTTCATGAGATTAGATGGATATGATAGGGGATCCAATGATCTATAAATATTTAGCAGTAGGAGTCATGAAGAGTCAAGCAATTTCATTTAAAACCAAACCCTAGGCGAGTTCCAAATACCCGGTTAGAGGTTTGGCAGTGAAAATTTGAAGAACATAGGCAGAGGAAGGAAGTACAGTACAGAAAAAGTATGGTTCCAGGTAGGGTTTAGTCATATCTAGGTATGTTAGAAGGATTGAAGTTTCTACCAATCCATTTGAAATAGATTTGAATGAGAAATCAGTAAAACCCTAGGAATTAGGCCTATTAGCCCTATTTAACCTATATTATAGGACACAGGTGTACGAAGGAGTCAGGGGTCTGAAACCCTGTCAATCTTTTAGAAGATCCAAAAGGGTATTGGAAAGTGCAATTTGTTTTCCAGGTTGTTTGGATAGTTTAAGCAAGAAGGCCAAAAAGGTCACTGTCAAGGGCTACAAGGAATTAGGCCTTTTCAAAGAAAGTCCTTGGAATCGGTAGGATAGAAGGTTGAAGATCCTCCAAGATGGAACCAAATGGATGTGGTTGGCATGTTTTCAGTGTCTCTAACACCCCTACAAGTAGTTCAAGGTTTTGAGCAATGTTGGCACTTAGAATCTTCTAGGTGTTGGGAAGAGTTTGCAAGTTCAAGTGGTGTCAGTCTTCCAAGGTGAAGCACAAGGTGAGAAACTCTTAAAGAGGAGTTGAAACAGAGCTTAGTCAATGACCTAATCCTAATCAGAACCTAGAAGCTATTAGGTTCCAAGAAGAAGACAGGGAAAAGGTCTACTTAGTTGATTGTGCAAGCAAGCCAGGGAACACTTACACCACCAACCCTCCATTTTGATTTTATATGTTTATATATCTTAAAAAGGGTCAACATTATACCATAAAGTACACATATTTATTATTTAACCCTTGCAAAGTATTAGAATACCATGCATCAAGACCACTCCTTACAATCAAGTAGAACACCTATTTTTAAATTACTTTTGAACATTCCATGATAGTTACCACAATATAAGGTGTGAAATCACATCCAAAAAATAGTAAAATAAAATGTCACAAAATTCCATTGTGCACTCTAATTTCCATTTACAATTCATTTATCAAAATTCCCTTTTTCACCCATCCTAGTTTCATTTTGGTTAGGACAAAATATCCATTCTTACGAGCTTAAAAGTCCATTTAATATATTCAAAAGAATTATCTACATATCAAGTGACCAACTTGGTTCTGGTCAGTTGGTAGTGTAAGATATCATAACCGAGAGTCAAGTGAGCCTCATAGGTCCAAAATTTGCACTTGGTTTCTCTAATACCATTGAAGTAAAATTTGTCACTTAGACACTACAATTTTTTTTTTTTTAAAGAAAAATCACCACATCTACCAACTTGAATGACCAAACATTTTTCATCTAAATTTGAAGTGTTAATTTCAAAAGTTCTTCATTCACCAAGATGACAATAAATCAATGTCACCACTTATATGTTTACACTAAAAGGTGTTAAGTTCCTATAGATAGGGTCATTTCAAGACCCATACCTAAACCTCAAGGGTCCATGGTGACCCTACCAATATATCCTCTCATGGGAATTAGAGGCTTCATAGTTCACCCCACAATGCTAGAGGGAGTTCATTCTCTCCTCTTCCATTAGATCTCTAATATCACCTTTAACCCATGGCTATTAATTAATCATATGTTATCAATTAGTCAATTATATTATAATAATAATATTTTTTCCATCAAGTGTTGGGTCCATACCAAACATTACCAAACATTAGTGTGCATACATTCACAATCATACACAAATATTTTCACGAATATACCTCCATATTCACAAGTTGGCTAGCTCATACATATCACAAGTACAACAATGATTAGATCATACACAAATCAAAATTATAATTGTAATTAGCTCATATTTACATCACAAGTATAATTGTGATTAGCTCATATGTACATCACAAGTAAAATAGTGATTAGCTCATATATACATCACAAATACAAAGTGACTAGCTCCAGTATACATCACAACTACATAGTGATGAGCTCAAACATACATAGTGACAAGCTCTAACATACATCACAAATACATAGTGATGAGCTCCAACATACATCACATACATAGTGACAAGATCATCATACATCATAAATGCACAATGATGAGCTTCAACATATATCACATACATAGTGACAAGCTCCATCATATATCACATGCATAGTGATGAGATCAACCATACAACACATCCACAATGGCTAACTGACACATGTTCATAATACATCCTAGATAGAAAGAATATCAGTGCATTGTGCACTACACCTCAAGTCCTATCCTTTCCTCTGATCTTCTACACCATTTGAAAAATGGGAAGAGGATTCAATGCATCCCATACTACACTACGGGTCTATCCTCAACCCTACAAGGGAAAGTATATTGTTTGAAAACTAGGAATGGTATTCAATGCATCCCATACTACACCATGGGTTCATCCTCCATCCCAAGGATTTCCCAAGTAGTGAACCTACCATAACTCAATGGATTCAGACTTCAATCACCTATAGGCCACCAAAGACAAGTATGTCCACCCTAAAAGAACTCGCTCCTGAAATATACCACCTTGTGACCTTAGTGATATTGTTAGCTATCTTCTTCACAATCCTAAGTAACACTGACATCAATCACTTTTATGCCCTTAGTGATAGCCAATGAACCCCCCTGACATAACGGTTAGCCTCAAATTACCATTACTTGCATGGATGGGTCCCTACCCATGTAACCATTACCATATCATAATCATAACCAAGGTAGCCCATAGCAACCTTCACCTCCATGAGCTAGGTGAATGTCAGTTAGTCCCTAGAAGTATCCTAGACATCAGTCATTGGCATGGTCTAATGATTTCCTATCACTACTCAAATATCCTAGAGGTTCACTCTTGGGTGAGTTATCCATAACATGAATCAAATCACATTCAATAGATGCATATACCTATACATAGAGACCTCTAGATATGGATTAGATTTTCACAACACGTATAAGGTACATGAAACCAACATGAAAAGGACTTTACATATCTTCAAATACTAATTATAAAGTTGTTAAATCCATTACTTCATTTTTATTAATACTCAAAACCACATTATGCCATAAATATAAGTTATTAAATTCCCTTAACTTGATCATACCCATTTGGTACCCATTCAGTCTCAATCTAAAGCTTATAGAGGATGAAAGATTAAACCATATAGGAACAACCCTAACCTTAGAGTTATCCCCCTAAACCCACCCTCATTTGGACTTGAGGTCATAGGGACATCCTTCACCTAAGGACCACCTATGTACTTGCTTCCAAAAAAATCAATTTCACACGTAGTTCTCCTAATAAGGTCTCTCAAGGGAACCTACACACATGTTCCCATGTCCAAGGTTTCATTATTTATTATGCCTTATTCCAACTAGGTTCCTTTAAATGATCCCCATTGGTTAATAGTGAATAACGAAAATTAGGGAACTTTGACACCATTCCCAATTTAGTAAATCTATACCATGACACTTTCATCCATGTATGCCAAGATATTAATTAACTTCACCATATTTATTACTCCTATTTCAATGTGAGCATCCTCAAACCCCTTATAATTTCCTATTAAGGATATTGTGCCACATTTGGTACCCTAATAGTAATACAACATAGTTTATAGCATAGGGTTCTATTTTGGCTCAAAACATGATTTGGTGATCTTAGATATCACAAGTTCATTAGTTCTTGATATCATGAGATGATATATTAGACTAGTAAGAAACCCCTTCAACATTCTTGTATGAAGATAACATAGTAGAATAAACATCTCAATTAAGATAAGTTTACTAACAATGAAGGTGTCAATACTCAAAATCTATTCACAATATAATATTCTATTAATATGGCCAAGGTTCAAAATCACATTAAATTATAACATCAATCTCAATTAGAACACATATACCTCCATAAGGCCGTAAAAACATTATTCAAACTTTGAAAGACATAACACAGTAGTTATAAAATTCTAGAAGAAAATTCATATATGATTCATTCTAGGTGGTTGATGATACTATATTCATTGGATCAATATCCAAGTATCCACATCCAATAACAATATACTCTTAATCACTTAATATCCTTGTCATCTAGTGAAATCCAATACTCTTAAAATAGTTTAGTTTACAAAATATGAAAGGTTCACTCTTGCTTATAACTAAATATGAAATTGTTTGGTAAGAAATATGATATTAGAAGATGTAATACTATATGATTGAAAATAGATTTATCTACTAATCTTTAAAAAATTCATAAAATTAAATGTTAGTTCATTCTATTTAATCATGCAACAATATGGTTTGTGCCCCTTAGTTTACTTGTTAGTTCAATATTGGGGTTCTTATACTTACAAGATCTATAAACATCATGTAGTCATATTAAGGGTAAGTGTAAAAATATGGGGGGCCAAAAAGGGGCTTATGTGGCGACTTTTTTTTTCTGAAATCAGGAAATACTGACCTTGGACATGCAACAAAAACAAGGATCATAGTGCTCTAAGTCTACTTTCTAAACTACTAATTTATTTTGAAAATGGTTCAGATTAAGGAGCTCAAAAGAGTGACCCACACAAATTGGTGCTATTTTTGTCAGAAAAATATAACATAGCAACTTTTGTGGGAACGTAGCACGGTGAAGATTTTTTAGTATTTTTAAAATTGCTTCAGTGAGAAATTAGCTAATAGTATGTAGTTGATGCACAATTTTTCTGATAATTTTTTAATGAATATTTTTTTTTTACTAATTTTCAAAGTGGACACTTTGTGAAAAACAAAATTTTGGTCGTACTACCCCTACGAAATTTGGAAACTAATTGAATTTTTATTTTTTTAAATTGTAGAATGGAGTCTAGTTTCTAAAAATGTAATTTATTTGAAATTTTGATGAACGGTTAATTTATAATGAAAAAACACCAAACACTGCTTTTTTCGAAAAAAGAAACACACAAACAAAATAAATTATAGATCAAAGGCTTAATATTGTCAAAAAGTGAAAAAAATTACATTGTTGAATAGCTAAGATAAGAGAGATCCTAACATTACCCAGGTGTTTGATTTGTTCGACATTGAAACACATGCAATCTTAATGGTGAGCACGAACCCGATTATGTGAAATATTGTAGAATTTTCAAAACCACATCTCTAGTCATTGGGAAGGCCCTCCAATCCTTTGAGTTGGTATTCCAAGGCAAATACCAAGCCTAAGGCTTGGGAATTCCCAAAGCAAGCTATAACGCGAGCATGTTATAATGTTCTCGCGTTATATCCTAGTTTTGACATGTTTTTTTGCGTTTGTGTGGGACATGTCTAGCAAGACATAACTCAATCATGTTATAATGAACTCATGCTATGTCTTGCTTTATGTTAAATGCTACTCTATTGAATGTATGTTTATATATTTGTATGTACATGTATGCTTGTATGTCATGTATGTATTTATGTATGTATGCATGTATGTAAGTATGTATCAATGCATGTATGTATGTATGCCTATATGTATGTATGTATTTAAGATTGTATGTACATATGTACATGTATGCTTGTATGCATGTAGGATTGTATGTATATATGCATTATGCTTGAATGTATGTAAGTATGTATGTATTTATGTATTTCTTTAGAGGGAGGGAGAAGTTTAAGAGAGAGAGAGAGAGTTGTTTAGGTAGGGTGAGAGGGAGAGAGGGAGGGAGAGACCTGAGAGAGAGAGAGGGGGGAGAGAGAGAGGAGGGGGAGAGAAAAAGAGAGTTATGTAGGTAGGGTTCCAGGGGGAGAGACTTGAGAGATAGGTAGTGAGAGGGAGTGTGAGAGAGAGGGAATGGGAGAGAGAGAGAGTGAGAGGGAGGGAGTGTGAGAGTGAGAGACCTGAGAGAGGGATAGGGTGTGGGAGGGAGTGACTTGAGATAGAGGGAGAGAGAGAAGGGGTGGAGTGAGAGGGACTTATATGGGTAGGGTGGGAAGGATAGATAGAGAGATGGGGGAGAGAGAGAGAGAGAGAGTTACCTAGGTAGGGCACCAAAGGGAGAGACCTGAGAGAGAGAGAGAGAGGGTGGGAGGGAGAGAGAGGGAGTGGGAGAGAGAGAGAGAGAGTTATGGAGAGGCAATGGGAGGGATATAGAGAGATAGATAGAGGGAGCGAGAGAGAGTGGTAGGGATTGATTGAGTGAGAGGTACGTAGAAAGAGGGAGAGGGTAGATAGAGACAATTAGAGAGGGTAGGAGAGAGGGAGAGAGAGAGAGGTGATATGTATAGATAAAGAGAAAGGGATAGGGGTTGAGGGTATAGGGTTGAGGGATTAGGGTGGAGGACCTATAGGGTTGATGGAATATGGTATTGGGTTGAGGACCATATAGGGTTGAGGTTGAGGGTAGAAGTTTTAAGGGTTTAGGGTTAAAGGGTTTAGGGTTTAGGGTTAAGGGTTGAGGGTAGAGGGTTTAGGGTATAGGTTTGAGTGTAAATGGTTGAAGGATTAGTTTGATGGTCCAATGTATAGGGTAGAGGATATAGGGGTTGAGGGTTTAGGGTTTAAGGGTTGAGGGTTGAGGGATTAAGGGTTGAGGGTTGACAATTGAGGGTTGAGGGTTTAATGTATAGGGTAGAGGGTAGAGGGTTTAAAGGTTTAGGGTTTAAGGTTTGAGGGTTTAAGGTTGAGGGTAGAGGATTGAGGGTATAGGGTTGATGGATTAGGGTTGAGGGTCTAATGACTATGGTAGAGGGTATAGGGGTTGAGGGTAGGGGGTAGAGGGTTTAAGGTTTGATGAATTAAGGGTTGAGAGTTGAGGGATTATGGTATAGAGTTTACTTGGGTTTAAGGGTTTAAGGGTTGAGGGTAGAGGTATTGGGTTGAGGTAGAGGGTAGAGGGTTTAAGGGTTGAGGGTTTATTGTTTAGGGTTTAGGGTTGAGTGTTTAAGGGTGTAAGGGTTGAGGGTATAGGGTTTATGGATTAGGGTAGAGAGGGAGGGATGGCTAGAAAGAGAGATGGAGGAAGTGAGATAGAGAGGAGAGAAGAGGAGGGAGGGACAAAGATATATTAGGGTTCAAGATCCAATGTATAGGGTAGAGGGTTGAGAATTGAGGGTATATGATTGAGGACCTATAGGGTTGATGATTTAGGGTATTCAGTTGAGGGTAGAGGGTCAAGGGATTAAGGTTTAGGGTAGAGGGTAGAAGGTTTAAGGGTTTAGGGTTGCGTGTTAAGGGTTTACGGTATAGGTTTGAGGGTATATGGGTGAAGGATTAGGGTTGAGGGTCCAATGTAGAGGGTATAGGGGTTGAGGGTTTAGGGTTTAAGGGGTGAGGGTTGAGGTATTAAGGGTTGAGGGTTGAGAATTGAGGGTTTAATGTATAGGGTAGAGGGTAGAGGGTAAAGGGTTTAAGGGTTGAGGGTTGAGTGTTTAAGGTTGAGAGTAGAGGGTTGAGGGTATATGGTTGGGGGATTAGGGTTGAGGGTCCAATGTATAGGGTAGAGGGTACAAGGGTTGAGGGATTAGGGTTTAAGGGTTGAGGGTTGAGGGTAGAGGGTAGAGGGTAGAGGGTAGAGGGTTGATGGTTTAAGGGTTGAGGGATTAAGGGATGAGGGTTGAGGGATTAGGGTAGAGAGTTTACTTTGGTTTAAGGGTTTAAGGGTTGATGTATTAGGGTTGAGGGATAAGGGTTGAGGGTTGATAGTATTGGGTAGAGGGTAGAGGGTAGAGGGTTTAAGGGTTGAGGGTTGAAGGTTTAGGATTGATTGTTTAAGGGTTTAAGGGTTGAGGGTATAGGGTAGAGGGGGAGGTATGGAGGGAGGGAGAGATGGAGGGAGGGATAGAGATATATGAGGGTTGAGGATCCAATGTAGAGGGTAGAGGGTTGAGAATTGAGGGTATAGGATTGAGGACCTATAGGGTTGATGGTTTAGGGTATTGGGTTGAGGGTAGAGGTTAGAAGTTTTAAGGGTTTAGGGTTTAAGGGTTTAGGGTTGAGGCTTAAGGGTTGAGGGTTGAGGGTTGAGCGTATACCTGTTTGAGGTTATATGGTTGAAGGGTTAGGGTTGAGGGTCCAATGTTGAGGGTAGAGGGTAGAGGATATAGGGGTTTATGGTTTATGGTTTAAGGGTTTAGGGTTGAGGGATTAAGGGTTGAGGGTTGAGGGTTTAATGTATAGGGTAGAGGGTAAAGGGTAGAGGGTAGATTCTTTAAGGGTTTAGGGTTTAAGGGTTGAGGGTTAAGCTTGAGGGTAGAGGGTTGAGGTTATATGATTGAGGGATTAGGGTTGAGGGTCCAATGTAATGGTAGAGGGTATAATGGTTGAGGGATTAGGGTTTAAGGGTTGATGGTAGAGGGTAGAGGGTTGAGGGTTGAGGACCTATAGGGTTGATGGTTTAGGGTATTGGGTTGAGGGTATAGCCTAGTCGAGGGATTAGGGTTGAGGGTACAAGGTAGAAGGTTAAGGGTTTAGGGTTTAATGGTTTAGGGTTGATGGTAGAGGGTTTAGGGTATAGGCTATAAGGTATATGGTTGAAGGATTAGGGTTGAGGGTCCAATGTAGAGGGTAGAGGGTATAGGGGTTAAATTTTTAGGGTTTAAGGGTTGAGGGTTGAGAATTAAGGGTTGAGGGTTCAATGTATAGGGTAGAGGGTAGAGGGTAGAGGGCTTAAGGGTTCAGGGTTGAGGGTTTAAGGTTGATGGTAGAGGGGGGGTTTAAGGTTGATGGTAGAGGGTTGAGGGTATATGGTTAAGGGATTAGGGTTGAGGGTCCAATGTATAGGGTAGAGGGTATATGGGTTGAGGGATTAAGGTTTAATGGTTGAGGATTGATGGTTTAAGGGTTGACAGACTAAGGGTTGAGGGTTGAGGTATTAGGGTAGAGAGTTTACTTGGGTTTAAGGGTTAAGTGATTAGGGTAGAGGGTAGAGGGTTTAGGGTTGAGTATTTAAGGGTTTAAGGGTTAAGGGTATAGGATTGAGGGATTAGGGTAGAGAGGGAGATATGGAGGGATAAGTGAGATAGAGAGAATGAGAGAAGAGGAAGGAGGGACAAAGATATATGAAGGTTGAGAATCTAATGTATAGGGTAGAGGGTTGAGAATTGAGGGTATAGGATTGATGGTATAGGGTTGAGGGATTAGGGTTGAGATTAGAGGGTAGAAGGTTTAAGGGTTTAGGGTTGAGTGTTAAGGGTTGAAGGTAGAGGGTTTAGGGTATAGGTTTGACAATATATGGTTGAAATATTAGGGTTGAGGGTCCAATGTATAGGGTAGATAGTATAGGGGTTGAGGGTTTATGGTTTAAGGGTTGAGGGTTGAGGGATTAAGAGTTGAGGGTTGAGAATTGAGGGTTTAGGATTTAATGTATAAGCTAGAGGGGAGAGAGATAGAGGGAGTGAGAGAGAGAAACTTGAGAGAGGGAGAGGAGGTGGGAGGGAGAGACTTGAGAGAGAGAGATAAATGGAGTGAGTGAGAGAGAGAGACTTGAGAGAGGGAGGGTGGGAGGGGAGGAGACTTGAGGAGAGAGAGACACACACATGAGACCTACTAAGCACCAGTTTGGTGAGTGCTTGGCTGTTTGAAATGGAGTTTAGAAATGGGATCTCCCGGTGATTTACATCAGCAGGGGCCACATGTGAGACGGCACTTAAGCAATAGCAATTCCTTTGGTGGAAGCTGAATGAGGTCAATTGATGAAATTGGCAGTGTAGTGGCTGTTTGAAAAAATGGGTCCAAGAAATCGAGATCTCTGGGTGATTTACATCGCGGGGAGACATTTTCTGGACATTTTAAAATAGGCAGGATTAGGTGCTAATTTCCTTGAGATTGGCAGAAGCTGGGAGTGGGAGGGTTTTAGGGTTAAGGGTTTATATAGGGTTAATGTGGTGGGGAGAGAGATAGAGGAGTAAGATATAGAGATAGATGAGAGAGGGTGGGAGAGATAGGCAATGAGAGTTGAGGGGGATGGGGTAGAGGGTGGGGGTGGGGGATGGGGGTGGGGGTTTGGGGTGGGGGGATGGGGTTGGTGGTGGGGGTTGATGGGGGAGGGGTGGGAGGAGGAGGGGGGGACAGGGGAAGGAGAGGGAGGGAGGGAGTAGGAGAGAGAGAGCTAGAGGGTAGAGGGTAGATTGTTTAAGGGTTAAGGGTAGAGGGGAGAGAGATAAAATGAGTGAGTGAGTGTGAGAGAAAGACTTGAGAGAGGGAGAGGGGGTAGGAGGGGGAAAACTGAGAGAGAGACACACACATAGAGAGAGAGGGAGAGAGAGAAAGGGAGGAAGTGGGAGAGAGATAGAGGGTAAAGCGTTGAAGGGTTTAAGGGTTAATGGTATAGGGGAAAGAGATAGGAGTGAGTGAGTGAGTGAGTGAGAGACTTGAGAGAGAGAGAGAGGGAGGGAGTGGGAGAGAGATAAAAGGTAGAGGGTAAAGGGTTTAAGGGTTTAAAGGTTAAGGGTAGAGGGTAGAGGGTTAAGGGTAGAGAGGAGAGAGATAGGAGTGAGTGAGTGCGAGAGAGAATTTAGAGAGGATAGAGGGATAAGGGTAGAGGGGAGAGAGATAGGAGTTAGAGAGAGAGAGAGAGACTTGAGAGAGGGAGAGGGGTAGGATAGAGACTTGAGAGAGAGAGAGAGAGAGAGAGAGAGAGAGAGAGAGAGAGAGAGAGAGAGAGAGAGAGAGAGAGAGAGAGAGAGAGAGAGAGAGAGAGAGGGTAGAAGGATAAGGGTAGAGGGTAGAGGGGATAGAGATAGAAGTAGTGAGTGAGTGAGAGAGAGAGAGAGGGAGGGAGATAGAGGGTTTAAGGGTTTGAGAGTAGAGGGTAGGGGATAGAGAGAAAGAGAAAAGAAATATAAAAACTCAACTTTCTCATAATGTAAGCATGTTTTGTAGTAGAGATATGACCGTTATTTTAGCAAGACATAACGTGCTTGCATTATAACGCGAGTACATTTTTTATTGCTCTAAAAATGGTTAAAAACATAATATACCCATGACCTCAAGGCCCACATTCTGCATATTCTCCTGGTTTTGAGCGTGTTCCAACAAAAAGAATATTTTTGATGATTTTGTGAAGTGTGCATGCAATTTTTTCACATTCCACCACCTTTTCTATGATCTTTCCACCACCTTTGCATGAAATAGCAAAGTTTTCACATTGAAAGGCATATGATATCAATTCAAGTATGAATTACATTGAAGAGTGATACACAATTGAAGTTTGGAGGGGAACAAGCTTTTGAAAAACTCAAATTATTGAGGAGTTTGAGGAAAGAAGAAACAAAGGCTACATAATTGGGTAGAACTCCTCCATTCAAAACTCTAATTTTTTAGGTATGTGAAGTCTTTACACATTTTATTTCATTCTAATTTGGATTGCTTTGATTTTTTTATTTTTCATATTCCATGTTGATCATTGTTTTTGTCATTGTAACCTTAGCTTGTCAATGCACATTTTAAATTACACAATTCTTTACACTTGCCAGTTACATTTTTAAACCACATCTCTTTGAGGAATTTTGTTAAGCAATTGACTTACTTTGTGTATGCTTCCACATTTTGTATACACATATATATGACAAAATTTATAAGTAAGTATAATAATATATCATTTCTCAATCCTCTACTATGAATGTGCATACCACTCTCCAAAGCTTTCATTTTGGTATAGGCATGGGGGATGTTGGAAAATATAGTTGAATTTGGTTTTACATCTATAAATTGTATATGCTTGAAAATATGTTTTGTGCATATCCTACAATAATTGTAGTCCATGAGGACATATCTTATTGAGGTATTTTGTCAAATAGATATACCAAGCAACTAATTTCCTTGTCTATGCTACCAAATTTTCCATACATGTCTACCAAATCATTTTATCAAACAACATAGACAAGGAAATCAACTATTTGAAGAAATGCCTCAAAGAAACAGGGTCTCATGGTGATGTGCATTTTATCAAAAAATTGATTGCATTGTCTATGCTACAAAATTTTCCATACATATCTCCACAAAATTGGAATATACTCCTCCCACATTGATAGATCTTTGAAAATATTTTGGGTTTCATCTCTATTTACAAAACACTAGCTTGTTAATGTGGTAGGGTTGACAAGGTGGGGAAACATGAGAAAATGCCTCATAGAAATGGGGTCTCACAGTGATGTACATCATAGTGAGACCCCATTTCTATGAGGCATTTTCTCACACTACCCCTACCTTGTCAACCCTACCGAATTGGAAAGCTAGTGAGCTCACTAGCTTGCCAATGCTACAACATTTTGCATACATGTCTACTAAAAACATTATTGTCAAACATTTCACATGCCTTGTCCATGCTTCCATTTTGAGCCTATCTTGTAATCAAGGCATTTCACATGACCACATTTATTTAAGGAATTCCATCCAAAAAAATATGTGAGCATTGGTAAGCTAGTGAGCTCACTAGCTTGCCAATTTGATAGGGCTGACAAGGTAGGGGCAGCATGAGAAAATTCCCCATAGAAATGGGGTCTCATGGTGATGTGTACATCACTATGAGACCCCATTTCTATGGAGCATTTTCTCACACTTCCCCTACTTTGTCAACCCTACCGAATTGGCAAGCTAGTGACCTTGTCAAACACTAGCTTGTCAAGGTAGGGGCGACATGAAAAAATGCCTCATAGAAATTGGGTCTCATGATGATGAGATCACTAGCTTGCCAATGCAGTAGGGTTGACAAGGTAGGGGAAGTGTGAGAAAATGCCTCACAGAAATGTGGTTATGTGGCATGTTTGGATTGAAAAATAGGCTCAAAATGGAAGCATGGACAAGGCATGTGAAATGTTTAACAATCATGTTTTTGTAGACATGCATGCAAAATGTTGTAGCATTGACAAGCTAGTGAGTTCACTAGCTTGTCAATTCTCACATGATTTTTTGGATGGAATTCCTTAAAGAAATGTGGTAATGTGGCATACCATGATCGCAAGATAGGCTCAAAATGGAAGCATGGGAAAGGCATGTAAATTGTTTCAAAATAATGTTTTTCATAGAAATGTATGCAAAATGTGGTAGCATTGACAAGCTAATGAGCTCACTAGCTTTCCAATGCAGTAGGGCTAACAAGGTAGGGGCAGTGTATGCCTCATAGAAATGGGGTCTCATGGTGATGTGAAATGGGGTCTCACGGTGATGTACAATACATCACTGTGAGACCCCATATCTATGAGGCATACACTGCCCCTACCTTGTCAGCCCTACTAGATTGGCAAGCTAGTGAGCTGACTAGCTTGTCACATGATTTTTTGGATGGAATTCCTTAAAGAAATGTGGTAATGGGGCATGCCATGATTGCAAGATAGGATCAAAATGGAAGCATGGAAAAGGCATCTGAATTGTTTGACAATAACTTTTTTGTAGAATTGTATGCAAAATGTGGTAACATTGACAAGCTAGGGAGCTACTAGCTTGCCAATGTAGTAGGGTTGACAAGGTAGGAGTAGTGTATGCCTCATAGAAATGGGGCCTCATGGTGATGTACATCAACGTGAGACCCCATTTCTATGAGGCATATTTTACCCCTACCTTATCAACCCTACCATAAGACCCAATTTCTATGACGCATATGTTGCCCCTACATTGCCCCTACCTTGTCAACAATACATCACTATGAGACCCCATTTCTATGAGGCATATGCTGCCCCTACCTTGTCAACCCTACCGCATTGGCAAGCTAGTGAGCTCACTAGCTTTCCAATGCTCACATGATCTTTTGGATGGAATTCCTTAAAGAAATGTAGTAATGGGGCATGTCATGATTGCAAGATAGGCTCAAAATGGAAGCATGGACAAGGCATCTAAATTGTTTGACAATAATGTTTTTGTAGAAATGTATGCAAAATGTGGTAGCATTGACAAGCTAGTGAGCTACTAGCTTGCCAATGCAGTAGGGTTGACAAGGTAGGGGTAGCGTATGCCTCATATAAATGGGGTCTCATCACCATGAGACCCCATTTCTATGAGGCATACGCTGCCCCTACCTTGTCAACCCTACCACATTGGAAAGCTAGTGACCTCACTAGCTTTCCAATGCTCACATGATTGTTTGGTAATGGGGCATGCCATGATTGTAAGATAGGCTCAAAATGGAAGCATGGAAAAGGAATTTGAATTATTTGGCAATCATTTTTTCGTAGAAATGTATGCAAAATGTGGTAGCATTGAAAAGCTAGTGAGTTTACTAGCTTGCCAATGTGGTAGGGTTGACAAGGTAGGGGTAGTGTATGCCTCATAGAAATGGGGTCTCACAATGATGTACATGACCATGAGACCCCATTTCTATGAGGCATACATTTCCCCTACCTTGTCAACCCGCTTGCCAATGCAGTAAGGTTGACAAGGTAGGGGCAGTATATGCCTCATAGAAATGGGGTCTTACATCACCATGAGACCCCATTTCTATGAGGCATACACTGCCCCTACCTTGTCAACCCTACCACATTGGCAAGCTAGTGAGCTCACTAGCTTGTCAATTTGGTAGGGTTGAAAAGGTAGGGGCAGCCTGAAAAAATGCCTCATATAAATGTGGACTCGCAGTGATGTAAACATTATAAGAGCACCTATGATGTGGACATTGTAAGAGCATCTTGAATTTCAAGTTATTCTATTCATGAGAGGTTGTTGTGTGCAATAGATATCTTGGAACTCCCAATGAAGATGTATGGCTAGGAGTGACTAAGTTGAGAGACTGGCATGCCTATCCTCAATGGAAGCATCAAGATTTAAGCCTTGTTGTTCCCAAGTTGGAACCAAATGGCGTGGATTTTTTTTCTATAAGTGTTTTCCATCTATTTTCATTACATTTCCATTTTGGATGCTCTTTCTTTTTCTTCTTTTACTTTGCCTATTTGTAAGTAAACTATTAAAAATTGATTGGTGTCTCCTTGCAGAAAATGTTGATTTATTAACCATCCAAGAGAATCTTAGCCAAAAAAGCAATGCAACATCCTTATTTTGATGATCTTGACGAATCTCGATTCTAATTTTAAACCACTATAAAAGAGCGTATGAAGCTTAGGAAGAGAATTTCAAGTTGTTCATTTGATGTTAACCTCATCATGAGCACCTATGATGTGGACATTATAAGAGAATCTCGAATGTATGAGTGGCGTTGTAAAAGATCTATGAGAACAAAGTACCTAAGACATCCTTGAATCGTATTTTTGGTTATTATGAGAGAATCTTATAAGCTGAGTTTGTGTGCATGAAAATGGGGCACATTGATTCAACATTTTATTTAAGTGGGGTGTTGGAATTCATATAGTTTGATTTTATTGTCATGATTTTGTATTACCACTTGATAGTTTTGAGAAATATTGTGCCTACAAGTATAAGCACTTGTGTTTCAGAATGGTGTATGAAGCATATTAGACAATTGTAGCACAAACATAAGAATTAGGACTGCCAAATAAATCTCATTTCATTGTAAATATCATATTATTAATATAGTGATTATAATAACCATTGATGGTTACCAATAATTCTTTTTCTTAATTTATTCTCTCCCTATTATATCTAGCACCAATTGACTAAATTATTATAAAAACTTCATTTATTAAAATAAATCAACCTAATGATTATATATCAATATCAATATAGCTTACCATCTATTCACATAAACATTTGTAATGATGTTTACTCAATTTTTGAAATTTATTGTTTCCCTCAAACATTTGTAATTCATGCAACGTAATCCCTTAATAGTCCAAATTAAAAAAGGGCAGCAATCTTTGATGACCTGTTACTCAAATACCATGTCAGTTACGAGAATTTGTATGATGCATCAGGATCATGTAAGGCACCTCTACAATAACCTCTCTTGTTTTTTGTGATCACGGAGTTATTTTCTTGTGGTGTCCAATTTTGACTTGATGGAAAAAGTGTCAATTGCAAGCAGTGTAAAGTTGCAAAGTTGTGCAACTTTCGTTCTACAACTCGTGTGACCAAACGAACTATTCCAACACATCTGAATGGGTAATTTTATGCTAGGCATGGTCCTCTTTTGCACCCATACATGTCAAATCACTCTGAGCTATGTTCAATCGACTCAATCCCTTAAGGGTCCAAAGTGAAAAATGGTTGCAATCTTTGACAGGCTATTACTCAGAAACCGTGATGCTTACAAACTCTAAGTCTGAAACTATGGGATTGTGTTGGGCCCCTCTACAATAACCTCTCTCATTTTTTGTTATCTCAGAGTTGTTTTCTCATGGTGTCCAGTTTTCACTTGATAGAAAAAGTGTCAAATGCAAGTAGTGTAAAGTTGAAAAGTGGTGCAACTTTCATTTTGCAACTCGTGTGACCAAACGAAATGTTACAACACATCTAGATGGGTACGTTTACGCTAGGAATGGTCCTCTTTTGCACCTAAACATGTCGAATCACTTTGAGCTATGTTCAACCAACTTCATCCCTTAAGGGTCCAAAGAGCAAAAGGGCGACAATCTTTGACGAGCTACTACTCGAAAACTGTGATGCTTACAAACTCTCTATCTGAGCCTATGGGATTGTGTTGGGAACCTCTACAATAATCCCTCTCGGTTTTTGTTATCTCAAAGTCGTTTTCCCATGGTGTCCAGTTTTAACTTGATGGAAAAAGTGTTAAATGCAAGCAGTGTAAAGTTGCAAAGTGGTGAACTTTCATTCTACAACTTGTGTGACCAAACAAACTATTCCAATGCATCTGGATGGGTACGTTTACACTAGGAATGGTCCTCTTTCACACCCAAACATGTTGAATCACTCTGAGCTACATTCAACTGGCTCGATTCCTTAAGGGTCCAAAGTGCAAAAGGGCAGCAATCTTTGACAAGCTACTACTCAAAATGTTTGATGCTTACGAAATATTTGTCTACACCTATGGGATTGTGTTGGGCCCCTCTACAATAACCTCTCTTGTTTTTGTTATCACAGAGTCATTTTCCCATGGTGTCTAGTTTTTACTTGATGGAAAAAGTGTCAAATGCAAGTAGTGTAAAGTTGCAAAGTGGTGCAACTTTTATTTTGCAACTAGTGTGACCAAATTAATTTTTCCAACATGTCCAGATGGGTACGTTTATGCTAGGAATGGTCCTCTTTTGCACCCAAACATGTTGATCACTCTGAGCTACATTCAACCAACTTAATCCCTTAAGGGTCCAAAGTGAAAAAGGGGAAAAATATTTGACGGGCTACTACTCAGAAACCATGATGATTATGATCTATCTGACTACGCCTACGAGATCGTGTTGGGCCCCTCTACAATAACCTCTCTTAGTTTTTGTTATCTCAAAGTTGCTTTCTTGTGGTGCCCAGTTTTCACTTGATGGAAAAAGTGTCAAATTCAAGTAGTGTAAAGTTGCATAGTGGTGCAACTTTTATTCTGTAGCTCATGTGACGAAACAAATTGTTTCAATGCATCTAGATGGGTATGTTTACACTAGGAATGGTCCTCTTTTGCACCCAATTATGCCAAATCACTTTGAGCTACGTTCAACCAGCTCAATCCCTTAAGGGTCCAAAGTGCAAAATGGCTACAATCTTTGATCGGCTATTACTCAGAAACTATGACATTTATGAACTCTCTGTTTGAACCTACAGGATCGTGTTGGGACCCTCTACAAAAAAATCTCTTATTTTTTGTTATCTTGAAGTCATTTTCCCGTGGTGTCCAGTTTTCACTTGATGGAAAAAGTGCCAAATTCAAGTAGTGTAAGTTGCAAAGTGATGCAACTTTCATTCTGCAACTCATGTGACCAAATAAACTATTTCAACATGTCCAGATGGGTACGTTTACGCTAGGCATGGTCCTCTTTCACACCCAAACACACTGAATCACTTAAAGCTACGTTCAACCAGCTTGATCCCTTAAGGGTCCAAAGTGCAAAAGGGAAACAATCTTTGACAAGCTACTACTCAGAAACCGTAGCACTTAAAAACTCTTTTTCTACGCCTACGAGGTCATTTTGGGCCTCTCTACAATAACCTCTCTCATTTTTTGTTGTCTCAGAGTCATTTTCCCATGGTGTCCAATTTTCATTTGATGGAAAATTTGTAAAATGCAAGCAATGTAAAGTTGCAAAGTGGTGCAACTTTCGTCCTACAACTCTATGGTCAAATGAACTATTCCAACATGTCTAGATGGGTACGTTTATGCTAGGAATGGTCCTCTTTCACACCCAAACATGCCGAATCACTTCGAGCTACATTCAATCGGCTCAATTCATTAAAGGTCTAAAGTGCAAAAGGGAAACAATCTTTGACAGACTACTACTCAACAACTATGACACTTATGAAATCTCCATCCATGCTTATGAGATTGCATTGGGCTCCTCTACAATAACCTCTCTTAGTTTTTGTTATCTTGGATTAATTTTCCCATGGTGTCTAGTTTTCACTTGATTGAAAAAGTGTCAAATGCAAGCAATGTAAAGTTGCAAAGTGGTGCAACTTTTATTCTGCAACTCGTGTGACCAAACAAACTATTCCAATGCATCCTGGGAGGTATGTTTACGCTAGGAATGGTCCTCTTTCTCACCTTAACATGCTGAATCACTCTGAGCTACATTCAACCGACTCGATCCCTTATGATGACATGAAAAACAATCGAAAATAGAAACATTCGCACGACAATTGAGAAGTCTGAGTTTTCCACACCAAAAGCATATGATCATCCTTAAGTCTAGCAAGTGTAAGACATTTTTTAATTATCCTCATTTCCCTTACAATGATAAAGGTACATATTGGTAATATAGTTATTCCAAATACACTTGTGGATATAGGAGCATCCATAAATGTAATGACAAATGAGACTAAGGAGAAGCTATCCCTTCAAGGACTAAGACATATTCCAACGGTCTTACAAATGGTAGATCATTCCCTTGTAAAACTAGAAGGTATAATTGAAGACATCATTATTTCTATTGAGTCTTGGGAATATCCCATAGATTTTATGAATTTACAACCAAAAATTAAGCTAGGGGGATGCCCCTTAACTTTAGGTAGACCTTGGTTAGCCACATCCAATGCTTCTATTAATTACATGTCTAGAAATATAGTGATTTCAAATGGAGAACAAATGAAGCAACTGATGTTATACCCTCCAACACATCCTTTATTGGAAACAAAAGATCCATTGTGGATCGACAGTGATTTAGACGAATCTTTACCTATTTTGAAAATTGATCAAAGTAGATAATTTGAAGAAGTATTAAAAGACAATGTTCTTAATAATTTCTTGCAAAATCACTATTTATTTGAAAATGTTTTAGAAAAACTAATTTTTCCTTCGGGTATAGATGAAAATTTCCCATTTGGGAAATTTCCATTAGTTAGTAATCCATAATCTATTTAGCATTTCATTACTTTTCATCAATTATTACCACACACTTGTATATATAGTCCATTTTTAGTATTTGGGAATTCTGATCCATCCTCATCTACTTCCCAATTTCTTATTGTAAATACTCATGTCCAATCTCAAGATATGGAAATTTTACCTAGAAAATTGCTTAATATAAATCCCAACCTAAGCCCCTCATAGTTAGAAGACATCATTTATATCTTGCATTCCCATAGAGATTCCTTTCCTTGGGATTACCAAGATATGAGAGGAATGCACCTTACCACTTGCACAAATCATATCTATATAGAGGAAGGAAGTCAACATATAAGACAACCACAAAGAATATTGAACCCAGTCCTATGAGAAATTGTTAAAGATGAACTACATAAGTTACTTAATGTAGGATTCATCTATCCTATCTCTGATAGCTAGTGGGTGTCACCTCTTGTGGGAGTTCCCAAAAAGAATGAGAAGTGGCGATTATGTGTAGAATATAGGTCCCTTAATAAGGCTACTAAGAAAGACCATTTTCCACTACCCTTTATTGATCAATTCCTAGGTACCCTTGTTGGAAAGTTATTTTCCTTTCTTGATGGATTTAGTGGTTACAATCAAATTTGTATAAACCCAAAAGATCAAGACAAGGCCACCTTTACTTGCCCATGGGATACATTTTCTTATAATGCCTTTCCTTTCGAGTTATGTAATACTCCTGCTACCTTCCAGTGGGTTGTCTTAAGTATTTTTGTAGATTTGATTCATGATTTTGTGGAAGTGTACATGGATGATTTTACTGTTTATGGAGACACATATGAGGAAGAAAAGGAAAATCTAGAAATTTTTCTTAAAAGATGTATCGATACTACTCTATCTTTGAGTCATGAAAAGTGTCACATATTAATGATTGAAGGTATTGTTTTAGGACATTATGTTTCTTCAATGGGAATTGATGTAGATCCCAAAAAGGTAAAGATAATTTAAGACTTACCTGTGCCTACTTCTCAAAAGGATGTTCATAGTTTTTTGGGTTGTGCTAGATATTATAGAAGATTTATTAAAAATTTAAGTAAAATTGCCTCACCTCTTTTTCTTTTGCTAAGGAAAGATTTTGAATTTTCATGGACACAAGAATGTCAACAATCCTTTGAAGAAATTAAGGGGAAGCTTATAACTACCTCTATTTTATGAGGACCAAATTGGGAGTTGTTGTTCCACATTCATACTGATGCTTAAGACAATGAACTAATACCTATGGATGATGCTTTCTCAGATGAACATCTTTTTTCCATTTCTATAAGAGTCCATGGTTTGTTGATATTGTCAATTATCTTGTCACATGCAGTTTTTCACCCCACTTTTTTCCAAGAGATCAACACAAGCTTATAGGACTTTGTGGGTAATATAGTTGGGTTAATGGTTTAATTTTTCATATTGGAGTTGATAATATTATGCGTTGTTGTGTAGAAGAGGAGGGTGTATTTGACATACTCCATGTATGCCATTCTAAGCCTTGTGGAGGACACTTTGCAGCACAATGAACTGCTAACAAAGTTTTGATTGCATGATACTATTGGGCAACAATCTATAAGGATTGTAAAAGTTATGTTCAACACTGCAATAAGTACTAGCAGATGGGACAACCTACACATTCCGACGAGATTCCCTTACACCCGCAGTTATCAATTAAACCATTTGAGAAATGGCATTTGGATTTTGTAGGACCAATTAGTCCTCCATCTAGGAATAAAGAGTATATTCTAGTCTGTATTGATTATGTAACTAAGTGGGTAGAAGTAGTGGCTTTGAAACATGCTAGAGATGCAAAAATTGCTAACTTCTTATTTTCTAAGATTTTTACCAAGTATGGAATACCATGAGAGATTGTTACAAACTAGGGTCCACAATTCACATCCGATTTGGTTGTAGCATTGGTTCAAGCATATGAAATCAAACATAGAAAATCTTCTCCATACCATCCATAAGCCAATGGGAAAGTGGAAGTGACAAATTGGGAGCTGGAGAATATCCTTACCAAGACTATGGCACTACACAAAAAATATTGGATAGATCAACTTCCTGAGGCAATTTGGGCCTGCAGGACAACTTGGAAGACAACCACTGGCTTAAAACTATGTGAACTTGTCTATGGAAAAAAATGTTTTTTTTCCATCAAATTTGAATTGAAGACTCTCCACATCGCTCTTCAACTAGGGATGAGTCTCATCGAAGCCCAAAAGGAAATAATCACTCAAATTCACTCATTGTATGAAATACATCAGCAATCCCTTTCACATGTAGAGGTGGTACAACAAAAAGCACAATGGAATGACCACTTCATTCATCAGCGAACGTTCCAACCTGGTGACTAGGAATTTCTCTATGACCCCCAATTTTAGGAATTCAACAAGAAATTTCACAGTTGATTGCTCGGTACTTATGAGATCTAGATTTTTTATGATAATGGTGTTGTCAAGTTGTGCACTGTGGATTCAAAACATATGGCTCTTGTTGTCAATGGGCACTATTTGAAGCTATACAAATGGACCCTTTCAAAATAAACTTTTGTTTGTACTATGACAAAGGGACTCACTCTTCTTCCTACTATCTCTTGAAAATAAAATGATATTAATTTTTTTTAAACAAATGCAATAAAAAATCCAACAATGAAAACCTTCAGGAATTGTTGGCCAGTTATTATTTGGAAACCAGGTTACCAATAGGTAATAACTGTATAATAATATTGAAGGTAAAAACCAAATTTTCAATGCCTCCATGTGTAGTATAAGATTGAAAATTTACTTGTCAGTGGTTTGGTGTCATTATCAATACAAAAAAAAAAATCTGCAATCTATTCTTATTGTCACAGGTGTGCTAAGAACTTTTTCCCTCTAGGGAATTTTTTCTAGCACTACCCATTATGTGGTGCAGCAGGTATCGATTTGCATTGTCAGAATTCTATGATGCCTTTGTACCATCTTGTTGTTGCTTTTCCCTAGATTGGTTGGTTGTCTAGTTACTTAGTCTTTATTTCTCATGGCTCCTCTCGACCTACCTTTTTGTGCCAAGAACCTTCTTATCACTTTTAAGAAAGTTATTTGGCTCCTTTGGAGTTTTCCTTTTTCCACAGTGGCTGTCATACCTATTTGGTGTTGTCATTTCTAGTCCCATGGCTACTATACATGTTTTGGTGCTGCCATATGGATTCCAAGGTTGCCTTCTATCACATCATGTCACATCCATGTGCTCCATCCACTCTTTGGAATCTTGGCATTGATTTTATTACTTATGTTGACTAGGTTGATCTTTCTCGTGGCCTTATAGGTTTCCTCTCACACCATGGATTCATCGTACCCTTCTATTTCCTACCCTCTCTCCACATCATCCTTTTTACATCCCATTCGCCTTGTCATTCATCTCTCACCATCTTCCCTCATCATTTCCACATCATGCTTTTCTTTCCATTTCTGTCTCTTCATGTCCCATCATCTTTGTTGATTTCTTTTTTGTTTATGATATTGAATCTCCAAGGATTATGCATTTATGATGGTTTGTTCACCACCCTCCAGTGTTGGTCTTCTCACACCAATTGGTCTCCACCTGTCCTTTGGTAATTGGTAATATGGTAGGTTTTATGTTCCTTTTCAATTTTTTTATTTATATTTGTTTTTCACAACAAATGGTAACTTTCCCTGTGGGCGAGTCAACTGCTTAGCTAGGGGAGGATATATTTAGCATATTCTGTATGGTTATCAATGATATTATTACCTGGGAAGGAAGTATTTTTCACCCAATTTAGCTATCATTTCTAGTACACTAACCATACTTTACAGTTAATTCTCCATTTTCACTTATCATTTCCTCATCATATGCCATATTACCATTAAAATTCATAATTTTTCCACCATTTTACTATTTCACCTTTACCATTTCCACTTTCCCATTCTTTCCATCTCTATGTAAGCAGTTTTGGTTTTTTGGTTTTCATACAGTGCTGACTTCTTGGAACAATAATGGCACAAGAATTCCAACACTGTTATGAGCCCACTTCCATGGCACATCTAAGAGCTAGAGAGGAAGCCTACAAAATATTTAAGCAAGAACATTGGGATACATATTTTAGACTATTGTACAGATATGACAATGATCTAGCTAAGGAATTCACGCTTGGTTTCCATCGAAATCAAGTCTCTCTCAAGGGATTATAGTTTTTTGTCACAGTTGACACAATTGTAGATGTAATGGGGCTGCCATTATTGGAGACAATTACTTTCTTGAAAGTTCCACAAAAGTCACAAATTTATGACCCATGAGAAAACTATTCCTATAGAGGGGAGAGTCTGTTTAAATGGTTCATGTACAGGGTACTAAGTTGTTCTCACTTCCTCCACCATGGAATGATGTCACAAAATTCATCATACAATATGTCACCTGTGAAGGAAGGTAGGTCTATGTTTATGCACACTATTTTTTCCTCTTGTTACATTTATGTAAAGTAATTCTTGTGAATGTTCCATATTTCCTTCTCTATTCTTTGCAACAAATGAGTAAGGTCGTTCAAGGTGGGAAGAATTATTCCTTAGCACATCATGGGTTAATTTGGTTATTAGTTATTCAGGAATTGAAATTTTTGTCTCCTCCTGGTGATTGGGAGAGTTTTGTCAATATTAGGGAGGATTAAAACCAGGAAGAAGGGAATCATGAGGAAGAAGGGAGCCCTAAAACTCCAAGCCCTACTCACACTGAGGAAGAGACCCCTGAAAGCCTCCTATCTCTAACTCAAGCCAAAAATGTAAGCTCAGTAAAAAACCCCTATTGCCTCCAGCTCAAGCCCTAAATGCATGTCTAGTAGGAGACTCTCAACCAGACAAGGCTTAAACCCTTCTATTGTTGAAAAATATTCTCCAAAACACAAGAATGAAAAAGGTTCTATGTATAAATTGAAAGGGTTATCCCAAGTAGCAAGTGATATTATGGAGTTAGACAACCAAAAATACCTTGACTTTGACATAGGATTCCTGGCTACAATATTTGAGAAAAAAAGGGAAAGCCAACTAGGAGCATAGACGGTCTACAAGAAGAAAGAAGCATGGGAAACAAGGAAAAAATAGTTCTGATGTGGAAGCCTTTTAATCTAAAAACCCTGAGATTGCTCCACCAACTAGTAATGATATTTAACCTAATGTTGCCCCTATGGATGATACTATTGATCTTGGTGAATCAGGGACAATTACTTCACCTCACAAGATAGGAGGTGTTGTAGTAGAACAAGAAAGCCTTGACTCCCCAACACTGAGTGAAAGAAAGGACACTGACATTGAAACAAGAATGGGTGTGTTAGACATAGAGATAGAGTTCGAACACTTAGAAACTATGGAAGGATTTACAAATTTTGATGAAAATTTAGATGATCAATGGGTTGATGGTATTCAAGAGGTTGAGAAAGGGGTAAGAGTGTCTGTAAGCCCTATTATCACTGGTACAAAAATTGGAAAACTGAATGAATTGATTGATAGTCTAGAAAAGGAACAAAATGATGATAGAGAATTTCTTAGTTAAGATGGTCAAGAGGCTGAAGAAGAATTTGAAGAGAAATAAATCATCTTAAAAAAAAAAGAAGACTTACAAGGCTTAATTGAAAAGTTGAAAGAGGAAACTCAAGAATTCTAGATTTAGCTTTAGCAAGCCAACTCTGCCTCTCACTTACAGGAAACATAAATTCAAATATTGAAAACAAGGTTGGAACATGTAGCAATTTCCAAGGAACAACATATGCCCATCAAGGATCATGAGAAGAAAATGGAGGCATTGAGACAACTTTGGTCCCAGGAGATTTCCAACACCATCCATAGACTAACAAGATTATCTTGGTTTGTAGTTTTTCCTTCCTTGCATGGGCACATGCAAGACCTTCAACTGGGGGGTAAATGATGGGAAAAAATGAGGCCTTAATATTTCATCCTTTATTTTCCCTTTTACCCTTGTTTATAGTGTCTTGTTTATACTTCCTATCACCATTTGTTGAAGGAAAATAGATATATTTAATAAGTTGAAAAAAGAAATAAAATTGTCCATAGTTCTAATTATTTGAAGAAGTATTAATCATTTCATGATTAATTGATAGGGATAATTAAGGGCACGGATTCAACTGTTGTGAGTACATTGAAGGAAAAACACTAATGAAGAAAAGAGTTAAAATTGAACAATTACAAATGACATTTTACTTATATTACTTTTTGTTATATTTTTGTTTCCATTGAAGACAAATTCTATTTACTGGCCTTAGGAAGATGATCTATTTTTGATTACATACTTTAGTTTGTTTGTCATAGGCTAAAACAAACCCAACTCTATTTCTTTTTGGTATACCGCCTAGTTTATATACACTAGTAGAATTTGGAAAATAAATGACTATGTGACTAAAAAGTTTAGTCACAACAACTAAAAATGACTAAATTCTACTATTTTTTGTAACTTAGCTATAAATGAGTAAATAAATCACTAATTCGATTGTTGACTAAAAAACTATTTAGTCACACAAATAAAAATGACTAAATAGTTAGTCATTTATTTAGTCACAATGCATTTGAATAGATCATTTAAAGAATCAAGAATCAATATCCCACCAAAATACTCTAAAACTTTAACAAGCATACTCAAACTTTCATCAAAATCTTATTTTTCAAGCATAGCCTGCCAAAATGGAGTTTTAATTTTAATAAACATATGAGCTAAAACCCTCATCAAAACCTTATTTTTAGGCGTATCCCACCAAAATGGAGAATTTTTTTAGTAAAGAATGATAGAGAATGGTAAGGAGATGTGTGTGACAAGAGGCACATGATTCATTGTTGCTTATCTCATTCTTGCTCTGCTCAACATGGGTTACATTGTTTGTGCTACTATTTGTAATCCAGGTATTTAATTGACGTATATTTGCATAATTTCAAATTCCTTCAGATGCTTTTGAAGTATCAATGTATCCTATATAGGGTTTAGAATGATTTATTTTAACTTAAAAAAATAAATAAATGATGTATTTTCCTATGATTGGATAATGTGGAGAAGATAGGGTATCTATGGGATCTTCCTATGATTAGATAACTAATTTAAAATGTATTTTCTTTCTACGAAAAATGGAATTTTCCTAGCAATTCCGCTGATCTAATATGTACAAATTTAATTTTTATTTAATTGTGGGAAGTTAAGTCTTTATTTTAATATGACTTGTAGTTGATGATTCAAAATAAGGGATTGGATTGTCATGATTTTTTCCACCTTCTCAATGAATAGTAAAATGTGTATTCATCACTTGAACATGGCCAATTTTTTCTTCACTTGGAGGGGGTGCATTCACTAAGCTAGGCCCATTTTATCCACTTGGAGATGGATGAGGACTCAAGATAAATTCACAATCTTGGAACAAATGTATCATATCATCAAATATAAACCATATGATAATTATGGATGCATGGAACAATCTTTCTTATTCTGACATGTCTTCTCTTCAAACATGTAGTATCAAACCTCATTTTTGTAGAATCTCCTGTTGGAGTAGGATGGTCTTATTCAAACACTATTTTAGATTATAACTATGGTGATAAATCCATAGGTTATTATTGAAAAAAATTGTATTACCTTTTGTTTCATACACTTTAAACTAAACTTATAGCTTGAATATTTTCTAACATAGCTATGGACATGCTTGTGTTTCTTTGAAATTGAATTAAAATCTTTCTCGAGTATGCATTCATAGATCTATTTTTAGCTGGAGAAAGCTATGGAGGTTAAACATCCACTCAACATATTTCCAAAAATCTCATTGGGAATTTTGTGTTTCTCTTATCATGATTATTTTGGTCATGGAATACAGGCCATTATATACTAGAGTTAGCAGCTAAGGTGATAGAATACAATCATGGATACACAAGCTATAAATTCAACCTTAAGAGGGTATTTGTGAGTATTCTTCCAAGCTTTTTTTATTACTATATTTTTTAATTAGGTATTCTTTTACATGGATGTTATTGTAAGTTCAGTTGAAATTTATATGTGGTCTCATTATTAGTTGAGAGTATAACATATTTTATATTAAATGGAAATTTATATATTAAGACTTAGATTTTATGTTTTATGGTAAAAATTCAATCATTTATCACTTATACTTATTAATAGTGTGCTCTTTATTGTCACTGATAACTAGCTTCTACATCTCCCTTTCAATTCTTTGAAGTGTATATCCATATCCAATAGTTACATTCTCCTTGCATTGTCACTTTTAACTATTGTCATTTGTTAAAATGAATACCCTTGATTAGGATTGCTCTTATTTGAAAATATCCTATGAAATGAAGCTACATTCATTGTAAGAGCATTATATTTTATCCATACTATCCATCAAGATGCAAAATCCATTATCATTACAAAGATCTCCTAAATCTGCCCCAACTCAATGTCCTCTTTGGCACTGTATTCATTACTCTAGCTGCTAAGGTTTTGCATGTGACATCTTTAATATCTTCATGATAGTGGATTTTAAATAGATCTTGATGTTTTCTTTAATATTTATCATGGTAACCCTTGAGTTCCATAATCCACCTTCAATCTCTTCTAAGAATGTTGTCTTAAGCTAGACTTCATAGTATGCATATAAAGCAAGTCCTTCATGCTTTCCATTGTTCCAAACCACCACTCACTACCTTGCTTAAAATGTTGCCTCCATAAGCACAATAGCATGTTTTAAAATCATGGTTGCCAGTGATTGACCATTAATGTCACCACTTTCATCAAGATACAATGATATTTTTGTCTTCAAACTCAAGGCATTATGCAAGATAACATTGTGAATTGTTTGTTGTGTAGGGTTTGATTTTCTTGCACATTTAATGCTTTGTAAACTACCTTAAGACTAGATATTACACCCTCAGTTGCAATCTCAAACAACTCACTCACTATCACTCGAAGATTCTTTTCAAGAGCATCCTTCTACAAAATCAAACTATGTCCTATATATATTTTCATGAGACTACAACTTCTATGATATTATTATGTATTGACCAATGTTATGGTTGTCCTACTACAATCCCACTTCCTCACAAATGATTACAATCCAAATTCCTATCTATATTTACTCCTCCTCACTGCTACATAACCAAGCTCTAATACTTCCCTTATCACTTATAGAGATCTTATATAGTATACTTTCTTCACTTGATGATTATGTTGTTAATGTGCCTCTCCAAGAAAATTGCACTTTCAATATCAAATAATGACCTCTGGGAAATAGCTGCATTACACCTAATTATTTTCACTATCAAACAACAAACAAGATAAGCATAAGAATTAAGGTAATTCCCCCAAGTTTAGGCCTACTTCCTTTCCATTTGCATCTTCACTTGTTGCATCTTTTAGTGTAGGTCAATCATTTTTCTTCAAGTTGTTGTTGTCTCCTTTTGTATACTTTGCCATGATCTTGACAATGCCTTTTCTATGCCTCAAAGCATTGTCACTCTCATTCTTGACTGTACCCTCCTCATTGGCTGTCATCAAAACCTTGTAGATTTCATACTATCTTTAATATTTATCCTTCATGGTGAACACTATATTCAATCTCAAATCATAATCATACATTGGGTTGTGACACTAAAAGGTCAATGAACCTGTTGTCTCAAACCTCTAACTCTTTGATATTTTCGATCATGAAACTCCATTTATCTGTGAGGGTTGACACATATAAAATATCTTCCCATTAAGGTGAAGAAAGTTATCTCAAAACATAGTCTATCACAATCATAGAGTCTTTTAGTTGTCCCTTTTGCAAAACTATCTTCATCTTTGCTTTTATCTTTGGATCTTTATTGTTAACACTCCTTCACTAACTCTTCATGGATAGAGTTAGGTTAAATATAGCAATTGGAAAAACTGACATGATTTTTCCCTTCGCTCACTTGAATGATTGGTAGAATCATTCATTCTATTGCTATAAAATGAGCCTCTTTCCTTTCAAATAAATCAATTTATTATTCACACTCCAATCCCTTCCATATTTGCATGAGTGTAGATTATTGAATATTTGATTTTTTAACACTGTACATAGACCTAATAGGTGAGGATTCTTTTGAGTGAGTGACCCCTTATAAGCTCTTAACTTGAGGACTATTGTCCTATTGCATATTCCTTTTTGAGGTATCATCCTAACTATTCTATTACACACAATGCTCTCATTGCAAAATTGTCCCATCACCTACATTCCTTTTGTTGCCCTCTTCTATCAACTATCATGCAGCCTCTTGCATTACTTTCCCTTGGTCTTGACAATTATTGTATTTATATTTTCTTGCATAGATTTCATATTGCATGTAAAACAATCCTCTTTCTCAGCATGAGAATTTGTATGACGTAAGCATTCTTGGAGTCTCATCTCCCCTTCTTGCTGTAATCTCCTACAAGATACACATTAAATATTTTGACCACTTCAGCCCATAGCATTTGTAACTTCCTCTTTGAGTAGTTTGGTGAGTGTCCTCAACCTTTTGTTCTCATGGAAGTCATATGACCTTCTTCTTTGGACTGTATAAACTCCTTTACTATAACTGTTTTCCTCTCCTTCCTATTATGCAAGATCATTCAAAACCTCCGCTACTTTTTGACAATGACATATGACTGTCATATCTTTGTAGGTATTTAATAGACATAATGGGAGATCTTTTAGAAACATCATCATCTCTGTTGAAAGTGATGTCATTTCCTTTGTGATACCTTCCCTCTAGAAACTTGATTGTCCTTTTTCTTTTAGCTTATGCACAAGTTTCTTCATTTTATGTCAATGGCCTTGCATAGCACTTGAATAAATTTTCATTCATGCCTTAGCATTTAACCATATAGGGCATATGAAACATAGCTTATTGAAATCACTATTGACACAAAACTCCTGAAGATCACCACCCTAGACTACTAGACAACTTCCTCCATTCATGTCACAATGCAAGGTCCCTATAGGTTGAAAGTATTTCCATTGAAAACATACCACTATATTGATAATGTCTTGAGGACTAAGGGTCCCACTTGGAGGTAAAGAATAATCTCATATGCATTCATTCTCATGTTCATATTTCAATTTGTTATATTTATGTGCAACTTCTAATGAGCTTGGAAAACTGCATTGTGTAAAATGAGAAGCTCCTTCGTCCAATTGTGTTGTTTCCTAAAGTTGATGGCATGGAAGAATCTCTGCAACACTGTCTTCCAACATTGAAATTGCTGACCTTCAAAACAAAGATACTAGGACTGTTGCTTCAACATTTGTGAAGTCACTACCTTAATCAAATTGGTCACTTTCCTTTCATCATCTTTGTTTGGAATTTTACTGTAGTATGGAAGTCCTCTCACAATGACCACCATATCATGATTGTGAAAATTTTGAACCCATCACTTGGATAGTCAAAACTTCCACCTCACAGCCACAAGAATAAGATACAATGAGAATGCATAGTCCCAAGTCAGTATATCAAACTTGGAGATCCTTGTTTTTTATCATATGTTGTAGTTACAAGTGCCCTGCTAGACATACATGAAAATGTGGAAGCATAGACAAGGCAAGCGAACTGTTTCAAAAAATTCCTCAAAGAAATGTGATATCATAGATACCCACTCCCCCACAAGCACTTTAGGTCATGTCTGCAGTAATCACCGCAAGCATGATCTGAAGTGCTTACGAGGGAGCGAGTATCCATGATATCACATTTCTTTGAGGCATTTTTTGAAACAATTTGCTTGCCTTGTCTATGCTTCCACATTTTCATGTCTATCTAGCAGGGCACTTGTAACTACAATATATGACAAAAAATCCTTGTTATGCTTTGATGGATGTCCCATGATCAAGATCTATATAAAAAGGTTGCTTTTTATTCTGGGTGGTCAGGTGTTCTATAGTGTTATACAATTTTAAGCTTTTCCTTTTGTTTATTTTTAAATAACAGTCTTATCTTTGGGCCAAAATTTCTACTGTAATTTGTCTTTTTGTTATCATTTCAATAGTGCTTGATTTATAGATTGCAATTGTTGGCAGCTATGCCACAACTTGCTTATATATTTTTGTTTTACACCTTAATTGTAGTGCTAAAAGAGACATATATTTACACCTTATTAATTTTGAATTGGTTTAGTGGGAAGTCTCACATGCCCTATTTGCCTAAGTGACTTGAGTATGATACATGTGTATTTGTTTTAGATAATTTATGTCATTTACCAAATTTAGAAACACTGAAAAGCTTTAAAGAGAAATATACACATTTTTTAACAGTCAAGGACTGAACATTTTGAGTGGTGAAAATCATGTATTATAATTTTTTTTTAGAATCAGCTACTTGGAAGTTTGTCTCTTCTATTTACTCTTTAGTTTGGTCTATATTAATATAAAATTGTTCTTTAATTCATGTAGGGTTAATGATGCAATGGAATCGACAGAGATGGATGTTGTGTAGTAAGAATTTACTTATTTCTTTTAGTATTTTGATTGTGTTCTTTTGTTTTAATCATTTATTTCATATTGGTATCCTTTCTATTGGCTTTGATGAATTGTAATGATTATTCAGATGTTTATCTTGTCAAAATCAGAACTGACTGGGTAATGTGAAGTTGGAATGAGAGTTGAAAAACCTTTTGCAAAAGTACATTTGGATATTTCTACCAAACTGCTTAAGTTTTGTAATTTGATGTAGGAATGGTTCATATGTGTTTGTACATGGGCATTTGAGGAGCTTCCAGAATAAGAAACATGTGAATGCTTTCTCTACGAGGTGTGTATTGAAAATTGATAAGTTGAATTCCTAAATGTGTTTAGTTCATAATGCATGCATAGACTCAAAAGTGTAGTCTTGCTTAGCTCCTTTTTTTTTCTCAAATTCATATTAGATAAAAGCAAGTTTTGTGTAACAAATTCTAAATGAAATTTGTTAGACACATCAATGTGTTCTTGCCTAGACTTCTAGATGATATTTTCAAGTGCATTTGTACTTCAATACCATGCTTTCTTTGTAAAGTGTGGTAGTAGTAAGCGAGATACTATAGTCCTGTCAAACATTTTAATGGTATATGTTGTCAAAATTGATTGCTAATGGGAATTTCCCTATATACACTAGTGTCTTCCAATTGGTGTGCCTCCAATTGATTGATTAACTCCAATGTCACAGATGGTACAAGATATTATCTATGCCAATAATTACAGGCATGGAAATAAGTGCCAAGAACTATGTCACTTGTATGCCTACTTGTGTTGTTTGCTTGTAGCTCAAGTATTTGATTCCTTTAGTAAAGTTGAGAGGTCTTTATATTTTATTTTTTAATTTATGTTTTTAATAAGATACCTTTTATTTTATGAGTAAGATAACAATCCTAATTCCACTTAAAGTGTTTTCCTAGAATATTTAGGGTCTGATTTTGATGAATGTGACTCTTCAGGCATGTCATATCTGTATTTATTGGATTGACTATTTATTTTGACTTTTTGATTTTACTGATATTACTTTTGAAATGATTAATTAGGCCTATTACTAATTTCAATGGAATAGCATTCCATAACTTGGAATGCATCTTTACACATCTCTACAATCTTAAAGTTCCTACATTCTATTAATTAGGCCTTATTGTAGGGAATTTAATAATTTTTCTTACATTTTGTAATAGACTATAAAAGAAATTGTCTCATGAAAGATCCTACCTAAGAATGTCAAACAAATAGGATGTGCATTTTATTTGAAATTTTAGTGATTGTTCTCATGCATTTTTTATGGTTTTTGTGTATAATACTTATTTGAGCAAATATTTTCCCTTTTGGCTGGGTGGCTATTGACAATATCTCACATGGATCATGTCCTCAGTACACTCCTGATTACTTGTTCCTCCTCCATACAATTATGTGCTATGATCCCTAGTATTATCAATTGATAGAAATATATTTCTGATGTTGAATTTGAAGCTATTTTGAAGAGAGGTCTTATTTGTTGAGTAAATTTTGTAGGGAATTGTAAAATTTGCACTGATGATGTCTCAAATGGAGGGTGGTTTTCTAGTTTATTATAATGCCATTGTGGATCTCTTTTTGTAGGTAATGTCTTTCTAGTTGTTGTAAATTCATATATCTCTTCCTATTGATAAATAGCTTATGGTTTTTGATATGGAACTATGAAGTTGAGGTGACTATCAAACTATTGCTCTCAATATAATTTGTTTTGTTATATGATTATTTCTTGTAGTGCCTATATTGGGTGTAGATTCATGCATCAAGTTGTTTAAATAGTTCAAGTCTTATAAAGGGTTATATTTATTCTTGGGTGCATATTTGAGCTCTAGGTGATTTGACTTTGGATTGTCACTTGTATCATTTTGTCACTAATATTCATTGATCTATTTGAGGAGGTAATTTTATAGTAGCTTGGGAACCTTGTACTTATATGGTAAACTATATTTTCAATGTCATTGGAAGTGAGGATCTCGACATTCACTTCAAATACATTGAAGCAGTAGCCAAAACTAGAAAAATTAAGGTGGAATGTGCAACTAGAGAGTCAAACTTCTAGGATGCTAAAAAGACAAAGAACTTTCTTATGGAAGCAAGAATTCCAGATGCTTGTCCACTGATAAGTGTTTATGATCAGTTCATATTTGTCCATTTTCATGCTCAGTAAAGCTTAACAGTCAAGGTATATGTATAACATAGTTTTCAGTCCATACTAAGTATTTATAGGACCCTTAGGCTTCATTTTTTAAGTAGTTATTTCATGTTTTGGAGTTGTATAAGAAAAAATGGAGCATTGTAACTCAGTTTTCTTAGTCACAACACCAAGAAACAAACTTTGTAACACATTTTTTAAAGAAAAGAAATATTTAAGTCTTGTATCTGCTATAAGAACATCTTTTCTCAATAAAAGTTTAGTACTTTTCCTTCTTAATAGTTGTTTCATTATGTGCAAATGAATGATCAATTATTTTTTCTATGTTTTTTAGTATTTTTCCTTCTTAATCAACTGTGGAAAAAAACAATTAAATAAACTACCAATTGACTAAATATACTACCAATTGATAGAAATCAGTGAATAAATATGACTAAAAATATATGACTAAATATACTACTAGTTGATAGAAATCAGTGAATAAATATACTACCAATTGACAGAAATCAATGAATAAATGAGTAAATCAATGACTAAAAATATACTACCAAATTGATCAATCAAAAAAACCAAATAAATGACTGGAAATAAACTACTAATGGTCACATGACCAAGCTTAGTGAATAATATGACTAAATATACTACTAAATTGATCAATCAAAACGATCAAATAAATGACTAAAATTGGTTTAGTCATATTTTTGGTCACATTATAAATGACTTGAAATAAACTACTAATGGTCACGTGAACAAGTTTAGTCATTTATAAGTAGTTTTTAGTAGTTTTTTCAATCATATATTGTTGTTTCTATACTAGTGATATATGTATATCTAAGACTGAACATATATGCATGGTGATTAATCTATAAAAACAATTCTACTCTATTTTCCTTTGAATATTTTTGTGCATGTGGATGATTATCTTGGTGTAGAATTAGTCTTCTTCTCTCATCACCAAGTGAACCAAGGAGCTAGGGCCCACTACTTGGATCACTCAATGATTCTATCAATTTAGTTGGTGTGGTAACACATGCTTTCATTTTTTTAATATTTCAATTTCATATATGCAATGTGTGATTTCATTTGTCTTATTTTCATAGCATTTCCACCTTGTAATTTGGTTTAATTGATTTCCATATTTGAATTAATGTTACATCTAATAATAATGTTTTGTTAAAAAAAAGCATTGGAATGAGTTTATTTTGAGTAAAGTAAAGGAGTTGTTACTATTTTATATTCTATTTATATTCTGCAACTATTTCTACTAAACTCTATCACACTTCCTAGCACAACTTCTATGACTTCCTATCACAGAGCAGAAATACAATTATTAAACCACATTTTTTATTAGATACACATTGTGAGAGTTAGCTACATCATCCCCACTTAATCCACTAGTCTTAGTCATTAGGAAAACAACCACAACACCTTTCATGAGCTTACAATTCCTGTATTGACACTTAGAATAGTTTATTCCTAACATCAGTCCACAATTTTGGCCAAGCACCTCCCACTATACCACTCCCTATCTCCCTCCTTCCCTCTTTCTCTTCCTCCACCTATCTCTCCATCTCTCCCTCCCACATTACCAATCCCTATCTCCCTCCTTCCCTCTTTATTTTCATCCCTCTATTACTCCCACCCTACCACTCCTTATCTCCCACCTTCCCTCTATTTCTCCCTC
>VDFB02252616.1:105321148-105335594 GCA_007258455.2 Sequoia sempervirens | reverse complement strand
TATATAATATATATTAAATATATTAATATTAATAAATATAATATACATGAAAAAAATAAAAAATATGTAATATATAATATATCACATAATACATAATATATAATATATAATATAATATATAATATATAATAGATGATATATAATATAATAGATTATGTTTTAAGTTTGATATAGTAGATATTCATTTTGTGCGACACTAGTACCTATGTTTTTCTCTGAAATATTATATATTTGGAGACATGTCAATTATGTTTTAAGCTTGACATAATGGATATCTATTATTGACAACACGCGTACCCATTTCGTTCTATCTAAAGTTTGTTTTATATAATACAATTATACTTATCTTAATATAAATAATATAATATTAATAATAAATAATATAATATAACATACATTTATTAATATATATTAGTATATTAATATTAATATAAATAATATAATATTATTAATATTTCACTATAACATACATTATAATTATAATATTAGATATTATATTATTTATATTAATATAACAAGATTCAAAAAATAGATATACATTTTGTAAAGCTTGTTTCCCACACAATGTACACTTTTGTAAATGACTATAAAAAATGGATATATTTTTTTCTTTATAAAATGGTTATCATTTTTGTTTGAGTGGACAAAATAGATAAAAGTCAATTTTTCCTATTCCAAGAGTCCCCACATTCTCTACTCTATCAAGAATATTGTGATTTATGTGCATTACAAATAAAATTTCTCTTTTGTAGCACTCTTTTTCATAAAAGTTTATCCTTTAAATCATTTTCATACTTATTTGAGTTGTTATAATGGAAAGCAACAGTCGTCATAAAGATAAAAGGAAGAGAACAAGTGCCAAGCAAAGGAAATTGAGGCAAGTAGAGAGAAATATAGAGTAAGGAATAGGTTGGAAAGAAGAGGTATGTCAAATTAACTTCAAGGAGAAGGCTCATATTTACCCTTAGATGAAATTCAAAGTGACCATGATATTGAATTTGGAAATATTGAAGAAGAAATTGAAATTGAAACTTTACTACATGAAATTGTAAATGTTGAGCATGAAAATGAAAATGTTGTAAACTCATTTGAAATTGAAAGTTTTGAACATGAAATTGAGAAATAAAATGTTAAACATTAAATTGTAAATGTTGAGCATGAAACAATATTAATATTGAACACGAAATACATGAAAATGAAACAATGAATGTTAATGTATCTCCAAATTATGCAAGAAGAGATGATATTTGTGAAGAAGAAAATTAAATAATAAATCCATCTATTTGTAATGAATCCAATGGAAATGCTCAAAATTCAAGAACCCCAAAATGGTTACTTGAAATAGATGAGAACATAATAGATAAACTTGATGGAAAAAGGTCATCATGAATGGTTCGGTTGTGGGCTACCCAAATGTTCAATCAATACTTTTCTAATAAGAAATTAATTGAAAAATGTCAATTTTTTGTGATGTGATTAAATTCTCTAAAATGATGAGAAAGATACTGTATTTACAAACTTAGGAAATTGGATGAGGACGACGACCTAAGTTAATTGAAAAATAATTAATGAAGTCAACCCAGCTACAAATTAAAAAATTACCATTTCAAGACCAAGAGGATAATATTGAATTATTTAATTTAATAACTAGATAAATGTTCACATGAAGTTTCCATTTAGAGACTAAGTTGATCGAAGAATGAAGATTGAGATTTTTAAATGAGATTAACTTAACTAATGGATGAAGAAAGGGTTTCTAAGTAAGGACTAATTTAACTAAACAATGGATGTGGAGTTGATTTATTACTGGACATGGAGTTGGTCAATGAAGATTGAAGAGTCAAAAATAGAAATTATTTCAAAGAAAAAGGAATTAGCTCGCATTTAATTAAATAATAAAATATTATTTAATTAAATTAATAAATATTTATTAAATCATTATTAATTTAAAACTAATAATATGAGGTAAATGGTAATAAACTAATGATGACTAATGAATAATTAATGTTATTAGTGTAGGTCCATTGTATGATGATGATTAGGTTTAGGTAGAACAATTTAGGTGTTTGCATATTTCCCTCTTTGAAGCAATGTTCAAAGTGACATTATTTCAAAGAAAGATCAAAATTAATTAAAAATAAAAATTAGAAGAGAAATATTAAAGAAGATGAAGATGATATACCCAAATCAAGTAATAAAGGGAAAATTAGAAAGATGAGATGATTGATTCCCCCACAAAATATTGTTTGTATGTAAATCACATGGGTGATCTCTTGAAAGAAGAGAAGATGAAATAAATGTTAAAATTTCAAATATTAAAATATGGATGCAAGAATCATGACTATGGATGAACTAATGATGATGTGTTATGATTAATTTGAGATTGGAAATATTTATTTGATATATAAATGGATGTTATCCACCAAGGTATATAAGACCAAGGTGATAATGTATCTAATGTAGGGATTAACTCAAGAAAATAACATACAATAGGATGCCTTATCATTCACAAGGTGTCTAATGCTCTAGGTGAACTATGATGAGACAACCATCAAAAACAACACAAAAATAGTATACCTTGTCCCAATATATACTATATTAAAGTACACCACGATATGAAATGATCATGGTGAGCTTGATTAGGCATAGTGTGTCCCAAAAGATAAATTTAAAAATTTAAAATATCAAAAATATAAACCAAAGAAAAAGACAAGCAATAATCAATAGACACACAACAAAAAATATTTTTCCAAGGTTTGGAAAGGACTAAAGGATGGATTTAGATCATGTCTAGTTTCAAGAAATAAACATATCATATAAGGAAAATATATGGTTTAGGGAAGGAAACATCTTTTATAAGACAAGTGATAGGCAATAACTAGAAAATGTTCACAATGGTAAAGGATGGTTTTTGACTGTATGTTATTGATGTTATAAATTTCTATGGTTTTGTGTTGAAAGTGCATGTTGCAAGTGTAATGTTTGAGGGTTTGAAGCACATGTTGATGTTTGATGTTTTTTTGTGTTTATTTATGGAGTGTGTGAAAAATGCATCCAACTTTTTGATTGTGGAAGGTATCCTAGTCACTAAGGTATCCTGGTCTTTCTTTGATAAGCTTCTATTGATGCATCATTAAGATGTTGAGAAGGTGTTATAGATGATGAGTTTTAGTTTTTGGTGCTTGGTTTCCAAGTTCTTTTGAGAAAAATTGAATAAAAGAGGAAATAGTGTGGCGAAGAGTGTTTAGTGAGATAGAGTGGTGTTGAGTGTTTTTCTCTGCATTTCTTCATGGTTAAAGATCTATTTGTGCATTTTGGATATGTTGATCAGAGGTGTTCAAAGGTGTTATATCCAAATATTCTAATTTTGGATCATTGTGTAGAGAAAGTTGTGTTCACTAATGTGTAAACTATGATAGCAGTGTTGTCTAGTAGAAATGGTTTTGATTTGCATTTCTCTGTAGCATGGTTTCTAATCTTGTATATTTGAGGGTGTGCTTTTATCACTCATATCTATCTTTAGTTTGATTTGTTTGAGTTTTCTTGATTTGAAAGTTTGGATTCATGTGTTGCAGTATGTGGAAGGTTAACTAGTTGTGTAGAATGAATATGTTCTTCTATTGTATGATGTTGCAAAGGAGTTGTTGGATTTCAGGGTTTTGATGGAATATTATAGATGATGTTTAAGTGTTGTGAGTGATCCATGATTCATCTTTGGATCAAAGGAGTCATGTACTTAATTTTTTAATGGTGTTAACATAGGTTTGATTAACCTTAGGTGTTTACACTAATTGCGGATATGCTTCAATGTTTTTGGAAGCATGGTGTGGCATTTATTATGGATTTGTGTCTAAGTTAAGGTGTGGTGTGGTTTTCTTTTATTCCTTTCCACCACAGGAATATTTTGGTGCCAACCTAATTTGAATTTTCATGGTTGAGGTGTGTAGCTGACCTTTTCAATTATTTTCAAGGTTGAAGATGGTATAAATAAATGTTGAGTTGATGTAGAATCATGTAGTGAAGTGTGTAATGTGAAGTGTGAAAGTGTGAAATTTAGTGTGAGCCTTAATGCCTAAGAAAACTAGAAGCAGTGAGAAAAAGGTTTCTATATTCTATAGAGAGAGTGTGAATGTTCTCATGAAGTAGTGGTAGAACTTTATGTTGCCCTAAGATGGATTTCTCATTGTAACAATTTTCTTTCTTCTTCTTTCTAATTTGGAAGTGATCCATTGGTAATGAGCCATTCTTTTCTTTTGGGAAATGATCCCTCTTGTCATGAGCCTATTGCATTTGATGTTGCAATTCTCATTGTAATTTTTTTTTTTTCTACATTGGAAGTGATCCATTGGCAATGAGCCATTCTTTTCTTTTGGGAAATGATCCCTCTTGTATTGAGCCTATTGTATTCAATGTTGCAATTACTTTATATTGTGAGCTAATGCTCACTATGGTTTTTCCCTTCTTGGGATTTCCACATAAATCTGGTGTTCTTATATGTTTAGATGTGTTTACATTATTGTTTATCATGTTTACATTATGCTAATGCATGATAAGGGTTTAATGATTATTAAGGGTTTAAGGACTAATGAAAATCTAAATGTTAATGAGGTTTTTGATATTTTAATGTACAACTAATTCACTCCCCCCTCTCAGTTGTCTTGTGCATTCAATAATTGGTATCAGAGTGAGTTTCCTTAGAAGAAAGCTTAACCACATGAGGTAGATCTAGGATGGTGCACAAGAAGAAGGATTCTCTATTTGGTGGATCTAATTATGCATTCTAGAAGATCACAATGGAAGGTTTTCATATTCCTCTAGGATTTGAAGTTTGGAAGTTTGTTGAAACTAGATATACAATTCCTCCAAATGGTTCAAGTACTAATGATGAGATCAAGGTGCATATGAGAACAATGGAAAATAGAGGTATGCTATTTTCACTAGACACAAATAGCAATATATGACTAAATAAAATACTAAAAATTACATATAAATGACTAACTTTAGTCACGTGACTATTAGTGGTTTATTTGTAGTCATTTATAACACCACTAAATGTATGACTAAAAAATTTTAGTCATTTATTTAGTCATTAATTTGGTCATTGATTTGGTCATTGATTTAGTCATTTATTTAGTCATTATATTTAGTCATTAATTTTAGTCACATGACTATTTTAGTGGTTTATTTGTAGTCATTTATAACACCACCAAATTTATGACTAAACTATTTTAGTTATTTATTTAGTCATGGTAGTGATTTATTTAGTCATTTATTTAGTCATTAATTTAGTCATTGATTTAGTCATCAATTTAGTCATTTAGTAATATATTTAATCATTAATTTAGTCATTACTTTAGTCATATATTTAGTCATTTTTATTTATTGGTTTCTATTAATAAAAAAGATTACTTATCAACTATCTAAAATATTTGCACAATAAAACAACAATGAGAAGGTAAAAATAACTTATTTTATTAATCAAAAAGATATTACATTTAGCTGTGTAAGCTTGAAAATGGGGTTACAATTTGTTGTCCCAACATAAAAGAACTTGAAAAGATTACAATACATTGTTGAGAGAGAAAATAACTAGCTGAAATCTACTCCAAAACCTTGCTTTTATGTTGTTCAACAACTTACAAAAGAATAGGAACATGATTGTTCTTTTATATCATAACCTATAGTCCCTTACCCTTGTAATGCTTGTTGATCCTCTAACTAGTATTTGTGCATGGATGTTCTTTTATATCATAACCTATAGTCCCTTACCCTTGTAATGCATAAGTACATGATACATATGCGAAAGAACTTTCATTCTATGATCATGATAAAGCTCCAATCATTTGTAGGCTGCCCTCATTCAAACTAACCATGCACAAAGATATTCAAACTCTCTTTCCCATTGTAGCTCTTTATGGAAACTCTACCACCACCTCCACCATACCATCCCTTACATCTAGAAGCACTTATCATACCCATTCCCTTCCTACACAAGGAAAAAAAGAGTCCCTCAATGCTACAATCAATAAAACCAATCTAAATGTAAGCAAAGAAAGCGCATCCATGGTTAGTGTAAACAATAACCTTAAATTTAAAATAATTCAATGGGTCTATACTAAAGTACCAAAGCATTAAGGAGATTTTAGATTTTCTACCATGTTCATATCCTAGAAAGATTAATGACTTACATCAAAATAATGACTTCCATGGATCATTATCAGTTAAAATTGCTTGCATTTGTTAAATATCTATCATGAACATAACATCTTAAAATAATTTTTCCTTTCTATTAAAACAAAAGTGATCAAGGTATCAACTCTAATAAAGAAACTACCATCAATCTAAGCCAACATAAATTTAATCATAAGTGGTGTTTACAGCCAAACAATAACATTACTTGTTGGTATGTAAGAAAAATATAACAAAACATGCCAAGAGATTGTAGACCAATATCAATGATTGTTTTATTCATTAGAAGTAGTGCTTGTACACAAAATATAGATCAGGAAATATCTATCAAGAGTGGACTACTTTCCCAGACTAGGAAAAACATGTATAAAATTCCTGATAGTTGTCAAATATAACACAACCATCAACAATTAACTAAAGCAAAATCATAACAACTATCCACAAGTCAACAAGGAATTAGCATAAAGTCAATTTACAAAAAAAATACAAAAAATTAACAAGTTAATTTATACAAACTACATCCTCCCCCACCCCCCATTCAAACCTTATTTGCAATGCTAGCATCTTCAACATATGCATCTTGAATGTTTTCAGCAAGCCTATGAAGAAAGATATTTGAAGCTCCTCCTACAACCACAATAAATAGACTAGTAGCTAGAGTTACAAGGGAAACTTGCCAACTATTTATGAATCCCACAACAAGACCTCCAAAAAATGTTGCCATGCTATGGACATAATTTCCCACCTAGTTCATCAACTGAGTTATGTGCATCCCCAAGGAAATTTGTGAATTGTTGAGTACACAAAGCAATCGGGACAAGCTTAGTTTCATATATCACTGGGGAATGGGGATAGGATCAATATACTAAACAATGGGATAAGCTTAGACTGATACATAATTGCAATGGGGACAACCTCTACATGAAGGTTGTGATTGCAACAGTTAGGAATTGTTGAGAAGACATTTGGAGATGAGTCTTGGTTTTATTTAAGTATTTTAAGCACTTTGGTATTTTATAAAATTTTAACCAATGTCTTTCATCTTTAATATTTTAAAGAATCCATAACCTATAACTCTTTTCAAAACCATTTTCATGGTAAATGAATTAAGCTATGTTTTAATACAAGATTATGCATATCAAGTTATAGACAAAGATAAAATGCTAGCCATTTAGCCAAAAAGATAACCATACTAGACAGAGTCACAACATTGTTGGTCAATAATAATCCTAGATTAGACATGCTATCAAGACAAAATATCTAATATCAAGATAAAACACCTAATATCAAAATGGGGATCTAAAGCTGATTACAAATTCTATCTCAATTCAGTTAGTAGCATATATAAATAAATTGAATTTTTTTCCTTATTGTTGCATTTATACAAGTTAAAAGGAAAATGAAACAGAGTACCTTGAGAGCTCTCCCAAAAATTAGTAGGATTCCCATGTTGCAGAGTATGAAATATGCAAATTGAAAAGCCTACTTTCTGCCATGAATCTGAAAAGCATCACAACAGGAAAAAAAAGATTGAAATTTTATCACTGTAAAAAAAAAAATATAAACAATAGCTATGATAACAACTATCTACTCATATATCTATCTATAAAAAGCAAGGCCAAATGATATGAATTATTGTTATTAACTATGTTTTGAGGTAAATATACATAAATATTGCTATAGAACCATCAAATTCGGTAGCTATTGTAGTTTTGTTGCTTGCATTGCTCATTGTCATGTTTTAGGGAGATCTAGAATGGTGTCTGTTAGTGTAGCTTTGCTATGCAGATATCCATTCATAAAAATAAGGGAAAATATGTTATCAGTCAGATATCAATATCAATGCTCGAGAATAAACCTGAAGATGACTACAAATGAAAGCTCTAAAAATAAAGAATAAAATAGTTGTGTGACAAAGACATTACTAATCTTCACCAATGCATAGGTTGTGGATCATATATGAATATATGCTGAATATTTCCAACAAACCTGCTTTTTAGTTGGATCCTAAAAATGTTGCAACTTATGTTCTTCTCTAAAAAATTTGTATGAGGTTTAAATAGTAAAGAGATAGATGAAATATAGAGGAATTAAAAAGATACCTGGATGTAGTTGGATTGAAGGTCGTAAACTGGTACAATTTTTTTGTGTAGGAGACAAATCACATCCACAAACATGGTAGAGCTATGTAAAGTAGGATAAATTGGCTTGGAAAATGAAGGTAGCAGGGTATAAAGAATCATTTATCTACCACCATAGTGAAAAGTTAGCAATTGCATCTGGTTTGTTAAACATGGCCCTTGGTACAATTATTAGAGTTTTTAAGAACCTTAAAGTATGTTATGACATCTCCAAGATTGTTGCAAGAGAAATTGTTCTAAGAGATGTGATATGTCCATAAAACATACCTGATATGTCCATAACTCTTGTGACAAGTCATGAGTGCCATCTTTAAACCCTTGGATTGCTACATAGCTAAATCCTGCACTCTTTCACTCAAAATGCGCCCCCAAATTCTTTTACCTCAAAATATGAGCAATCAAGCAGGCATGTTAAGAACTTCTTTCATCCAAGCACTTCAAAAAATAAATATAATGTAGCATATACATAAGATTACAAGATATGCAATTATCAAGTGTACATTATAACAAAAAATTTATGTTTCATCACATTACAACATTCAAAGTAAACCACAACCAGCATCATCAAAAGCCTAACTTCAATTCCATATTCAGTAACACAGTCATAAAAGTACAAACAAAGACTCAAAAAGCTCAATGAAATATTTAAATCAAATTTCAATCATTACCAACAATCCAAGCATCACACTCAATATAGCTATATCTTTTTTCCCAAGGCTTAGAGAAATGGGTATCTCGACATTGAAGCTTAGAATCATTTTATTTCTATTTACACTTACTGCATCATAAATCAAGTTTCAGAAGGTATTAATTAACATTTTCAAAATCCTTCATGTAACAAAAACAGAGATGAAAACCTTGAATGCACTATTATGACTCTAAACTTTACATTATAAATGGCTTGGACTTGAACCACACTTACAAGATATAATAGTTGCAGAAACTAAAAGGATGAATTGTACCAACAGGCTGGCAGCCATCAAATGTCAAAACTTGTACAAACAATAAAAAACTACTGAGTGTTCACTGTAGGGTCCCTAAAAACTATTTCTTGAGAATTTACTAATTTCCTTATTCATTTTCTACCAAATATGTTAGGATTTTGTCTCTCAGATCAAAATTAATGATATAGAAAGTAGAAATATGATCAAGAGGAAAGTAATTCCAGTTACAAATAATAGTGAAATAACCATATTTGGATCTAGATAACTATGGTTATAGCAACCAATCCATAAACAACTGAGTAGAAGGCCCAAAATTTAAGACAAAGGCCAAAAATAACAACCATAGAACCACACCTAAGAACTGACTCTATGGAGCATGTATAAGAAAAACCAGAGGCTTTATGGTCGAACATGATATATGAGATTCTAAACTAGTCCCCATAACTTACATGGGAAAATCTAAGGCTTTATGAAAAAGATTTTTTTTCAGATTCTGTGTTAACAAATGTGGCACCATAAAGTTCACACAAACAACATAACTCATCATACTAAATTGAATTTCCTCATGCTAATGTTTTGGATGAAAACAAATAGTGTGTAGGACATGAGATAAACAATGTTTTCTTTGTAAACTGACATATTATGTTAATCATTGTGAGCATAGGTAACTATGTTGTAATTAGTTAAGGTTCAATAGTTGGCAATTTTGTTACCAATAATTGTAACTCTTGTCATTCAAATAACAAGAATTATGTCAAAGTAGGTGCACTAAGTATTGGGTCCTCCCTATTATGAGTAAATTGTATTTTAACATTACTAGTTTATGAAAGATTTGATGATTATATTTTTTTTTGTTTTACAATTACTTGAGTTATTATTGCAATTGATGTTCTCTAGTAGCATAGCAGATATCAACAAAAAATTTTGTGCCATTACATTCATGCAAATCAGGTCAATTGAAATTGGTTCAAAGGATACATTAATCACCAATAGTTGTTGAGGACACCACATAAATGATGGCAATATAGGTGGTTTGAGCAATTGAAGAAGTGGTCAAAACAAACCAACAAAGGAAAGATAATCATAAAAGAATCCAAGCATTTCAGGAAACTATCCATACATTAGCACATCAAGGAAGAATCATGCAAAAACCAAGTGTTGCCAAGATCCATCTAGAACAACTTAGCAGTAACCAAAGATGTTGATCGACAGCTTGATCATTTACCCAAAATTATTGCCAAGCACTTAATTGTAGCACAAAACCTTCATGTCAAATGTGACCATGAATTACAATGACAACAAAGACTCGAAGATAGAAATTGAACCAAAAAGTGATAATGTCATTGATCCCAAAAAAAGGTGGGAGAAAGAGAGCCCAATAAGGAAATATACCAAACAATTAAACAATATATTATATTATTAGAACAAGAGTAGAGACAAGGGCTACATGAGGCAACCTCCACTAGAAAACCAAGGAGACAACTTAAAAAATTGCTTAAATTTCACTAAAAATGCATTTTTTTTGCAAAATTCAATGATAAGATGCATCCAATGATTCAATAAATGAGTACATAAAAGAAACAAGCTAAGTCTAGTTGTATTTTATTTATTTGAAAGAAAATTGGGTACAAAATGGCATCCTCATTTGGAATGTGCTAATGTTGATATTATGAAACAAAATGAAAATAGCAAATTGTTTTTGTAAAAATGAAGACTTGTAGGAAAACATGGAAACTTAGACTTGGAGAGTACCTAGAAAATCAAATGAATTCAATGGGAGTTTGAGGGAAATGCCCCCAATGGGGGTTGAGGGGTAACGTCCCTTGTGGGGGTCTAGGGGAAACACCCCTAGCGGGATCGAGGGGCAACGCCCCTCATGGGGGTCTGGGGGAAACATCCCTAGCAGGGTTGAGGGGAAATGCCCCTTGTGGGGATCTAGGGGAAATTCCCCCAACAAGGTTGAGGGGAAGCGCCCCTTGCGGGGGTCTAGGGGTAGTTCCCCTAGTAGGATCGAGGGGCAGTGCCCCTCGCGGGGTCCGGGGGCAATGCCCCTTGAGCACTCATGGGGTCAAGGGGAAACACCCCCACCGCCAACACCAATTTAAGGCTTCTTAAACCATACAAAACTCCATGGCACACCTCATTTTCATGATTTTTTGAGTGGAAAAAAATTGGTGGGATGTGTTATTTTCCGCCAATATGTTCTAGTGTTGTCGATATGCTTTCATTGGTTTATCAGTGGAGCTATGAGGAGAGTTCCCCCAATGTAGTAATGTTAGGTTGATAGTGAGACTATCAGCCTAACATTACTACATTGGGGGAACTCCCCTCTCACTATCGGCCTAACATTACTACATCGGGGGAACTCCCCTCATAGCTCCACCAATAGATTGATGAAAGCAGCTGACTTGTTCATATATCGGTCTATCGGTGGAGCTATGAGGGGAGTTCCCCCAATGTAGTAATGTTACGCCGATAGTGTCACTATCGGCATAACATTACTACATTAGGGGAAATCCCTTCATAGCTCCACTGATAAACTGATGAAAGTAGCTCACTTTTTCATATATAGATATGAGGGGAGTTGATGTAGTAATGTTACCGATAGTGTCACTATTGCCTAACATTACTACATCAGGGGAACTCCCCTCATAGCTCCACTGATAGACCGATGAAACCATAATGGTAGGGGATTTTTTGTCTGATGCTATAGTTGGATATGCTCTGGTAGACAAGTATGCAAGATGTGGAATCATAGAAAAAACACCTGAATTGTTTGATAGAATTTCTCAAAGAGATGTCATCTCATGGAATGAAATGATTGATTGCAGAATCTACACAAAATGGATTTTGCAAGGAACCTCTCAAAATATTTGAATTAATGAAGTGCTCTGGAACACATCCTAACATTTTATTTTCAATGGAATCAGGGAGGTTATTTAAACTTTTACACCCTTCTATGTTCAAGTACTGCAGCTGTGACAAGTTGTTAATGAATCAGGGAGGATATTTAAATCTATAGACCCTACCATGTTCAAGTGTTGCAGTTGTGACAGGTTGCCAATGGAATCAGGAAGGTTATTTAAATGTTCACACCCTTCTATGTTTAAGGTTGGAACTATGACAAGTTGCCAATGGAATCAAGGAGGTTATTTAAACCATGACAATATTTTATTTTTGAATGTTGCAGCTGCAATAGATTGTCAATAGAATCAAGGAGGTTATTTAAACCTTTATAAATTCCTATTATATTCAAGTGTTGCAGCTGTGAGAGGTTGACAATGGAATTGGGGAGGTTATTTAAACCTCTGCAACTTTCTATTTTCAAGTGTTGTAGATGTGATAGGCTGCCAATGGAATCATGAAGGTTATTTAAACCTCTATAGTCTTATATGTTCAAGTGTTGCAGTTGTGACAGGTTGCCAATGGAATCAAGGGGTTATTTAAACTTTTACACATTTCTATGTTCAAGTGCTATAGCTATGACAGGTTGCCAATGGAATGAGGGAGGTTATTTAAATCTATAGACCCTACCATGTTCAATTGTTGCAGTTGTGACAGGTTGCCAATGTAATCAAGAAGGTTATTTAAACGTTCACACCCTTTTATGTTTAAGGTTGCAGCTATGACAGGTTTCCAATGGAATCAAGGAGGTTATTTAAACCATGACAATATTTTAGTTTTGAATGTTGCAATTGTAATAGGTTGTCAATATAATCAAGGAGGTTATTTAAACCTTTGAAACTTCCTATTATGTTCAAGTGCTACATTTGTGATAGGTTGACAATGGAATCAGGGAGGTTATTTAAACCTCTACAACTTACTATTTTCAAGTATTTCAGACGTGACAGGTTGCTAGTAGAATAAGGAAGGTTATTTAAACTTCTACAATCTTCTATGATCAAGTGTTGCAGCTATGACAGGTTGCCAATAGAATCAAGGAGGTTATTTAAAATTTTACACCCTTTTATGCTCAAGTGTTGTAGCTATGACAACTTGCCAATGGAATAAGGGATCTTATTTAAACCTCCACACTCTATTATATTCAAGTGTTGCAAATATGATAGGTTGTCATTGGAATCAATTTCAAATTGGGTTCTAGGTGCTAAATTGGGAGCATTGGAATAGGGTATGGACATCCATCAAAGCATTAAGGATAGAGGAATTTTGTCAAATGTTGTATTTCCAACTAATCTTGTAGAAATTCATGCTAAATGTGGGATCATAGACAAGGAACTTGAAGGGTTTGACAAAATTCCTCAAAGAAATGTGGTCTCATGGACTGTAATAATTGCAGGATATACACAAATGGTGCAGGGGCACCCTTACAACATTATGTCTCCATTTTGGAAATTCTTGAAAATGCTTAAATTGGAATATTTACTTTGTAATAGAGTGGAAAAGAGTCATTTTGTACCTCTTTAGGTTATTATAAAGTTTATTAGGTCCAAAAAGTGCAAAAATGTAAAAAGATGTAAAGTTGTCAACAAATATTGACAAAATTGCACAATTATGTAAAAGTTGCATATAGAAGTTGAAGGGTCATAGGTGGTTCTAAGTGTTAGGAAGTATTTAGAAGTTTGAAAGAAAGTTTAAATTCCTTTATAAAGGCTTTGTAAACCATTTGGAATTTGAGGGTGATTGTATAGAAGGTTTTGATCAATGAAATAACACAGTTTTATGCATTTTCTACATAATTCTTATGTTTTATGTCAATGTACGACTATGTACGAATAGACAAGAAAATTTAAGTGGTTGCAATTAATAATCCCTTAAATCACCTTCCTAATGAAGTGAATTTCATGCAATTTGGTTCCTTTTTGAGTAAGTTATTGTGAATTCTCATAAAACTATTGAAAACCCTAATTAGGGTAAACAAAAGTATAAAGAATTGTGGTTTTTCCATTGTATATTATGAGATCCCTATATTTTTGGTGAATTGACTCCATATCACATCTATTTTAATATTCTTAAGGTTTCAGACCATGGGGTTAGGATTCATGTGTAAAAGATTGAAGTTTTTTACTATAATTTTGTGTACAGTTAGAAGAAAATAGGACAGTTAAGCTAGGGTTTGCAAAAATACGTAAGGGTGTGAACTTTTGATGCATTATTAAGCTTATACATGTCCATTGACAAATTTTCCAAGCATTGGATCAAAGGATCTATTTC
>VDFB02252616.1:105305952-105321048 GCA_007258455.2 Sequoia sempervirens | reverse complement strand
AGAGGGTAGAGGGTAGAGGGGATAGAGATAGAAGTAGTGAGTGAGAGAGAGAGAGAGGGAGGGAGATAGAGGGTAGAGGGTTTAAGGGTTTGAGGGTAGAGGGTAGGGGATAGAGAGAAAGAGAAAAGAAATATAAAAACTCAACTTTCTCATAATGTAAGCATGTTTTGAAGTAGTAGAGATATGATTGTTATTTTAGCAAGACATAACGTGCTTGCATTATAACATGAGCACATTTTTTATTGCTCTAAAAAATGGTTAAAAACATAATATACCCGTGACCTCAAGGCCCACATTCTGCATATTCTCCTGGTTTTGAGCGTGTTCCAACAAAAAGAATCTTTTTTGATGATTTTGTGAAGTGTGCATGCAAGTTTTTCACATTCCACCACCTTTTCTATGATCTTTCCACCACCTTTGCATGAAATAGCAAAGTTTTCACATTGAAAAGCATATGATATCAATTCAAGTATGAATTACATTGAAGAGTGATACACAATTGAAGTTTGGAGGGGAACAAGCTTTTGAAAAACTCAAATTATTGAGGATTTTGAGGAAAGAAGAAACAAAGGCTACATAATTGGGTAGAACTCCTCCATTCAAAACTCTAATTTTTTAGGTATGTGAAGTCTTTACACATTTTCTTTCATTCTAATTTGGATTGCTTTGATTTTTTTATTTTTCATATTCCATGTTGATCATTTTTTTTTGTCATTATAACCTTAGCTTGTCAATGCACATTTTAAATTACACAATTCTTTACACTTGCCAGTTACATTTTTAAACCACATCTCTTTGAGGAATTTTGTTAAACAATTGACTTACCTTGTGTATGCTTCCAAATTTTGTATACACATATATATGACAAAAGTTATAAGTAAAATAATACATCATTTCTCAATCCTCTACTATGGATGTGCGTACCACTCTCCAAAGCTTTCATTTTGGTATAGGCATGGGGGATGTTGGAAAATATAGTTGAATTTGGTTTTACATCTATAAATTGTATATGCTTGAAAATATGTTTTGTGCATATCCTACAATAATTGTAGTCCACGAGGACATATCTTATTGAGGTATTTTTTCAAATAGATATACCAAGCAACTAATTTCCTTGTTTATGCTACCAAATTTTCCATACATGTCTACCAAATCATTTTATCAAACATAGACAAGGAAATCAACTATTTGAAGAAATGCCTCAAAGAAACAGGGTCTCATGGTGATGTGCATTTTATCAAAAAATTGATTGCATTGTCTATGCTACCAAATTTTCCATACATGTCTCCACAAAATTGGAATATACTCCTCCCACATTGATAGATCTTTGAAAATATTTTGGGTTTCATCTCTATTGACAAAACACTAGTTTGTTAATGTGGTAGGGTTGACAAGGTGGGGAACATGAGAAAATGCCTCATAGAAATGGGGTCTCATGGTGATGTACATCATGGTGAGACCCCATTTATATGAGGCATTTTCTAACACTACCCCTACCTTGTCAACCCTACTGAATTGGAAAGATAGTGAGCTCACTAGCTTGCCAATTCTACGACATTTTGCATACATGTCTACTAAAAACATTATTGTCAAACATTTCACATGCCTTGTCCATGCTTCCATTTTGAGCCTATCTTGTAATCAAGGTGTTCCACATGACCACATTTCTTTAAGGAATTCCATCCAAAAAATCATGTGAGCATTGGTAAGCTAGTGAGCTCACTAGCTTGCCAATTCAATTATGTTGACAAGGTGGGGGCAACGTGAGAAAATGCTCCATAGAAATTGGGTCTCATAGTGATGTACACATCACCATGAGACCCCATTTCTATGGGGAATTTTCTCACGCTGCCCCTACCTTGTCAACCCTACTGAATTGGCAAGCTAGTGAGCTTGTCAAACACTAGCTTGTCAAGGTAGGGGCGACATGAAAAAATGCCTTGTCCATGAGAAAATTCCCCATAGAAATGGGGACTCATGGTGATGTGTACATCACTATGAGACCCCATTTCTATGGAGCATTTTCTCACGCTGCCCCTACCTTGTCAACCCTACTGAATTGGCAAGCAAGTGAGCTTGTCAAACACTAGCTTGTCAAGGTAGGGGCGACATGAAAAAATGCCTCATAGAAATTGGATCTCATGGTGATGAGCTCACTAGCTTGCTAATACATTAGGGTTGACAAGGTAGGGGAAGCGTGAGAAAATACCTCATAGAAATGTGGTTATGTGGCATGTTTGGATTGCAAAATAGGCTCAAAATGGAAGCATGGACAAGGCATGTGAAATTTTTAACAATAATGTTTTCATAGACATGCATGCAAAATGTTGTAGCATTGACAAGCTAGTGAGCTCACTAGCTTGTCAATTCTCACATGATTTTTTTGATGGAATGCCTTAAAGAAATGTGGTAATGTGGCATGCCATGATTGCAAGATAGGCTCAAAATGGAAGCATAGGCAAGGCATGTAAATTGTTTGACACTAATGTTTTTCGTAGAAATGTATGCAAAATGTGGTAGCATTGACAAGCTAATGAGCTCAGTAGCTTGCCAATGCAGTAGGGCTAACAAGGTAGGGGCAGTGTATGCCTCATAGAAATGGGGTCTCACGGTGATGCGAAATGGGGTCTCAAGGTGATGTACAATACATCACCGTGAGACCCCATATCTATGAGGCATACACTGCCCCTACCTTGTCAACCCTACTGGATTGGCAAGCTAGTGAGCTGACTAGCTTGTCACATGATTTTTTGGATGGAATTCCTTAAAGAAATGTGGTAATGGGGCATGCCATGATTGCAAGATAGGATCAAAATGGAAGCATGGAAAAGGCATCTGAATTGTTTGACAATAATTTTTTTATAGAATTGTATGCAAAATGTGGTAACATTGACAAGCTAGGGAGCTACTAGCTTGCCAATGTAGTACGGTTGACAAGGTAGGGGAAGTGTATGCCTCATAGAAATGGGGCCTCATGGTGATGTACATCACTATGAGACCCCATTTCTATGAGGCATATTCTACCCCTACCTTGTCAACCCTACCATAAGACCCCATTTCTATGACGCATATGTTGCCCCTACATTGCCCCTACCTTGTCAACAATACATCACTATGAGACCCCATTTCTATGAGGCATATGCTGCCCCTACTTGATCCCTTATGTGTAATAGGTATCTTGGAACTCCCAATGAAGATGTATGGCTAGGAGTGACTAAGTTGAGAGACTAGCATGCCTAACCTCAATGGAAGCATCAAGATTTAAGACTTCTTGTTCCCAAGTTGGAACCAAATGGCGTGGATTTTTTTCTATAAGTGTTTTCCATCTATTTTCATTACATTTCCATTTTGGATACTCTTTCTTTTTCTTCTTTTACTTTGCCTATTTGTAAGTAAACTACTGAAAATTGATTGGTGTCTCCTTGTAGAAAATGCTGATTTATTAACCATCCAAGAGAATCTTAGCCAAAAAACCAATGCAACATCCTTATTTTGATGATCTTGACAAATCTCGATTCTAATTTTAAACCACTATAAAAGAGCATGTGAAGCTTAGCGAGGGAATTTCAAGTTATTCATTTGATGTTAAACTCATCATGAGCATCTATGATGTGGACATTATAAGAGAATCTCGAATGTATGAGTGGCATTGTAAAAGATCTATGAGAACAAAGTACCTAAGGCATCCTTGAATCATATTTTTGGTTATTATGAGAGAATCTTATAAGCTGAGTTTGTGTGCATGAAAATGGGGCACATTGATTCAACATTTTATTTAAGTGGGGTGTTGGAATTCATATAGTTTGATTTTATTGTCATGATTTTGTATTACCACTTGATAGTTTTGAGAAATATTGTGCCTACAAGTAGAAGCACTTGTGTTTCAGAATGGTGTATGAAGCATATTAGACAATTGTAGCACAAACACAAGAATTAGGACTGCCAAATAAATCTCATTTCATTGTAAATATCATATTATTAATATAGTGATTATAATAACCATTGATGGTTACCAATAATTCTTTTTCTTAATTTATTCTCTCCCTATTATATCTAGCACCAATTGACTAACTTATTATAAAAACTTCATTTATTAAAATAAATCAACCTAATGATTATATATCAATATCAATATAGCTTACCATCTATTCACATAAACATTTGTAATGATATTTACTCAATTTTTGAATTTATTGTTTCCCTCAAACATTTGTAATTCATGCAACGCAATTACTTAATAGTCCAAATTAAAAAAGGGCAGCAATTTTTGATGGCCTGTTACTCAAATACCAAGTCAGTTACGAGAATTTTGTATGATGCATTAGGATCATGTAAGGCACCTCTACAATAACCTCTCTTGGTTTTTTTGATCACGTCAGAGTCATTTTCTTGTGGTTTCCAATTTTGACTTGATGGAAAAAGTGTCAATTGCAAGCAGTGTAAAGTTGCAAAGTTGTGCAACTTTCATTCTGCAACTTGTGTGACCAAACAAACTATTCCAACACATTTGAATGGGTACGTTTATGCTAGGCATGGTCCTCTTTTGCACCCATACATGTCGAATCACTCTGAGCTATGTTCAATCGACTCAATCCCTTAAGGGTCCAAAGTGAAAAATGGTTGCAATCTTTGACAGGCTATTACTCAGAAACCATGATGCTTACAAACTCTAAGTCTGAAACTATGGGATTGTGTTGGGCCCCTCTACAATAACCTCTCTCAGTTTTTGTTATCTCAGAGTTGTTTTCCCATGGTGTCCAGTTTTCACTTGATAGAAAAAGTGTCAAATGCAAGTAGTGTAAAGTTGAAAAGTGGTGCAACTTTCATTTTGCAACTTGTGTGACCAAACAAAATGTTACAACACATCTAGATGGGTACGTTTACACTAAGAATGGTCCTTTTTTGCACCTAAACATGTCGAATCACTCTGAGGCTCTATGTTCAACCAACTTCATCCCTTAAGGTTCCAAAGAGAAAAAGGGCGACAATCTTTGATGAGCTACTAATCGAAAACTGTGATGCTTACAAACTCTATATCTGAGCCTACGTGATTGTGTTGGGAACCTCTACAATAATCCCTCTCGGTTTTTGTTATCTCAAAGTCGTTTTCCCATGGTGTCCAGTTTTAACTTGATGGAAAAAGTGTTAAATGCAAGCAGTGTAAAGTTGCAAAGTGGTGAACTTTCATTCTACAACTTGTGTGACCAAATAGACTATTCCAATGCATCTAGATGGGTACATTTACACTAGGAATGGTCCTTTTTCACACCCAAACATGTTGAATCACTCTGAGCTACATTCAACCGGCTCGATTCCTTAAGGGTCCAAAGTGCAAAAGGGCAGCAATCTTTGACAAGCTACTACTCGAAATGTGTGATGCTTACAAAATATTTTTCTACACCTATGGGATTGTGTTGGGCCCCTCTACAATAAACTCTCTCATTTTTGTTATCACAGAGTCATTTTCCCATGGTGTCTAGTTTTCACTTGATGGAAAAAGTGTCAAATGCAAGCAGTGTAAAGTTGCAAAGTGGTGCAACTTTTGTTTTGCAACTAGTGTGATGAAATTAATTTTTCCAACATGTCTAGATGGGTATGTTTATGCTAGGCATGGTCCTCTTTTGCACGCAAACATGTTGATCACTCTGAGCTACATTCAACCAACTTAATCCCTTAAGGGTCCAAAGTGAAAAAGGGGGAAAATATTTGATAGGCTACTACTCAGAAACCATGATGATTATGAACTATCTGACTACGCCTACAAGATCACGTTGGGCCCCTCTACAATAACCTCTCTCAGTTTTTGTTATCTCAAAGTTGCTTTCCTATGGTGTCTAGTTTTCACTTGATGGAAAAAGTGTCAAATTCAAGTAGTGTAAAGTTGCGTAGTGGTGCAACTTTTGTTCTGCAGCTCATGTGACCAAAAAAATTGTTTCAATGCATCTATATGGGTATGTTTACACTAGGAATGGTCCTCTTTTGCACCCAATTATGCCAAATCACTCTGAGCTACATTCAACCAACTCAATACCTTAAGGGTCCAAAGTGCAAAATGGCTACAATCTTTGATGGGCTATTACTCAGAAACTATGACACTTACGAACTCTCTATTTGAGCCTACAAGATTGTGTTGGGACCCTCTACAATAAAATCTCTTAATTTTTTTTTATCTTGAAGTCATTTTCCTGTGGTGTCCAGTTTTCACTTGATGGAAAAAGTGTCAAATTCAAGTAGTGTAAAGTTGTAAAGTGATGCAACTTTCATTCTGCAACTCATGTGACCAAATGAACTATTTCAACATGTCCAGATGTGTACGTTTACGCTAGGCATGGTCCTCTTTCACACCCAAACACATTGAATCACTTAAAGCTACGTTCAACCAGCTCGATCCCTTAAGGGTCCAAAGTGCAAAAGGGAAACAATCTTTGACAAGCTACTACTCAGAAACCATAGCACTTTAAAAACTCTTTTTCTATGCCTATGAGGTCATGTTGGGCCTCTCTACAATAACCTCTCTCATTTTTTGTTGTCTCAGATTCATTTTCCCGTGGTGTCCAATTTTAATTTGATGGAAAAATTGTAAAATGCAAGCAATGTAAAGTTGCAAAGTGGTGCAACTTTCGTCCTACAACTCTATGATCAAATAAACTATTCCAACATGTCTGGATGGGTATGTTTATGCTAGGAATGGTCCTCTTTCACACCCAAACATGTCGAATCACTTCGAGCTACATTCAATTGGCTCAATCCATTAAAGGTCCAAAGTGCAAAAGGGAAACAATCTTTGACAGACTACTACTCAAAAACTATGACACTTATGAACTCTCCATCTATGCTTATGGGATTGCATTGGGCTCCTCTACAATAACCTCTGTTAATTTTTGTTATCTTGGATTAATTTTCCCATAGTGTCTAGTTTTCACTTGATTGAAAAAGTGTCAAATGCAAGCAATGTAAAGTTGCAAAGTGGTGCAACTTTTATTATGCAACTCGTGTGACCAAACAAACTATTCCAATGCATCCTGATAGGTATGTTTACGCTAGGAATGGTCCTCTTTCTCACCTTAACATGTTGAATCACTCTGAGCTACATTCAACCGACTTGATCCCTTATGATGACATGAAAAACAATCGAAAAGAGAAACGTTCACATGACAATTGAGAAGTCTAAGTTTTCCACACCAAAAGCATATGATCATCCTTAAGTCTAGCAAGTGTAAGAAATTTTTTAATTATCCTCATTTCCCTTACAATGATAAAGGTACATATTGGTAATATAGTTATTCCAAATACACTTGTGGATATAGGAGCATCCATAAATGTAATGACAAATGAGACTAAGGAGAACCTATCCCTTCAAGGACTAAGACCTATTTCAACGGTCTTACAAATGGTAGATCATTCCCTTGTAAAACTAGAAGGTATAATTGAAAACATCATTATTTCTATTGAGTCTTTGGAATATCCCATAGATTTTATGAATTTACAACCAAAAATTAAGCTATGGGGATGCCCCTTAACTTCAGGCAGACCTTGGTTAGCCACATCCAATGCTTCTATTAATTACATGTCTAGAAATATAGTGATTTCAAATGGAGAAAAAATGAAGCAACTGATGTTATACCCTCCAACACATCCTTTATTGGAAACAAAGGATCCATTGTGGATTGATAGTGATTTAGATGAATCTTTACCTATTTTGAAAATTGATCAAAGTAGATAATTTGAAGAAGTATTAAAAGACAATGTTCTTAATAATTTCTTGCAAAATCACTATTTATTTGAAAATGTTTTAGAAAAACTAAATTTTCCTTCGGGTATAGATGAAAATTTCCCATTTGGGAATTTTCCATTAGTTAGTAATCCATAATCTATTTAGCATTTCATTACTTTTCATCAATTATTACCACACACTTGTATATATAGTCCATTTTTAGTATTTGGGAATTCTGATCCATCCTCATCTACTTCCCAATTTCTTATTGTAAATACTCCTGTCCAATCTCAAGATATGGAAGTTTTACCTAGAAAATTGCTTAATATAAATCCCAACCTGAGCCCCTCATAGTTAGAAGACATCATTTATATCTTGAATTCCTATAGAGATTCCTTTGCTTGGGATTACCAAGATATGAGAGGAATGCACCTTGCCACTTGCACAAATCATATCTATATAGAGGAAGGAAGTCAACATATAAGACAACCACAAAGAATATTGAACCCACTCCTATGAGAAATTGTTAAAGATGAACTACATAAGTTACTTAATGTAGGATTCATCTATCCTATCTCTGATAGCTAGTGGGTGTCACCTCTTGTGGGAGTTCCCAAAAAGAATGAGAAGTGGTGATTATGTGTAGAATATAGGTCCCTTAATAAGGCTACTAAGAAAGACCATTTTCCACTACGCTTTATTGATCAATTCCTAGGTACCTTTGTTGGAAAGTTATTTTCCTTTCCTGATGGATTTAGTGGTTACAATAAAATTTGTATAACCCCAAAAGATCAAGACAAGGCCACCTTTACTTTCCCATGGGATACATTTTCTTATAATGCCTTTCCTTTCGAGTTATGTAATACTCCTGCTACCTTCCAGTGGGTTGTCTTAAGTATTTTTGTAGATTTGATTCATGATTTTGTGGAAGTGTACATGGATGATTTTACTGTTTATGGAGACACATATGAGGAAGAAAAGGAAAATCTAAAAAATTTTCTTAAAAGATGTATCGATACAACTTTATCTTTGAGTCATGAAAAGTGTCACATATTAATGATTGAAGGTATTGTTTTAGGACATTATGTTTCTTCAAAGGGAATTGATGTAGATCCCAAAAAGGTAAAGATAATTCAAGACTTACCTGTGCCTACTTCTCAAAAGGATGTTCATAGTTTTTTGGGTTGTGCTGGATATTATAGAATATTTATTAAAAATTTAAGTAAAATTGCCTCACCTCTTTTTCTTTTGCTAAGGAAAGATGTTGAATTTTCATGGACACAAGAATGTCAACAAGCCTTTGAAGAAATTAAGGGGAAGCTTATAACTACCTCTATTTTATGAGGACCAAATTGGGAGTTGTTGTTCCACATTCATACTGATGCTTAAGACAATGAACTAATACCTATGGATGATGCTTTCTCAGATGAACATCTTTTTTCCATTTCTATAAGAGTCCATGGTTTGTTGATATTGTCAATTATCTTGTCACATGCAGTTTTTCACCCCACTTTTTTCCAAGAGACCAACACAAGCTTATAGGACTTTGTGGGTAATATAGTTGGGTTAATGGTTTAATTTTTCATATTGGAGTTGATAATATTATGTGTTGTTGTGTAGAAGAGGAGGGTGTATTTGACATACTCCATGTATGCCATTCTAAGCCTTGTGGAGGACACTTTGCAGCACAATGAATTGCTAACAAAGTTTTGATTGCATGATACTATTGGGCAACAATCTATATGGATTATAAAAGTTATGTTCAACACTGCAATAAGTACTAGCAGATGGGACAACCTACACATTCCGACGACATTCCCTTACACTCGCAGTTATCAATTAAACCATTTGAGAAATGGCATTTGGATTTTGTAGGACCAATTAGTCCTCCATCTAGGAATAAAGAGTATATTCTAGTCTGTATTGATTATGTAACTAAGTGGGTAGAAGTAGTGGCTTTGAAACATGCTAGAGATGCAAAAATTGCTAATTTCTTATTTTCTAATATTTTTACCAAGTATGGAATACCATGAGAGATTGTTACAAACTAGGGTCCACAATTCACATTCTATTTGGTTGTAGCATTGGTTCAAGCACATGAAAACAAACATAGAAAATATTCTCCATACCATACATAAGCCAATGGGAAAGTGGAAGTGACAAATTAGGATTTGGAGAATATCCTTACCAAAACTATGGCACTACACAAAAAAGATTGGATAGATCAACTTCCTGAGGCAATTTGGGCCTACAGGACAACTTGGAAGACAACCACTGGCTTAAAACTGTGTGAACTTGTCTATGGAAAAAAATGTTTTTTTTTCCATCGAATTTGAATTGAAGACTCTCCACATCGCTCTTCCACTAGGGATGAGTCTCACTGAAGCCCAAAAGGAAATAATCACTCAAATTCACTCATTGTATGAAATACATCAGCAATCCCTTTCACATGTAGAGGTGGTACAACAACAAGCACAATGGAATGACCACTTCATTCATTAGCGAACGTTCCAACCTGGTGACTAGGAATTTCTCTATGACCCCCAATTTTAGGAATTCAAGAAGAAATTTCACAGTTGATTGCTTGGTACTTATGAGATCTAGATTTTTATGATAATGGTGTTGTCAAGTTATGCACTGTGGATTCAAAACGTATGGCTCTTGTTGTCAATGGGCACTATTTGAAGCTATACAAATGGACCCTTTCAAAATAAACTTTTGTTTGTACTATGACAAAGGGACTCACTCTTCTTCCTACTATCTCTTGAAAATAAAATGACATTAAATTTTTTTAAACAAATGCAATAAAAAATCCAACAATGAAAACCTTCAGGAATTGTTGGCTAGTTATTATTTGGAAACCAGGTTACCAATAGGTAATAACTGTATAATAATATTGAAGGTAAAAACCAATTTTTCAATGCCTCCATGTGTAGTATAAGATTGAAAATTTACTTGTCAGTGGTTTGGTGTCATTATCAATACAAAAAAAAAAATCTGCAATCTATTCTTACTGTCACAGGTGTGCTAAGAACTTTTTCCCTCTAGGGAATTTTTTCTAGCACTACCCATTATGTGGTGTAGCAGGTATCGATTTGCATTGTCAGAATTCTATGATGCCTTTGTACCATCTTGTTGTTACTTTTCCCTAGATTGGTTGGTTGTCTGGTTACTTAGTCTTTATTTCTCATGGCTCCTCTTGACCTACCTTTTTGTGCCAAGAACCTTCTTATCACTTTTAAGAAAGTTAATTGGCTCCTTTGGAGTTTTCCTTTTTCCACAGTGGCTGTCATACCTATTTGGTGTTGTCATTTCTAGTCCCATGGATACTATACATGTTTTGGTGTTGCCATATGGATTCCAAGGTTGCCTTCTATCACATCATGTCACATCCATGTGCTCCATCCACTCTTTGGAATCTTGGCGTTGATTTTATTACTTTTGTTGACTGGTTGATCTTTCTCGTGGCCTTATAGATTTCCTCTCACAGGATGGATTCATCGTACCCTTCTATTTCCTGCCCTCTCTCCACATCATCCTTTTTACATCCCATTCACCTTGTCATTCATCTCTCACCATCTTCCCTCATCATTTCCACATCATGTTTTTCTTGCCATTTCTGTCTCTTCATGTCCCATCATCTTTGTTGATTTCTTTTTTGTTTATGATATTGAATCTCCAAGGATTATGCATTTATGATGGTTTGTTCACCACCCTCTAGTGTTGGTATTCTCAGACCAATCGGTCTCCACTTGTCCTTTGGTAATCGGTAATATGGTAGGTTTTATGTTCCTTTTCAATTTTTTATTTATATTTGTTTTTCACAACAAATGGTGACTTTCCCTATGGGCGAGTCAACTGCTTAGCTAGGGGAGGATATATTTAGCATATTATGTATGGTTATCAATGATATTATTACGTGGGAAGGAAGTATTTTTCACCCAATTTAGCTATCATTTCTAGTACACTAACCATACTTTACAATTAATTCTCCATTTTCACTTATCATTTCCTCATCGTATGCCATATTACCATTAAAATTCATAATTTTTCCACCATTTTACTATTTCACCTTTACCATTTCCACTTTCCCATTCTTGCCATCTCTATGTAAGCAGTTTTGGTTTTTTGGTTTTCATACAGTGCTGACTTCTTGGAACAATAATGGCACAAGAATTCCAACACTGTTATGAGCCCACTTCCATGGCACGTCTAAGAGCTAGAGAGGAAGCCTACAAAATATTTAAGCAAGAACATTGGGAAGCATATTTTAGACTATTGTATGGATATGACAATGATCTAGCTAAGGAATTTGTGCTTGGTTTCCATCGAAATCAAGTCTCTCTCAAGGGATTATAGTTTTTTTTCACAGTTGACACAATTGTAGATGTAATGGGGCTGCCATTATTGGAGACAATTACTTTCTTGAAAGTTCCACAAAAGTCACAAATTTATGACCCATGAGAAAACTATTCCTATAGAGGGGAGAGTTTGTTTAAATGGTTCATGTACAGGGTACTAAGTTGTGCTCACTTCCTCCACCATGGAATGATGTCAAAAAATTCATCATACAATATGTCACCTATGAAGGAAGCCAGGTCTATGTTTATTTACAATATTTTTTCCTCTTGTTACATTTATGTAAAGTAATTCTTGTGAATGTTCCATATTTCCTTCTCTATTCTTTGCAACAAATGAGTAAGGTCGTTCAAGGTGGGAAGAATTATGCCTTAGCATATCATGGGTTAATTTGGTTATTAGTTATTCAGGAATTGAAATTTTTGTCTCCTCCTGGTGATTGGGAGAGTTTTGTCAATATTAGGGAGGATTAAAACCAGGAAGAAGGGAATCATGAGGAAGAAGGGAGCCCTAAAACTCCAAGCCCTACTCACACTGAGGAAGAGACCCCTAAAAGCCTCCTACCTCTAACTCAAGCCAAAAATGTAAGCTTAGTAAAGAAACCCCTATTGCCTCCAGCTCAAGCCCTAAATGCAGGTCTAGTAGGAGACTCTCAACCAGACAAGGCTCAAACCCTTCTATTGTTGAAAAATATTCTCCAAAACACAAGAATGAAAAAGGGTCTATGTATAAATTGAAAGGGTTATCCCAAGTAGCAAGTGATATTATGGAGTTAGACAACCAAAAATACCTTGACTTTGACATAGGATTCCTGGCTACAATATTTGAGAAAAAAAGGGAAAGCCAACTAGGAGCATAGACAGTCTACAAGAAGAAAGAAGCATGGGAAACAAGGAAAAAATAGTTATGATGTGGAAGCTTTTTAATCTGAAAACCCTGAGATTGCTCCACCAACTAGTAATGATATTTAACCTAATGTTTCCCCTATGGATGATATTATTGATCTTGGTGAATCAGGGACAATTACTTCACCTCACAAGATAGGAGGTGTTGTAGTAGAACAAGAAAGCATTGACTCCCCAACACTGAGTGAAAGAAAGGACACTGACATTGAAACAAGAATGGGTGTGTTAGACATAGAGATAGAGTTCAAACACTTAGAAACTATGGAAGGATTTACAAATTTTGATGAAAATTTAGATGATCAATGGGTTGATGGTATTCAAGAGGTTGAGCAAGGCGTAGGAGTGTCTATAAGCCCTATTATCACTGGTACAAAAATTGGAAAACTGAATGAATTGATTGATAGTCTAGAAAAGGAAAAAAATGATGATAGAGAATTTCTTATTTAAGATGGTCAAAAGGCCGAAGAAGAATTTGAAGAGAAATAAATCATCTTAAAAAAAAAAAAAAGACTTACAAGGCTCAATTGAAAAGTTGAAAGAGGAAACTCAAGAATTCTAGATTTAGCTTTAGCAAGCCAACTCTGCCTCTCACTTACAAGAAACATAAATTCAAATATTGAAAACAAGGTTGGAACATGTAGCAGTTTCCAAGGAACAACATCTGCCCATCAAGGATCATGAGGAGAAAATGGAGGCATTGAGACAACTTTGGTCCCAAGAGATTTCCAACACCATCCATAGACTAACAAGATTATCTTGGTTTGTAGTTTTTCCTTCCTTGCATGGGCACATGCAAGACCTTCAACTGGGGGGGAAATGATGGGAAAAAATGAGGCCTTAACATTTCATCCTTTATTTTCCCTTTTACCCTTGTTTATGGCGTCTTGTTTATACTTCCTATCACCATTTGTTGAAGGAAAATAGATATATTTAATAAGTTGAAAAAAGAAATAAAATTGTCCATAGTTCTAATTATTTCAAGTATTAATAATTTCATGATTAATTGATAGGGATAGTTAAGGGCATGGATTCAACTATTGTGAGTACATTGAAGGAAAAACACTAATGAAGAAAAGAGTTAAAATTGAACAATTACAAATGACATTTTACTTATATTACTTTTTGTTATATTTTTGTTTCCATTGAAGACAAATTCTATTTACTGGCCTTAGGCAGATGATATATTTTTGATTACATACTTTAGTTTGTTTGTCATAGGCTGAAACAAACCCAACTCTATTTCTTTTTGGTATACCACCTAGTTTATATACACTAGTAGAATTTGGAAAATAAATGACTATGTGACTAAAAAATTTAGTCACAACAACTTAAATGACTAAATTCTACTATTTTTTGTAACTTAGCTATAAATGAGTAAATAAATCACTAATTTGATTGTTGACTAAAAAATTATTTAGTCACACAAATAAAAATGACTAAATAGTTAGTCATTTATTTAGTCACAATGCATTTGAATAGATCATTTAAAGAATCAAGAATCAATATCCCACCAAAATACTCTAAAACTTTAACAAGCATACTCAAACTTTCATCGAAATCTTATTTTTCAGGCATAGCCTGCCAAAATGGAGTTTTAATTTTAATAAACATATGAGCTAAAACCCTCATCAAAACCTTATTTTTAGGCGTATCCCGCCAAAATGGAGAAGTTTTTTAGTAAAGAATGATAGAGAATGGTAAGGAGATGTGTGTGACAGGAGGCACATGATTCATTATTGCTTATCTCATTCTTGCTCTGCTCAACATGGGTTACATTGTTTATGCTACTATTTGTAATCCAAGTATTTAATTGACATATATTTGCATAATTTCAAATTCCTTCAGATGCTTTTGAAGTATCAATGTATCCTATATAGGGTTTAGAATGATTTATTTTAACTTTAAAAAATAAATAAATGATGTATTTTCCTATGATTGGATAATGTGGAGAAGATAGGGTATCTATGGAATCTTCTCGTGATTAGATAATTTATTTAAAATGTATTTTATTTCTATGAAAAATGGAATTTTCCTAGCAATTCCTCTACTCTAATATGTACAAATTTAATTTTTATTTAATTGTGGGAAGTTAAGTCTTTATTTTAATATGACTTGTAG